>CM077596.1:50557604-50792624 GCA_039654915.1 Aquilaria yunnanensis | reverse complement strand
ATTTTTGGTTTTGGAGGCTTTGGAGGTTTGAGGAAGGATTTTGAAGGTCTGCTCAGGATATCAGCAAGAGTGTTGGAGGTGCCCTTTATATGCTTGACGTCGAAGTTGAAGCGGACGAACCATTGTTGCCAGCGAAGCAGCAGATAATTAGGAAGTTGTTTCTGCCTGTAGTTCAGCATACGGGGGAATGCTGACATGTCCATCTCGACAAGGAAATGGTGACCAATGAGGTGGAACTGGAATTTCTCAATCCCACGTTTAACGGCCAGGATTTCTTTGTAGGTGGAATGGTAGTGCTTCTCTGATTCTTTGAATTCTCCACTGTTGTAGCAGCATACGTGTCGGACTCCATTGATTTCTTCAAGGAGGACCGCTCCCCAGTATTCGTCTGATGCGTCCGTCTGGAGTATCCTTTTTCCTTTGTCGGGAATCTTGAGTGGTGGCAGATTCTGAACCACTTCTTTAAGCTTGAGGATAGCTCGTTGGTGGAGGTCGGACCATGGTGGAGAGATCTTTCTGAGATACACGTGTAAAGGATGGAGAATGGAAGACAGCTTCGGGATGAACTCGCGGATATAATTGACAAGGCCGAGAATTTGCTGGACTTGTCGTTTCGTGAGATGATCATCCGGGAAGTTCATGATCTTCGTAGCAATATGCGGCTGAGGATGGTACTTGCTATCTTTGATCTGGACTCCAAGGAATTCGATGGAAGTCTGACCAAGGACCATCTTGCTTTGGGAGAGCATTACTCCATTATCTTTAACTATTTGAGCAAATTGAGCTAATAACTTCAAATGGGTACCTGTACAAGGGGAAAACAATAAAATATCGTCAATATAAACAAGGGCCGACTGCAGTATCGGCTCGAAGATTCGGATCATAGCCTTCTGGAACAATGAGGGTGCCGTCTTCAGACCAAAAGGAAGCACCGTCCATTGGTAATGGTGGTCTGGAATGCAGAAGGCAGTTTTGTATTTGTCTGGAGGAGAGATTGACAGTTGCCAGAAGCCAGACTTAAGGTCAAACTTGGAGAAGACCTTGGCATTCGTCAAGTTGGCGAAGAGAGTATTTTTCCGTGGTAACGGAAACTTTACGTCAGCTACAAACTCATTCAGGGGCTTGTAATCAATAACAAGCCTGGGCTTCTTCCTCTTCTGTTCTGAATGCTTGTTGACGTAAAAGGCCTGGCAGGCCCACGAAGAGGTTGTGGGCTCAATGAGGTTCTGGGCCTTGAGCTCTTGCAGCTCATGGATCGCCATCTTTTTCTCCTCTGGGCTCATTCCCGCATGGGTAGCCTTAGTTGGGTTTACATCCTCATTCTTCTTGAAAGGAATTTCGATGAAGAACTTGGGATTCTTCCAAAGGGGAAGAGGATGCTTCTGTTCGAACTCAGCATGTGACTCAGCACAGGATTGCTGGATGAGAGCTTGCATGATTGTGCCATACACTGGGTCACTTTCAGATTGAATCTGACTTGCTGAGAGAGCTTCTCCTTCTGTTGAGTAAAGTCTTGGAGTTGTTGTCCATGGAAGGAAAAACTTATGGAGTTGCAGACCTTTATCAGTCCATTTATGAACTGATATCTTCTTGATGATGTCGAAGCCAAGGATCATATCTCTGCCATGGTTATAACCAAATACAGTAGTAACTACGTACTTTGTAGGAGAGAACTTGATCCGGATTGGCTTACTTATCTTGGTGACATAGAAGACACCATTTGCGGCTCGGAATCTTTCATTGCAAGGTCGCCACATTCTTTCTGGAAGGAGAGAAGGGTTGACAATGGTGTTTGTGGCACCAGTATCAAACAGAGCAATCACCGGGATAGGCTTTGCATATTTATCCAGGAGAATGTTGATCTTGGCTTGAGGTATGACTTGAGCAGCAAAGAGGGAGGACTGCATCGGAGAGATCTGAACAGTATATATTGAAGCTTTCTCTGGATCAGAATCAGACTCTGAGGAGTAGGCTTCAATAGCAAAGAGGCCAGATGCCTCATCTTCAGTTTCTGAGAAAATGGACTCCATGTCGTCATTGGAGAGATCAGCGCCAGTGACTTGGGAAATGGTGTGCACCATTTTCTTCTTTGACTTGTTGTTCTTCTTAGGACAGTCTTTGGCAAAGTGTCCTGGTTGTCGGCAGATGAAACATCGTTTGAATTTGCCGCTATTCTTCTTGTATCGGAAGAATCTTTTCTTCTTTCTTCTGAATCGACGAGGGCGATCAGGAGAATAGATTCTGCGTCTATGGTGTTTCTTCCGAGGGGTGTTGCAGTTACAAGCGCCTTTGTCTTTGCACTTGATTGATAACTCAGGTTGCTGGCAGGCTTTATCAAACAGGCTTTGAGACTGGTTGAAATCCTTGAAGAAGGAGTGAGTGTTGCACAGCTTTCTGAGGGCCATCATAAGGACTTGGTGGAGCTTACCAAAAGAATAATCTTTGAAGGCTTGTCCACTCTGCTGTATGATGCGAAGAGCTTCCTGGCCAATTGTGTCTGGCACAGAATTTAAGTATGCTTGCTTCAGGTTGTTGTCTGCTTCGTAGCCAGTGCAGAGTAAGTAGAAGCGTCTGAGCATACTTTCATAGTGCTTCTCAAGATCTTTTCGGTTATATGAGCAGCACTTCATTTTGAAGAATTCTTCTCTAGCTATATCCAGAAGAGCTTCTGGTTCACCAATGAATTCTTTGTATAGCTTGAGAACGAACTCTGTAGTTGTTGGTGTCTGAGCAAGTTCGAGCTGGCGGTATTCTCCAATACTCATAAACCAATGTTTGAGGATACCGGACATACCAGCTATGAAGGCGCAGATGACCTTGAAATGAGTAGCACCTTCTCGCTGTAATTGAGTGAGACACCAGGCATGAAATTCAAGAAATTTCTCATGCCATTTGGCTGTTGGAATTCCTTCGAGAGATAATGTGACATTTAGTGAAGGAGGTTGCCAAGCAGCTTCAAGATTTACCACCGGAGGATCTTCATCCATTTGGACAAAGGGTTGTTGAGGAGGACCAGGTGGTGGTCCAGAAGGAGGTCCTGGCGGAGGAGCCGGAGGTGGTTGCTGAGGCGGAGGCTGAGCTTGTTGAGTTCCAGCATCGGTTGTAGTTGACTCAGCTGGTTGAGCATGACTAGTAGCTCCTTGGGCCATGTAGACTTGAGCTTCTGAGGAAGAGGATGAGAAAGAATCATCTTCTTCATATTCGCTTGATGAGGTAGAACTTAAGTCTTGTTGGGCCGCATAAGCAGAAGGAGAACTAGGCTGCTGTATCTGTTGGTCAAGGAATCCAAGAATTGGATTGGACTGGGCCATCCATGTTTGGTGTGAAGGTTCTTGGATCTTGATGGGCTTTTGAGGGTAAGCTGGGCCTTTTTGTTTTCTATCTGGATTAGGAGTTTGGGCCGGAGTATAACTGGACCAGGTAGGAGAACTGGGCCAAGTAGGTTGAGGCCTGGGAGGTTGATAGGCTGGTTTAGAAATGAGAGCTGGCAGAGGTTTAAAGATACCTCTAGAAGAAGGATGATGGTAAGCCGGGCTTGGGCTTGTTCTGAATGGGTCAGGCGAATGGAATATTGAGGAAAAGGATTCAGGATACTTAGGCTGTTGTTGCTGGGCCTGAAGATGCCTGAGCTGTTCCTTCAAGTGTTGGATCTCCTGTTCTTGGGCCGTAGAGTTTTCATGTCGGGCTATGAGGCCAAGAATCTCCTGGTGGAGGTAGTTGATCCGTTGCTGACACTGCGTTAATGGATCAATGATCATTTGATCCATCTTTTGCTCCAAGCGGACTTGGTTGTGCTCGATTCTGCTGAGGACTTTGTTCTGAGAGACCATGTTCTCAGATTGCCAATTGAGAACTTGTTCAGCAGCTGAGGTTTCCCTTCGTCTTCCTTCTGAATCAACTGTCGAAGGTTGGGGTACCTTCCAGGAATGCTTTGTTGAGGTAGAAGGATCATTGAATGCCAGTGGGGGAAAGTCTTCAGGAGCACTTTCAAAAACATTGACTTCAGGAATGAAACAAGGAGGTTGTTCCTTCCTGAGTTGCTTGATGGCTTTCTTGTAGTAAGGATGACATGGCATCTTAACTTCTGGTGATGGAGGTGGAAGTTCAAATGGTTCAGCAGGAGTTGTGAAGATATCATCCGTGGTTTGTTCCTTCTGGGAGTAGAGGACATAGAAGTCGTACTTGCCAGAGTGTTCTCCAAGTAATCCGACTTCGGGATCACCTTGGTTATAACGTTGCTCAAGAAGATGCTGGGAAGATTTCTTCTTTTTCTTCTTCATCTTCTTGGTAGTTTCTTCATCATCATAGGGAGATTGATAACAGTCTGAACAATCACAAATATCGAAATATTTATGACCTTTCTCGTCTTTGAAGGAGTAGACTGGATTACCTAGAGAGTCAAAAGACTCAATTGGTATTTGCAGGTATTCTACGGGCTCCCGGATGAAGGTAAGGACTGCAGGAGTGGAGAAGACATCAGTATCTTCTGACGGTTCCTCTTTCTGGAAGAAGATTTCCGTCTGCCCATTTCCTCTGTCAAGGAAAATGGGTTTCTTTGACTGGACTGGCTCTGTCTGCTGATGGAGAGATTCATATGCAGATATCCAAGAGGCAGGGATCAGTCGTTGGAGTTCCTCACGAGGTATTTGCTGAGGGACATACGTCTCGTTCGGAACATGGGTTGTATCCACAGACAGATACAAGGCATCGTTATTCATGTTGGGCATAGAGAAATCAAGAGCATGATTCTGGACTCTATATGCCATCTGATAGTGCAGGGTAGATGCCAGGGTGGTAGAGACTTGTTCTGCACCAGTTATCTGGATCTGGATCTTCAAAGCTGATAGGAGATGTGGATCTTGAAGAGCCATACAGAAATTGGGGAAGAACGTCATAAGGATTGTACCAGCATTGAGAGTGGTCTCGACAGTACCGATACAGGCGTGCTTGTACTTCTTATATCGAGAATCAAGCAAGGCGAGACGAGCAGTGACTGGCAATCCTTTTCTCCCATGGTAGGTGAGAGCAAGGCGAACAGCACCAAAGTGGAGATGGGTAAATCCTTCAGCTGTCCATTGGCGTGGAAAGTGAGGAGGGATCTCCAGCGTAACATACTGTTCTTTGGATGTTGCAGGAAGAGTATGCTGGTCAAACTTTGTGGCTTGAACATACTCCTTTACATGCTTCCGAGTAGGGGAAACAATATTTTTTACTGTACGAGTAAGAGAATGAGAAGGTTTGGTGAAGGCTTTATAAGGGTTGATGAGGGGAAGATCAGTGAGAGGGATCTTCTCATCATCAGAAAGATACTTGAATTCACAGAGAGAATCCAAGTGAGAAGAAGAGGTAGATCTAAAAGAAGTAGTAGGAGATAAAGTAGTGGCATTCTGAATCGGGGAGCTAATATAGAACTCCTTTCTTACTTCTCTCTATGATCTCATATTCTCACTAGAAAATTCTGGTTAAAGGGTGAGGCAGAAGTTCTTAGTCTCTCAACTCTGTCCGATAATCTGAGTTGCCACTCTGTGGATCCTCTCAGGTTTAGATCATCTTCAAGCTTATGATAATTAAGCTTGAAGGCAAATGATGACTTAGGAGTTGCCACTCTGTGGATCCTCTCTTCAAGTCGTCCTCTGCCTTCAATCATAATTGTTGTAATCTACCGGTCTCGATCCCCGGTGATATGTCCGGATAATCCAGTAACGTATTTTTCAAATATGTTTTCCAAAGGTTTTTCAAAAGATCTTCAGAAAAGATTTATTTGTGTGGAAAAGTCCTGGAGAATGCCTCCTGGAACTCTGGTGCTCGGGGCCTGATGCTTATGGAAAAGTTGGCTAGAGCTTATGAGTTCATTGTGTGTTCTTGGACTGTATCACAGTTAATCTTTCCTGTTGATTTCCAGAATCCTGCGATTCTGTTCATCTTTGGTATATTGGGCTGGAAACTGTCTCGTGCCACGGTAAAACGTACCATAGAGCAATTCTTCGGAAATCTCTATGGAGGGTCTGGCTGAATAACAATGCCACGTACCAAGATTAAACCTTGTTTTCAAATGATTTTATGAAAGATTAGTTACTGGGCTACCTCGGAACCCATTTGGTATCAGAGCCATTTGATTGTTCTACTTCCATACTCGAGTTGAGTTATTAAGAATTTCTTGCTGATCCCTTGACCCAGATCTACCCAGAAATGTCAGGAACCTCTACCCCTACTTTATCTCCTACTACTTCTTTTAGATCTACCTCTTCTTCTCACTTGGATTCTCTCTGTGAATTCAAGTATCTTTCTGATGATGAGAAGATCCCTCTCACTGATCTTCCCCTCATCAACCCTTATAAAGCCTTCACCAAACCTTCTCATTCTCTTACTCGTACAGTAAAAAATATTGTTTCCCCTACTCGGAAGCATGTAAAGGAGTATGTTCAAGCCACAAAGTTTGACCAGCATACTCTTCCTGCAACATCCAAAGAACAGTATGTTACGCTGGAGATCCCTCCTCACTTTCCACGCCAATGGACAGCTGAAGGATTTACCCATCTCCACTTTGGTGCTGTTCGCCTTGCTCTCACCTACCATGGGAGAAAAGGATTGCCAGTCACTGCTCGTCTCGCCTTGCTTGATTCTCGATATAAGAAGTACAAGCACGCCTGTATCGGTACTGTCGAGACCACTCTCAATGCTGGTACAATCCTTATGACGTTCTTCCCCAATTTCTGTATGGCTCTTCAAGATCCACATCTCCTATCAGCTTTGAAGATCCAGATCCAGATAACTGGTGCAGAACAAGTCTCTACCACCCTGGCATCTACCCTGCACTATCAGATGGCATATAGAGTCCAGAATCATGCTCTTGATTTCTCTATGCCCAACATGAATAACGATGCCTTGTATCTGTCTGTGGATACAACCCATGTTCCGAACGAGACGTATGTCCCTCAGCAAATACCTCGTGAGGAACTCCAACGACTGATCCCTGCCTCTTGGATATCTGCATATGAATCTCTCCATCAGCAGACAGAGCCAGTCCAGTCAAAGAAACCCATTTTCCTTGACAGAGGAAATGGGCAGACGGAAATCTTCTTCCAGAAAGAGGAACCGTCAGAAGATACTGATGTCTTCTCCACTCCTGCAGTCCTTACCTTCATCCGGGAGCCCGTAGAATACCTGCAAATACCAATTGAGTCTTTTGACTCTCTAGGTAATCCAGTCTACTCCTTCAAAGACGAGAAAGGTCATAAATATTTCGATATTTGTGATTGTTCAGACTGTTATCAATCTCCCTATGATGATGAAGAAACTACCAAGAAGATGAAGAAGAAAAAGAAGAAATCTTCCCAGCATCTTCTTGAGCAACGTTATAACCAAGGTGATCCCGAAGTCGGATTACTTGGAGAACACTCTGGCAAGTACGACTTCTATGTCCTCTACTCCCAGAAGGAACAAACCACGGATGATATCTTCACAACTCCTGCTGAACCATTTGAACTTCCACCTCCATCACCAGAAGTTAAGATGCCATGTCATCCTTACTACAAGAAAGCCATCAAGCAACTCAGGAAGGAACAACCTCCTTGTTTCATTCCTGAAGTCAATGTTTTTGAAAGTGCTCCTGAAGACTTTCCCCCACTGGCATTCAATGATCCTTCTACCTCAACAAAGCATTCCTGGAAGGTACCCCAACCTTCGACAGTTGATTCAGAAGGAAGACGAAGGGAAACCTCAGCTGCTGAACAAGTTCTCAATTGGCAATCTGAGAACATGGTCTCTCAGAACAAAGTCCTCAGCAGAATCGAGCACAACCAAGTCCGCTTGGAGCAAAAGATGGATCAAATGATCATTGATCCATTAACGCAGTGTCAGCAACGGATCAACTACCTCCACCAGGAGATTCTTGGCCTCATAGCCCGACATGAAAACTCTACGGCCCAAGAACAGGAGATCCAACACTTGAAGGAACAGCTCAGGCATCTTCAGGCCCAGCAACAACAGCCTAAGTATCCTGAATCCTTTTCCTCAATATTCCATTCGCCTGACCCATTCAGAACAAGCCCAAGCCCGGCTTACCATCATCCTTCTTCTAGAGGTATCTTTAAACCTCTGCCAGCTCTCATTTCTAAACCAGCCTATCAACCTCCCAGGCCTCAACCTACTTGGCCCAGTTCTCCTACCTGGTCCAGTTATACTCCGGCCCAAACTCCTAATCCAGATAGAAAACAAAAAGGCCCAGCTTACCCTCAAAAGCCCATCAAGATCCAAGAACCTTCACACCAAACATGGATGGCCCAGTCCAATCCAATTCTTGGATTCCTTGACCAACAGATACAGCAGCCTAGTTCTCCTTCTGCTTATGCGGCCCAACAAGACTTAAGTTCTACCTCATCAAGCGAATATGAAGAAGATGATTCTTTCTCATCCTCTTCCTCAGAAGCTCAAGTCTACATGGCCCAAGGAGCTACTAGTCATGCTCAACCAGCTGAGTCAACTACAACCGATGCTGGAACTCAACAAGCTCAGCCTCCGCCTCAGCAACCACCTCCGGCTCCTCCGCCAGGACCTCCTCCTGGACCACCACCTGGTCCTCCTCAACAACCCTTTGTCCAAATGGATGAAGATCCTCCGGTGGTAAATCTTGAAGCTGCTTGGCAACCTCCTTCACTAAATGTCACATTATCTCTCGAAGGAATTCCAACAGCCAAATGGCATGAGAAATTTCTTGAATTTCATGCCTGGTGTCTCACTCAATTACAGCGAGAAGGTGCTACTCATTTCAAGGTCATCTGCGCCTTCATAGCTGGTATGTCCGGTATCCTCAAACATTGGTTTATGAGTATTGGAGAATACCGCCAGCTCGAACTTGCTCAGACACCAACAACTACAGAGTTCGTTCTCAAGCTATACAAAGAATTCATTGGTGAACCAGAAGCTCTTCTGGATATAGCTAGAGAAGAATTCTTCAAAATGAAGTGCTGCTCATATAACCGAAAAGATCTTGAGAAGCACTATGAAAGTATGCTCAGACGCTTCTACTTACTCTGCACTGGCTACGAAGCAGACAACAACCTGAAGCAAGCATACTTAAATTCTGTGCCAGACACAATTGGCCAGGAAGCTCTTCGCATCATACAGCAGAGTGGACAAGCCTTCAAAGATTATTCTTTTGGTAAGCTCCACCAAGTCCTTATGATGGCCCTCAGAAAGCTGTGTAACACTCACTCCTTCTTCAAGGATTTCAACCAGTCTCAAAGCCTGTTTGATAAAGCCTGCCAGCAACCTGAGTTATCAATCAAGTGCAAAGACAAAGGCGCTTGTAACTGCAACACCCCTCGGAAGAAACACCATAGACGCAGAATCTATTCTCCTGATCGCCCTCGTCGATTCAGAAGAAAGAAGAAAAGATTCTTCCGATACAAGAAGAATAGCGGCAAATTCAAACGATGTTTCATCTGCCGACAACCAGGACACTTTGCCAAAGACTGTCCTAAGAAGAACAACAAGTCAAAGAAGAAAATGGTGCACACCATTTCCCAAGTCACTGGCGCTGATCTCTCCAATGACGACATGGAGTCCATTTTCTCAGAAACTGAAGATGAGGCATCTGGCCTCTTTGCTATTGAAGCCTACTCCTCAGAGTCTGATTCTGATCCAGAGAAAGCTTCAATATATACTATTCAGATCTCTCCGATGCAGTCCTCCCTCTTTGCTGCTCAAGTCATACCTCAAGCCAAGATCAACATTCTCCTGGATAAATATGCAAAGCCTATCCCGGTGATTGCTCTGTTTGATACTGGTGCCACAAACACCATTGTCAACCCTTCTCTCCTTCCAGAAAGAATGTGGCGACCTTGCAATGAAAGATTCCGAGCCGCAAATGGTGTCTTCTATGTCACCAAGATAAGTAAGCCAATCCGGATCAAGTTCTCTCCTACAAAGTACGTAGTTACTACTGTATTTGGTTATAACCATGGCAGAGATATGATCCTTGGCTTCGACATCATCAAGAAGATATCAGTTCATAAATGGACTGATAAAGGTCTGCAACTCCATAAGTTTTTCCTTCCATGGACAACAACTCCAAGACTTTACTCAACAGAAGGAGAAGCTCTCTCAGCAAGTCAGATTCAATCTGAAAGTGACCCAGTGTATGGCACAATCATGCAAGCTCTCATCCAGCAATCCTGTGCTGAGTCACATGCTGAGTTCGAACAGAAGCATCCTCTTCCCCTTTGGAAGAATCCCAAGTTCTTCATCGAAATTCCTTTCAAGAAGAATGAGGATGTAAACCCAACTAAGGCTACCCATGCGGGAATGAGCCCAGAGGAGAAAAAGATGGCGATCCATGAGCTGCAAGAGCTCAAGGCCCAGAACCTCATTGAGCCCACAACCTCTTCGTGGGCCTGCCAGGCCTTTTACGTCAACAAGCATTCAGAACAGAAGAGGAAGAAGCCCAGGCTTGTTATTGATTACAAGCCCCTGAATGAGTTTGTAGCTGACGTAAAGTTTCCGTTACCACGGAAAAATACTCTCTTCGCCAACTTGACGAATGCCAAGGTCTTCTCCAAGTTTGACCTTAAGTCTGGCTTCTGGCAACTGTCAATCTCTCCTCCAGACAAATACAAAACTGCCTTCTGCATTCCAGACCACCATTACCAATGGACGGTGCTTCCTTTTGGTCTGAAGACGGCACCCTCATTGTTCCAGAAGGCTATGATCCGAATCTTCGAGCCGATACTGCAGTCGGCCCTTGTTTATATTGACGATATTTTATTGTTTTCCCCTTGTACAGGTACCCATTTGAAGTTATTAGCTCAATTTGCTCAAATAGTTAAAGATAATGGAGTAATGCTCTCCCAAAGCAAGATGGTCCTTGGTCAGACTTCCATCGAATTCCTTGGAGTCCAGATCAAAGATAGCAAGTACCATCCTCAGCCGCATATTGCTACGAAGATCATGAACTTCCCGGATGATCATCTCACGAAACGACAAGTCCAGCAAATTCTCGGCCTTGTCAATTATATCCGCGAGTTCATCCCGAAGCTGTCTTCCATTCTCCATCCTTTACACGTGTATCTCAGAAAGATCTCTCCACCATGGTCCGACCTCCACCGACGAGCTATCCTCAAGCTTAAAGAAGTGGTTCAGAATCTGCCACCACTCAAGATTCCCGACAAAGGAAAAAGGATACTCCAGACGGACGCATCAGACGAATACTGGGGAGCGGTCCTCCTTGAAGAAATCAATGGAGTCCGACACGTATGCTGCTACAACAGTGGAGAATTCAAAGAATCAGAGAAGCACTACCATTCCACCTACAAAGAAATCCTGGCCGTTAAACGTGGGATTGAGAAATTCCAGTTCCACCTCATTGGTCACCATTTCCTTGTCGAGATGGACATGTCAGCATTCCCCCGTATGCTGAACTACAGGCAGAAACAACTTCCTAATTATCTGCTGCTTCGCTGGCAACAATGGTTCGTCCGCTTCAACTTCGACGTCAAGCATATAAAGGGCACCTCCAACACTCTTGCTGATATCCTGAGCAGACCTTCAAAATCCTTCCTCAAACCTCCAAAGCCTCCAAAACCAAAAATCTGAGATGGCCTCTTCATCCTCCTCCGATCCCCCAGTTTTTAACAAGGATGAAAATCTCCCGGTTGATGTTGAAAGATATGAGCATCAGTCCTTCACCTTCACCCAGAGACACAGAGTCTTCCATTATCATGTCTCCCTCATTGAGAGGTATGGTTTCGATGACTGCCCTGTTAAACCTGTTGGGATTCATCCCCAATTTCCTTTCGCTCATCTCTTCTCCATCCCTGATGTTTTCAATTTCCCTCCATCAGCTCTTTGTTTTTTCTGGTACCTATGTTCTGTTCATACCATAGGTATTATTTTTAATATTCCAGAACTTCACCAACTTCTCTCCTACTCCACAAATTTCCATTCTGATTTCTCTTCAGACCTCTCCTTTTTTCTCTCTTGGTTCGATCCAATCTGCACATGGATTGACCTCCTCCATAAATCCTATAAAGACCTTAACCCTGCTATCCCAGACCGCCGAATAGGCTACCAGCTAAATAATATTTCCCCGGCTAATTCCTGTATGAATTATGGAGTTAGTCATGTTATATTTTTCTTTCATCGTCCTATTACTTTTAAAAAGTCAGCCTCAGGTTTGAAGTTCATCCCTTCTCCCTCCTACCACCATTATAAAAACCTGGATTTCAACCTAGCTAAAGTTCCATGGCAACGACACTCTGAATACCGAGCCTTCTTGAGAACCGCCTACCGATACAACCACACTGTCTTCTCAATGGAGATTTGGCCCTATGACTCTCCTGAATGGCCATCCTATCCAATGGACTACCAAGAAATGATCCATGATGCTCTCCAGTCTTTTGATGATCTTCAGCGTCTTCGCCGTCACAAGGAACGTCAAGAAAGAGCCATAGCCACTCAGAAGGCTATAAACCAGATCAACTGCCCTGCTCCGACTCCTTCTTCACCACTGACCATTGAAGAAGAAGACGAAGATCTTCCGTTGACCCAGACATGTGAACGCCTTATCATGCCTGACTGTGGTTGCGGTTTCATCTGCATTCACTGGAAGCGTCTCAATGGACCTGACCCGGAAGACCCGGATATGAATGACCCGTATGCCAACGACCCATACTTTTGGCGCGAAAGACAGTCTCAGAGTGACTCTGAAGATTCAAATCATAACTGGCCTCTGGACCTACATGCTTTTCCAGAGCCTGCCTTCAGAGACAACACAGCATACACGCCTGACCTTATCGACAGGTTAAAATCTCCACGTGGATATCCCTAGGATGCTATCCAGCTGTCTTCCACAAGCCTTACAGCTGTCCTAGTTAGTGTGTATAATAGTAGCTTAGTGCGAGTAATAGTGTAATGTCGGATAGTGGCCTGTCACTTCCGGTCTAGCATTATTAGTTTTAGTCGTAAGCTCTTATGTCACTAAGTTTGTTTGTTTTCTCCTTCCTCCGCCTATATAAGGAGGCCTCATTACTCTTGTAAGATATTCTGAATCGGGGAGCTAATATAGAACTCCTTTCTTACTTCTCTCTATGATCTCATATTCTCACTAGAAAATTCTGGTTAAAGGGTGAGGCAGAAGTTCTTAGTCTCTCAACTCTGTCCGATAATCTGAGTTGCCACTCTGTGGATCCTCTCAGGTTTAGATCATCTTCAAGCTTATGATAATTAAGCTTGAAGGCAAATGATGACTTAGGAGTTGCCACTCTGTGGATCCTCTCTTCAAGTCGTCCTCTGCCTTCAATCATAATTGTTGTAATCTACCGGTCTCGATCCCCGGTGATATGTCCGGATAATCCAGTAACGTATTTTTCAAATATGTTTTCCAAAGGTTTTTCAAAAGATCTTCAGAAAAGATTTATTTGTGTGGAAAAGTCCTGGAGAATGCCTCCTGGAACTCTGGTGCTCGGGGCCTGATGCTTATGGAAAAGTTGGCTAGAGCTTATGAGTTCATTGTGTGTTCTTGGACTGTATCACAGTTAATCTTTCCTGTTGATTTCCAGAATCCTGCGATTCTGTTCATCTTTGGTATATTGGGCTGGAAACTGTCTCGTGCCACGGTAAAACGTACCATAGAGCAATTCTTCAGAAATCTCTATGGAGGGTCTGGCTGAATAACAATGCCACGTACCAAGATTAAACCTTGTTTTCAAATGATTTTATGAAAGATTAGTTACTGGGCTACCTCGGAACCCATTTGGTATCAGAGCCATTTGATTGTTCTACTTCCATACTCGAGTTGAGTTATTAAGAATTTCTTGCTGATCCCTTGACCCAGATCTACCCAGAAATGTCAGGAACCTCTACCCCTACTTTATCTCCTACTACTTCTTTTAGATCTACCTCTTCTTCTCACTTGGATTCTCTCTGTGAATTCAAGTATCTTTCTGATGATGAGAAGATCCCTCTCACTGATCTTCCCCTCATCAACCCTTATAAGGCCTTCACCAAACCTTCTCATTCTCTTACTCGTACAGTAAAAAATATTGTTTCCCCTACTCGGAAGCATGTAAAGGAGTATGTTCAAGCCACAAAGTTTGACCAGCATACTCTTCCTGCAACATCCAAAGAACAGTATGTTACGCTGGAGATCCCTCCTCACTTTCCACGCCAATGGACAGCTGAAGGATTTACCCATCTCCACTTTGGTGCTGTTCGCCTTGCTCTCACCTACCATGGGAGAAAAGGATTGCCAGTCACTGCTCGTCTCGCCTTGCTTGATTCTCGATATAAGAAGTACAAGCACGCCTGTATCGGTACTGTCGAGACCACTCTCAATGCTGGTACAATCCTTATGACGTTCTTCCCCAATTTCTGTATGGCTCTTCAAGATCCACATCTCCTATCAGCTTTGAAGATCCAGATCCAGATAACTGGTGCAGAACAAGTCTCTACCACCCTGGCATCTACCCTGCACTATCAGATGGCATATAGAGTCCAGAATCATGCTCTTGATTTCTCTATGCCCAACATGAATAACGATGCCTTGTATCTGTCTGTGGATACAACCCATGTTCCGAACGAGACGTATGTCCCTCAGCAAATACCTCGTGAGGAACTCCAACGACTGATCCCTGCCTCTTGGATATCTGCATATGAATCTCTCCATCAGCAGACAGAGCCAGTCCAGTCAAAGAAACCCATTTTCCTTGACAGAGGAAATGGGCAGACGGAAATCTTCTTCCAGAAAGAGGAACCGTCAGAAGATACTGATGTCTTCTCCACTCCTGCAGTCCTTACCTTCATCCGGGAGCCCGTAGAATACCTGCAAATACCAATTGAGTCTTTTGACTCTCTAGGTAATCCAGTCTACTCCTTCAAAGACGAGAAAGGTCATAAATATTTCGATATTTGTGATTGTTCAGACTGTTATCAATCTCCCTATGATGATGAAGAAACTACCAAGAAGATGAAGAAGAAAAAGAAGAAATCTTCCCAGCATCTTCTTGAGCAACGTTATAACCAAGGTGATCCCGAAGTCGGATTACTTGGAGAACACTCTGGCAAGTACGACTTCTATGTCCTCTACTCCCAGAAGGAACAAACCACGGATGATATCTTCACAACTCCTGCTGAACCATTTGAACTTCCACCTCCATCACCAGAAGTTAAGATGCCATGTCATCCTTACTACAAGAAAGCCATCAAGCAACTCAGGAAGGAACAACCTCCTTGTTTCATTCCTGAAGTCAATGTTTTTGAAAGTGCTCCTGAAGACTTTCCCCCACTGGCATTCAATGATCCTTCTACCTCAACAAAGCATTCCTGGAAGGTACCCCAACCTTCGACAGTTGATTCAGAAGGAAGACGAAGGGAAACCTCAGCTGCTGAACAAGTTCTCAATTGGCAATCTGAGAACATGGTCTCTCAGAACAAAGTCCTCAGCAGAATCGAGCACAACCAAGTCCGCTTGGAGCAAAAGATGGATCAAATGATCATTGATCCATTAACGCAGTGTCAGCAACGGATCAACTACCTCCACCAGGAGATTCTTGGCCTCATAGCCCGACATGAAAACTCTACGGCCCAAGAACAGGAGATCCAACACTTGAAGGAACAGCTCAGGCATCTTCAGGCCCAGCAACAACAGCCTAAGTATCCTGAATCCTTTTCCTCAATATTCCATTCGCCTGACCCATTCAGAACAAGCCCAAGCCCGGCTTACCATCATCCTTCTTCTAGAGGTATCTTTAAACCTCTGCCAGCTCTCATTTCTAAACCAGCCTATCAACCTCCCAGGCCTCAACCTACTTGGCCCAGTTCTCCTACCTGGTCCAGTTATACTCCGGCCCAAACTCCTAATCCAGATAGAAAACAAAAAGGCCCAGCTTACCCTCAAAAGCCCATCAAGATCCAAGAACCTTCACACCAAACATGGATGGCCCAGTCCAATCCAATTCTTGGATTCCTTGACCAACAGATACAGCAGCCTAGTTCTCCTTCTGCTTATGCGGCCCAACAAGACTTAAGTTCTACCTCATCAAGCGAATATGAAGAAGATGATTCTTTCTCATCCTCTTCCTCAGAAGCTCAAGTCTACATGGCCCAAGGAGCTACTAGTCATGCTCAACCAGCTGAGTCAACTACAACCGATGCTGGAACTCAACAAGCTCAGCCTCCGCCTCAGCAACCACCTCCGGCTCCTCCGCCAGGACCTCCTCCTGGACCACCACCTGGTCCTCCTCAACAACCCTTTGTCCAAATGGATGAAGATCCTCCGGTGGTAAATCTTGAAGCTGCTTGGCAACCTCCTTCACTAAATGTCACATTATCTCTCGAAGGAATTCCAACAGCCAAATGGCATGAGAAATTTCTTGAATTTCATGCCTGGTGTCTCACTCAATTACAGCGAGAAGGTGCTACTCATTTCAAGGTCATCTGCGCCTTCATAGCTGGTATGTCCGGTATCCTCAAACATTGGTTTATGAGTATTGGAGAATACCGCCAGCTCGAACTTGCTCAGACACCAACAACTACAGAGTTCGTTCTCAAGCTATACAAAGAATTCATTGGTGAACCAGAAGCTCTTCTGGATATAGCTAGAGAAGAATTCTTCAAAATGAAGTGCTGCTCATATAACCGAAAAGATCTTGAGAAGCACTATGAAAGTATGCTCAGACGCTTCTACTTACTCTGCACTGGCTACGAAGCAGACAACAACCTGAAGCAAGCATACTTAAATTCTGTGCCAGACACAATTGGCCAGGAAGCTCTTCGCATCATACAGCAGAGTGGACAAGCCTTCAAAGATTATTCTTTTGGTAAGCTCCACCAAGTCCTTATGATGGCCCTCAGAAAGCTGTGCAACACTCACTCCTTCTTCAAGGATTTCAACCAGTCTCAAAGCCTGTTTGATAAAGCCTGCCAGCAACCTGAGTTATCAATCAAGTGCAAAGACAAAGGCGCTTGTAACTGCAACACCCCTCGGAAGAAACACCATAGACGCAGAATCTATTCTCCTGATCGCCCTCGTCGATTCAGAAGAAAGAAGAAAAGATTCTTCCGATACAAGAAGAATAGCGGCAAATTCAAACGATGTTTCATCTGCCGACAACCAGGACACTTTGCCAAAGACTGTCCTAAGAAGAACAACAAGTCAAAGAAGAAAATGGTGCACACCATTTCCCAAGTCACTGGCGCTGATCTCTCCAATGACGACATGGAGTCCATTTTCTCAGAAACTGAAGATGAGGCATCTGGCCTCTTTGCTATTGAAGCCTACTCCTCAGAGTCTGATTCTGATCCAGAGAAAGATTCAATATATACTGTTCAGATCTCTCCGATGCAGTCCTCCCTCTTTGCTGCTCAAGTCATACCTCAAGCCAAGATCAACATTCTCCTGGATAAATATGCAAAGCCTATCCCGGTGATTGCTCTGTTTGATACTGGTGCCACAAACACCATTGTCAACCCTTCTCTCCTTCCAGAAAGAATGTGGCGACCTTGCAATGAAAGATTCCGAGCCGCAAATGGTGTCTTCTATGTCACCAAGATAAGTAAGCCAATCCGGATCAGGTTCTCTCCTACAAAGTACGTAGTTACTACTGTATTTGGTTATAACCATGGCAGAGATATGATCCTTGGCTTCGACATCATCAAGAAGATATCAGTTCATAAATGGACTGATAAAGGTCTGCAACTCCATAAGTTTTTCCTTCCATGGACAACAACTCCAAGACTTTACTCAACAGAAGGAGAAGCTCTCTCAGCAAGTCAGATTCAATCTGAAAGTGACCCAGTGTATGGCACAATCATGCAAGCTCTCATCCAGCAATCCTGTGCTGAGTCACATGCTGAGTTCGAACAGAAGCATCCTCTTCCCCTTTGGAAGAATCCCAAGTTCTTCATCGAAATTCCTTTCAAGAAGAATGAGGATGTAAACCCAACTAAGGCTACCCATGCGGGAATGAGCCCAGAGGAGAAAAAGATGGCGATCCATGAGCTGCAAGAGCTCAAGGCCCAGAACCTCATTGAGCCCACAACCTCTTCGTGGGCCTGCCAGGCCTTTTACGTCAACAAGCATTCAGAACAGAAGAGGAAGAAGCCCAGGCTTGTTATTGATTACAAGCCCCTGAATGAGTTTGTAGCTGACGTAAAGTTTCCGTTACCACGGAAAAATACTCTCTTCGCCAACTTGACGAATGCCAAGGTCTTCTCCAAGTTTGACCTTAAGTCTGGCTTCTGGCAACTGTCAATCTCTCCTCCAGACAAATACAAAACTGCCTTCTGCATTCCAGACCACCATTACCAATGGACGGTGCTTCCTTTTGGTCTGAAGACGGCACCCTCATTGTTCCAGAAGGCTATGATCCGAATCTTCGAGCCGATACTGCAGTCGGCCCTTGTTTATATTGACGATATTTTATTGTTTTCCCCTTGTACAGGTACCCATTTGAAGTTATTAGCTCAATTTGCTCAAATAGTTAAAGATAATGGAGTAATGCTCTCCCAAAGCAAGATGGTCCTTGGTCAGACTTCCATCGAATTCCTTGGAGTCCAGATCAAAGATAGCAAGTACCATCCTCAGCCGCATATTGCTACGAAGATCATGAACTTCCCGGATGATCATCTCACGAAACGACAAGTCCAGCAAATTCTCGGCCTTGTCAATTATATCCGCGAGTTCATCCCGAAGCTGTCTTCCATTCTCCATCCTTTACACGTGTATCTCAGAAAGATCTCTCCACCATGGTCCGACCTCCACCGACGAGCTATCCTCAAGCTTAAAGAAGTGGTTCAGAATCTGCCACCACTCAAGATTCCCGACAAAGGAAAAAGGATACTCCAGACGGACGCATCAGACGAATACTGGGGAGCGGTCCTCCTTGAAGAAATCAATGGAGTCCGACACGTATGCTGCTACAACAGTGGAGAATTCAAAGAATCAGAGAAGCACTACCATTCCACCTACAAAGAAATCCTGGCCGTTAAACGTGGGATTGAGAAATTCCAGTTCCACCTCATTGGTCACCATTTCCTTGTCGAGATGGACATGTCAGCATTCCCCCGTATGCTGAACTACAGGCAGAAACGACTTCCTAATTATCTGCTGCTTCGCTGGCAACAATGGTTCGTCCGCTTCAACTTCGACGTCAAGCATATAAAGGGCACCTCCAACACTCTTGCTGATATCCTGAGCAGACCTTCAAAATCCTTCCTCAAACCTCCAAAGCCTCCAAAACCAAAAATCTGAGATGGCCTCTTCATCCTCCTCCGATCCCCCAGTTTTTAACAAGGATGAAAATCTCCCGGTTGATGTTGAAAGATATGAGCATCAGTCCTTCACCTTCACCCAGAGACACAGAGTCTTCCATTATCATGTCTCCCTCATTGAGAGGTATGGTTTCGATGACTGCCCTGTTAAACCTGTTGGGATTCATCCCCAATTTCCTTTCGCTCATCTCTTCTCCATCCCTGATGTTTTCAATTTCCCTCCATCAGCTCTTTGTTTTTTCTGGTACCTATGTTCTGTTCATACCATAGGTATTATTTTTAATATTCCAGAACTTCACCAACTTCTCTCCTACTCCACAAATTTCCATTCTGATTTCTCTTCAGACCTCTCCTTTTTTCTCTCTTGGTTCGATCCAATCTGCACATGGATTGACCTCCTCCATAAATCCTATAAAGACCTTAACCCTGCTATCCCAGACCGCCGAATAGGCTACCAGCTAAATAATATTTCCCCGGCTAATTCCTGTATGAATTATGGAGTTAGTCATGTTATATTTTTCTTTCATCGTCCTATTACTTTTAAAAAGTCAGCCTCAGGTTTGAAGTTCATCCCTTCTCCCTCCTACCACCATTATAAAAACCTGGATTTCAACCTAGCTAAAGTTCCATGGCAACGACACTCTGAATACCGAGCCTTCTTGAGAACCGCCTACCGATACAACCACACTGTCTTCTCAATGGAGATTTGGCCCCATGACTCTCCTGAATGGCCATCCTATCCAATGGACTACCAAGAAATGATCCATGATGCTCTCCAGTCTTTTGATGATCTTCAGCGTCTTCGCCGTCACAAGGAACGTCAAGAAAGAGCCATAGCCACTCAGAAGGCTATAAACCAGATCAACTGCCCTGCTCCGACTCCTTCTTCACCACTGACCATTGAAGAAGAAGACGAAGATCTTCCGTTGACCCAGACATGTGAACGCCTTATGATGCCTGACTGTGGTTGCGGTTTCATCTGCATTCACTGGAAGCGTCTCAATGGACCTGACCCGGAAGACCCGGATATGAATGACCCGTATGCCAACGACCCATACTTTTGGCGCGAAAGACAGTCTCAGAGTGACTCTGAAGATTCAAATCATAACTGGCCTCTGGACCTACATGCTTTTCCAGAGCCTGCCTTCAGAGACAACACAGCATACACGCCTGACCTTATCGACAGGTTAAAATCTCCACGTGGATATCCCTAGGATGCTATCCAGCTGTCTTCCACAAGCCTTACAGCTGTCCTAGTTAGTGTGTATAATAGTAGCTTAGTGCGAGTAATAGTGTAATGTCGGATAGTGGCCTGTCACTTCCGGTCTAGCATTATTAGTTTTAGTCGTAAGCTCTTATGTCACTAAGTTTGTTTGTTTTCTCCTTCCTCCGCCTATATAAGGAGGCCTCATTACTCTTGTAAGATATTCTGAATCGGGGAGCTAATATAGAACTCCTTTCTTACTTCTCTCTATAATCTCATATTCTCACTAGAAAATTCTGGTTAAAGGGTGAGGCAGAAGTTCTTAGTCTCTCAACTCTGTCCGATAATCTGAGTTGCCACTCTGTGGATCCTCTCAGGTTTAGATCATCTTCAAGCTTATGATAATTAAGCTTGAAGGCAAATGATGACTTAGGAGTTGCCACTCTGTGGATCCTCTCTTCAAGTCGTCCTCTGCCTTCAATCATAATTGTTGTAATCTACCGGTCTCGATCCCCGGTGATATGTCCGGATAATCCAGTAACGTATTTTTCAAATATGTTTTCCAAAGGTTTTTCAAAAGATCTTCAGAAAAGATTTATTTGTGTGGAAAAGTCCTGGAGAATGCCTCCTGGAACTCTGGTGCTCGGGGCCTGATGCTTATGGAAAAGTTGGCTAGAGCTTATGAGTTCATTGTGTGTTCTTGGACTGTATCACAGTTAATCTTTCCTGTTGATTTCCAGAATCCTGCGATTCTGTTCATCTTTGGTATATTGGGCTGGAAACTGTCTCGTGCCACGGTAAAACGTACCATAGAGCAATTCTTCGGAAATCTCTATGGAGGGTCTGGCTGAATAACAATGCCACGTACCAAGATTAAACCTTGTTTTCAAATGATTTTATGAAAGATTAGTTACTGGGTATAACATACTCGAGTTGAGTTATTAAGAATTTCTTGCTGATCCCTTGACCCAGATCTACCCAGAAATGTCAGGAACCTCTACCCCTACTTTATCTCCTACTACTTCTTTTAGATCTACCTCTTCTTCTCACTTGGATTCTCTCTGTGAATTCAAGTATCTTTCTGATGATGAGAAGATCCCTCTCACTGATCTTCCCCTCATCAACCCTTATAAAGCCTTCACCAAACCTTCTCATTCTCTTACTCGTACAGTAAAAAATATTGTTTCCCCTACTCGGAAGCATGTAAAGGAGTATGTTCAAGCCACAAAGTTTGACCAGCATACTCTTCCTGCAACATCCAAAGAACAGTATGTTACGCTGGAGATCCCTCCTCACTTTCCACGCCAATGGACAGCTGAAGGATTTACCCATCTCCACTTTGGTGCTGTTCGCCTTGCTCTCACCTACCATGGGAGAAAAGGATTGCCAGTCACTGCTCGTCTCGCCTTGCTTGATTCTCGATATAAGAAGTACAAGCACGCCTGTATCGGTACTGTCGAGACCACTCTCAATGCTGGTACAATCCTTATGACGTTCTTCCCCAATTTCTGTATGGCTCTTCAAGATCCACATCTCCTATCAGCTTTGAAGATCCAGATCCAGATAACTGGTGCAGAACAAGTCTCTACCACCCTGGCATCTACCCTGCACTATCAGATGGCATATAGAGTCCAGAATCATGCTCTTGATTTCTCTATGCCCAACATGAATAACGATGCCTTGTATCTGTCTGTGGATACAACCCATGTTCCGAACGAGACGTATGTCCCTCAGCAAATACCTCGTGAGGAACTCCAACGACTGATCCCTGCCTCTTGGATATCTGCATATGAATCTCTCCATCAGCAGACAGAGCCAGTCCAGTCAAAGAAACCCATTTTCCTTGACAGAGGAAATGGGCAGACGGAAATCTTCTTCCAGAAAGAGGAACCGTCAGAAGATACTGATGTCTTCTCCACTCCTGCAGTCCTTACCTTCATCCGGGAGCCCGTAGAATACCTGCAAATACCAATTGAGTCTTTTGACTCTCTAGGTAATCCAGTCTACTCCTTCAAAGACGAGAAAGGTCATAAATATTTCGATATTTGTGATTGTTCAGACTGTTATCAATCTCCCTATGATGATGAAGAAACTACCAAGAAGATGAAGAAGAAAAAGAAGAAATCTTCCCAGCATCTTCTTGAGCAACGTTATAACCAAGGTGATCCCGAAGTCGGATTACTTGGAGAACACTCTGGCAAGTACGACTTCTATGTCCTCTACTCCCAGAAGGAACAAACCACGGATGATATCTTCACAACTCCTGCTGAACCATTTGAACTTCCACCTCCATCACCAGAAGTTAAGATGCCATGTCATCCTTACTACAAGAAAGCCATCAAGCAACTCAGGAAGGAACAACCTCCTTGTTTCATTCCTGAAGTCAATGTTTTTGAAAGTGCTCCTGAAGACTTTCCCCCACTGGCATTCAATGATCCTTCTACCTCAACAAAGCATTCCTGGAAGGTACCCCAACCTTCGACAGTTGATTCAGAAGGAAGACGAAGGGAAACCTCAGCTGCTGAACAAGTTCTCAATTGGCAATCTGAGAACATGGTCTCTCAGAACAAAGTCCTCAGCAGAATCGAGCACAACCAAGTCCGCTTGGAGCAAAAGATGGATCAAATGATCATTGATCCATTAACGCAGTGTCAGCAACGGATCAACTACCTCCACCAGGAGATTCTTGGCCTCATAGCCCGACATGAAAACTCTACGGCCCAAGAACAGGAGATCCAACACTTGAAGGAACAGCTCAGGCATCTTCAGGCCCAGCAACAACAGCCTAAGTATCCTGAATCCTTTTCCTCAATATTCCATTCGCCTGACCCATTCAGAACAGAAGAGGAAGAAGCCCAGGCTTGTTATTGATTACAAGCCCCTGAATGAGTTTGTAGCTGACGTAAAGTTTCCGTTACCACGGAAAAATACTCTCTTCGCCAACTTGACGAATGCCAAGGTCTTCTCCAAGTTTGACCTTAAGTCTGGCTTCTGGCAACTGTCAATCTCTCCTCCAGACAAATACAAAACTGCCTTCTGCATTCCAGACCACCATTACCAATGGACGGTGCTTCCTTTTGGTCTGAAGACGGCACCCTCATTGTTCCAGAAGGCTATGATCCGAATCTTCGAGCCGATACTGCAGTCGGCCCTTGTTTATATTGACGATATTTTATTGTTTTCCCCTTGTACAGGTACCCATTTGAAGTTATTAACTCAATTTGCTCAAATAGTTAAAGATAATGGAGTAATGCTCTCCCAAAGCAAGATGGTCCTTGGTCAGACTTCCATCGAATTCCTTGGAGTCCAGATCAAAGATAGCAAGTACCATCCTCAGCCGCATATTGCTACGAAGATCATGAACTTCCCGGATGATCATCTCACGAAACGACAAGTCCAGCAAATTCTCGGCCTTGTCAATTATATCCGCGAGTTCATCCCGAAGCTGTCTTCCATTCTCCATCCTTTACACGTGTATCTCAGAAAGATCTCTCCACCATGGTCCGACCTCCACCGACGAGCTATCCTCAAGCTTAAAGAAGTGGTTCAGAATCTGCCACCACTCAAGATTCCCGACAAAGGAAAAAGGATACTCCAGACGGACGCATCAGACGAATACTGGGGAGCGGTCCTCCTTGAAGAAATCAATGGAGTCCGACACGTATGCTGCTACAACAGTGGAGAATTCAAAGAATCAGAGAAGCACTACCATTCCACCTACAAAGAAATCCTGGCCGTTAAACGTGGGATTGAGAAATTCCAGTTCCACCTCATTGGTCACCATTTCCTTGTCGAGATGGACATGTCAGCATTCCCCCGTATGCTGAACTACAGGCAGAAACAACTTCCTAATTATCTGCTGCTTCGCTGGCAACAATGGTTCGTCCGCTTCAACTTCGACGTCAAGCATATAAAGGGCACCTCCAACACTCTTGCTGATATCCTGAGCAGACCTTCAAAATCCTTCCTCAAACCTCCAAAGCCTCCAAAACCAAAAATCTGAGATGGCCTCTTCATCCTCCTCCGATCCCCCAGTTTTTAACAAGGATGAAAATCTCCCGGTTGATGTTGAAAGATATGAGCATCAGTCCTTCACCTTCACCCAGAGACACAGAGTCTTCCATTATCATGTCTCCCTCATTGAGAGGTATGGTTTCGATGACTGCCCTGTTAAACCTGTTGGGATTCATCCCCAATTTCCTTTCGCTCATCTCTTCTCCATCCCTGATGTTTTCAATTTCCCTCCATCAGCTCTTTGTTTTTTTCTGGTACCTATGTTCTGTTCATACCATAGGTATTATTTTTAATATTCCAGAACTTCACCAACTTCTCTCCTACTCCACAAATTTCCATTCTGATTTCTCTTCAGACCTCTCCTTTTTTCTCTCTTGGTTCGATCCAATCTGCACATGGATTGACCTCCTCCATAAATCCTATAAAGACCTTAACCCTGCTATCCCAGACCGCCGAATAGGCTACCAGCTAAATAATATTTCCCCGGCTAATTCCTGTATGAATTATGGAGTTAGTCATGTTATATTTTTCTTTCATCGTCCTATTACTTTTAAAAAGTCAGCCTCAGGTTTGAAGTTCATCCCTTCTCCCTCCTACCACCATTATAAAAACCTGGATTTCAACCTAGCTAAAGTTCCATGGCAACGACACTCTGAATACCGAGCCTTCTTGAGAACCGCCTACCGATACAACCACACTGTCTTCTCAATGGAGATTTGGCCCCATGACTCTCCTGAATGGCCATCCTATCCAATGGACTACCAAGAAATGATCCATGATGCTCTCCAGTCTTTTGATGATCTTCAGCGTCTTCGCCGTCACAAGGAACGTCAAGAAAGAGCCATAGCCACTCAGAAGGCTATAAACCAGATCAACTGCCCTGCTCCGACTCCTTCTTCACCACTGACCATTGAAGAAGAAGACGAAGATCTTCCGTTGACCCAGACATGTGAACGCCTTATCATGCCTGACTGTGGTTGCGGTTTCATCTGCATTCACTGGAAGCGTCTCAATGGACCTGACCCGGAAGACCCGGATATGAATGACCCGTATGCCAACGACCCATACTTTTGGCGCGAAAGACAGTCTCAGAGTGACTCTGAAGATTCAAATCATAACTGGCCTCTGGACCTACATGCTTTTCCAGAGCCTGCCTTCAGAGACAACACAGCATACACGCCTGACCTTATCGACAGGTTAAAATCTCCACGTGGATATCCCTAGGATGCTATCCAGCTGTCTTCCACAAGCCTTACAGCTGTCCTAGTTAGTGTGTATAATAGTAGCTTAGTGCGAGTAATAGTGTAATGTCGGATAGTGGCCTGTCACTTCCGGTCTAGCATTATTAGTTTTAGTCGTAAGCTCTTATGTCACTAAGTTTGTTTGTTTTCTCCTTCCTCCGCCTATATAAGGAGGCCTCATTACTCTTGTAAGATATTCTGAATCGGGGAGCTAATATAGAACTCCTTTCTTACTTCTCTCTATGATCTCATATTCTCACTAGAAAATTCTGGTTAAAGGGTGAGGCAGAAGTTCTTAGTCTCTCAAC
This sequence comes from Aquilaria yunnanensis, assembly GCA_039654915.1. NCBI lineage: Eukaryota > Viridiplantae > Streptophyta > Magnoliopsida > Malvales > Thymelaeaceae > Aquilaria > Aquilaria yunnanensis. The sequence continues at coordinate 50,766,591 of CM077596.1, read as the reverse complement.
TCTGTCCGATAATCTGAGTTGCCACTCTGTGGATCCTCTCAGGTTTAGATCATCTTCAAGCTTATGATAATTAAGCTTGAAGGCAAATGATGACTTAGGAGTTGCCACTCTGTGGATCCTCTCTTCAAGTCGTCCTCTGCCTTCAATCATAATTGTTGTAATCTACCGGTCTCGATCCCCGGTGATATGTCCGGATAATCCAGTAACGTATTTTTCAAATATGTTTTCCAAAGGTTTTTCAAAAGATCTTCAGAAAAGATTTATTTGTGTGGAAAAGTCCTGGAGAATGCCTCCTGGAACTCTGGTGCTCGGGGCCTGATGCTTATGGAAAAGTTGGCTAGAGCTTATGAGTTCATTGTGTGTTCTTGGACTGTATCACAGTTAATCTTTCCTGTTGATTTCCAGAATCCTGCGATTCTGTTCATCTTTGGTATATTGGGCTGGAAACTGTCTCGTGCCACGGTAAAACGTACCATAGAGCAATTCTTCGGAAATCTCTATGGAGGGTCTGGCTGAATAACAATGCCACGTACCAAGATTAAACCTTGTTTTCAAATGATTTTATGAAAGATTAGTTACTGGGCTACCTCGGAACCCATTTGAGTAACTAATGTTTCATAAAATCATTTGAAAACAAGGTTTAATCTTGGTACGTGGCATTGTTATTCAGCCAGACCCTCCATAGAGATTTCCGAAGAATTGCTCTATGGTACGTTTTACCGTGGCACGAGACAGTTTCCAGCCCAATATACCAAAGATGAACAGAATCGCAGGATTCTGGAAATCAACAGGAAAGATTAACTGTGATACAGTCCAAGAACACACAATGAACTCATAAGCTCTAGCCAACTTTTCCATAAGCATCAGGCCCCGAGCACCAGAGTTCCAGGAGGCATTCTCCAGGACTTTTCCACACAAATAAATCTTTTCTGAAGATTTTTTGAAAAACCTTTGGAAAACATATTTGAAAAATACGTTACTGGATTATCCGGACATATCACCGGGGATCGAGACCGGTAGATTACAACAATTATGATTGAAGGCAGAGGACGACTTGAAGAGAGGATCCACAGAGTGGCAACTCCTAAGTCATCATTTGCCTTCAAGCTTAATTATCATAAGCTTGAAGATGATCTAAACCTGAGAGGATCCACAGAGTGGCAACTCAGATTATCGGACAGAGTTGAGAGACTAAGAACTTCTGCCTCACCCTTTAACCAGAATTTTCTAGTGAGAATATGAGATCATAGAGAGAAGTAAGAAAGGAGTTCTATATTAGCTCCCCGATTCAGAATATCTTACAAGAGTAATGAGGCCTCCTTATATAGGCGGAGGAAGGAGAAAACAAACAAACTTAGTGACATAAGAGCTTACGACTAAAACTAATAATGCTAGACCGGAAGTGACAGGCCACTATCCGACATTACACTATTACTAGCACTAAGCTACTATTATACACACTAACTAGGACAGCTGTAAGGCTTGTGGAAGACAGCTGGATAGCATCCTAGGGATATCCACGTGGAGATTTTAACCTGTCGATAAGGTCAGGCGTGTATGCTGTGTTGTCTCTGAAGGCAGGCTCTGGAAAAGCATGTAGGTCCAGAGGCCAGTTATGATTTGAATCTTCAGAGTCACTCTGAGACTGTCTTTCGCGCCAAAAGTATGGGTCGTTGGCATACGGGTCATTCATATCCGGGTCTTCCGGGTCAGGTCCATTGAGACGCTTCCAGTGAATGCAGATGAAACCGCAACCACAGTCAGGCATGATAAGGCGTTCACATGTCTGGGTCAACGGAAGATCTTCGTCTTCTTCTTCAATGGTCAGTGGTGAAGAAGGAGTCGGAGCAGGGCAGTTGATCTGGTTTATAGCCTTCTGAGTGGCTATGGCTCTTTCTTGACGTTCCTTGTGACGGCGAAGACGCTGAAGATCATCAAAAGACTGGAGAGCATCATGGATCATTTCTTGGTAGTCCATTGGATAGGATGGCCATTCAGGAGAGTCATGGGGCCAAATCTCCATTGAGAAGACAGTGTGGTTGTATCGGTAGGCGGTTCTCAAGAAGGCTCGGTATTCAGAGTGTCGTTGCCATGGAACTTTAGCTAGGTTGAAATCCAGGTTTTTATAATGGTGGTAGGAGGGAGAAGGGATGAACTTCAAACCTGAGGCTGACTTTTTAAAAGTAATAGGACGATGAAAGAAAAATATAACATGACTAACTCCATAATTCATACAGGAATTAGCCGGGGAAATATTATTTAGCTGGTAGCCTATTCGGCGGTCTGGGATAGCAGGGTTAAGGTCTTTATAGGATTTATGGAGGAGGTCAATCCATGTGCAGATTGGATCGAACCAAGAGAGAAAAAAGGAGAGGTCTGAAGAGAAATCAGAATGGAAATTTGTGGAGTAGGAGAGAAGTTGGTGAAGTTCTGGAATATTAAAAATAATACCTATGGTATGAACAGAACATAGGTACCAGAAAAAACAAAGAGCTGATGGAGGGAAATTGAAAACATCAGGGATGGAGAAGAGATGAGCGAAAGGAAATTGGGGATGAATCCCAACAGGTTTAACAGGGCAGTCATCGAAACCATACCTCTCAATGAGGGAGACATGATAATGGAAGACTCTGTGTCTCTGGGTGAAGGTGAAGGACTGATGCTCATATCTTTCAACATCAACCGGGAGATTTTCATCCTTGTTAAAAACTGGGGGATCGGAGGAGGATGAAGAGGCCATCTCAGATTTTTGGTTTTGGAGGCTTTGGAGGTTTGAGGAAGGATTTTGAAGGTCTGCTCAGGATATCAGCAAGAGTGTTGGAGGTGCCCTTTATATGCTTGACGTCGAAGTTGAAGCGGACGAACCATTGTTGCCAGCGAAGCAGCAGATAATTAGGAAGTTGTTTCTGCCTGTAGTTCAGCATACGGGGGAATGCTGACATGTCCATCTCGACAAGGAAATGGTGACCAATGAGGTGGAACTGGAATTTCTCAATCCCACGTTTAACGGCCAGGATTTCTTTGTAGGTGGAATGGTAGTGCTTCTCTGATTCTTTGAATTCTCCACTGTTGTAGCAGCATACGTGTCGGACTCCATTGATTTCTTCAAGGAGGACCGCTCCCCAGTATTCGTCTGATGCGTCCGTCTGGAGTATCCTTTTTCCTTTGTCGGGAATCTTGAGTGGTGGCAGATTCTGAACCACTTCTTTAAGCTTGAGGATAGCTCGTCGGTGGAGGTCGGACCATGGTGGAGAGATCTTTCTGAGATACACGTGTAAAGGATGGAGAATGGAAGACAGCTTCGGGATGAACTCGCGGATATAATTGACAAGGCCGAGAATTTGCTGGACTTGTCGTTTCGTGAGATGATCATCCGGGAAGTTCATGATCTTCGTAGCAATATGCGGCTGAGGATGGTACTTGCTATCTTTGATCTGGACTCCAAGGAATTCAATGGAAGTCTGACCAAGGACCATCTTGCTTTGGGAGAGCATTACTCCATTATCTTTAACTATTTGAGCAAATTGAGCTAATAACGTCAAATGAGTACCTGTACAAGGGGAAAACAGTAAAATATCATCAATATAAACAAGGGCCGACTGCAGTATCGGCTCGAAGATTCGGATCATAGCCTTCTGGAACAATGAGGGTGCCGTCTTCAGACCAAAAGGAAGCACCGTCCATTGGTAATGGTGGTCTGGAATGCAGAAGGCAGTTTTGTATTTGTCTGGAGGAGAGATTGACAGTTGCCAGAAGCCAGACTTAAGGTCAAACTTGGAGAAGACCTTGGCATTCGTCAAGTTGGCGAAGAGAGTATTTTTCCGTGGTAACGGAAACTTTACGTCAGCTACAAACTCATTCAGGGGCTTGTAATCAATAACAAGCCTGGGCTTCTTCCTCTTCTGTTCTGAATGCTTGTTGACGTAAAAGGCCTGGCAGGCCCACGAAGAGGTTGTGGGCTCAATGAGGTTCTGGGCCTTGAGCTCTTGCAGCTCATGGATCGCCATCTTTTTCTCCTCTGGGCTCATTCCCGCATGGGTAGCCTTAGTTGGGTTTACATCCTCATTCTTCTTGAAAGGAATTTCAATGAAGAACTTGGGATTCTTCCAAAGGGGAAGAGGATGCTTCTGTTCGAACTCAGCATGTGACTCAGCACAGGATTGCTGGATGAGAGCTTGCATGATTGTGCCATACACTGGGTCACTTTCAGATTGAATCTGACTTGCTGAGAGAGCTTCTCCTTCTGTTGAGTAAAGTCTTGGAGTTGTTGTCCATGGAAGGAAAAACTTATGGAGTTGCAGACCTTTATCAGTCCATTTATGAACTGATATCTTCTTGATGATGTCGAAGCCAAGGATCATATCTCTGCCATGGTTATAACCAAATACAGTAGTAACTACGTACTTTGTAGGAGAGAACTTGATCCGGATTGGCTTACTTATCTTGGTGACATAGAAGACACCATTTGCGGCTCGGAATCTTTCATTGCAAGGTCGCCACATTCTTTCTGGAAGGAGAGAAGGGTTGACAATGGTGTTTGTGGCACCAGTATCAAACAGAGCAATCACCGGGATAGGCTTTGCATATTTATCCAGGAGAATGTTGATCTTGGCTTGAGGTATGACTTGAGCAGCAAAGGGGGAGGACTGCATCGGAGAGATCTGAACAGTATATATTGAAGCTTTCTCTGGATCAGAATCAGACTCTGAGGAGTAGGCTTCAATAGCAAAGAGGCCAGATGCCTCATCTTCAGTTTCTGAGAAAATGGACTCCATGTCGTCATTGGAGAGATCAGCGCCAGTGACTTGGGAAATGGTGTGCACCATTTTCTTCTTTGACTTGTTGTTCTTCTTAGGACAGTCTTTGGCAAAGTGTCCTGGTTGTCGGCAGATGAAACATCGTTTGAATTTGCCGCTATTCTTCTTGTATCGGAAGAATCTTTTCTTCTTTCTTCTGAATCGACGAGGGCGATCAGGAGAATAGATTCTGCGTCTATGGTGTTTCTTCCGAGGGGTGTTGCAGTTACAAGCGCCTTTGTCTTTGCACTTGATTGATAACTCAGGTTGCTGGCAGGCTTTATCAAACAGGCTTTGAGACTGGTTGAAATCCTTGAAGAAGGAGTGAGTGTTGCACAGCTTTCTGAGGGCCATCATAAGGACTTGGTGGAGCTTACCAAAAGAATAATCTTTGAAGGCTTGTCCACTCTGCTGTATGATGCGAAGAGCTTCCTGGCCAATTGTGTCTGGCACAGAATTTAAGTATGCTTGCTTCAGGTTGTTGTCTGCTTCGTAGCCAGTGCAGAGTAAGTAGAAGCGTCTGAGCATACTTTCATAGTGCTTCTCAAGATCTTTTCGGTTATATGAGCAGCACTTCATTTTGAAGAATTCTTCTCTAGCTATATCCAGAAGAGCTTCTGGTTCACCAATGAATTCTTTGTATAGCTTGAGAACGAACTCTGTAGTTGTTGGTGTCTGAGCAAGTTCGAGCTGGCGGTATTCTCCAATACTCATAAACCAATGTTTGAGGATACCGGACATACCAGCTATGAAGGCGCAGATGACCTTGAAATGAGTAGCACCTTCTCGCTGTAATTGAGTGAGACACCAGGCATGAAATTCAAGAAATTTCTCATGCCATTTGGCTGTTGGAATTCCTTCGAGAGATAATGTGACATTTAGTGAAGGAGGTTGCCAAGCAGCTTCAAGATTTACCACCGGAGGATCTTCATCCATTTGGACAAAGGGTTGTTGAGGAGGACCAGGTGGTGGTCCAGGAGGAGGTCCTGGCGGAGGAGCCGGAGGTGGTTGCTGAGGCGGAGGCTGAGCTTGTTGAGTTCCAGCATCGGTTGTAGTTGACTCAGCTGGTTGAGCATGACTAGTAGCTCCTTGGGCCATGTAGACTTGAGCTTCTGAGGAAGAGGATGAGAAAGAATCATCTTCTTCATATTCGCTTGATGAGGTAGAACTTAAGTCTTGTTGGGCCGCATAAGCAGAAGGAGAACTAGGCTGCTGTATCTGTTGGTCAAGGAATCCAAGAATTGGATTGGACTGGGCCATCCATGTTTGGTGTGAAGGTTCTTGGATCTTGATGGGCTTTTGAGGGTAAGCTGGGCCTTTTTGTTTTCTATCTGGATTAGGAGTTTGGGCCGGAGTATAACTGGACCAGGTAGGAGAACTGGGCCAAGTAGGTTGAGGCCTGGGAGGTTGATAGGCTGGTTTAGAAATGAGAGCTGGCAGAGGTTTAAAGATACCTCTAGAAGAAGGATGATGGTAAGCCGGGCTTGGGCTTGTTCTGAATGGGTCAGGCGAATGGAATATTGAGGAAAAGGATTCAGGATACTTAGGCTGTTGTTGCTGGGCCTGAAGATGCCTGAGCTGTTCCTTCAAGTGTTGGATCTCCTGTTCTTGGGCCGTAGAGTTTTCATGTCGGGCTATGAGGCCAAGAATCTCCTGGTGGAGGTAGTTGATCCGTTGCTGACACTGCGTTAATGGATCAATGATCATTTGATCCATCTTTTGCTCCAAGCGGACTTGGTTGTGCTCGATTCTGCTGAGGACTTTGTTCTGAGAGACCATGTTCTCAGATTGCCAATTGAGAACTTGTTCAGCAGCTGAGGTTTCCCTTCGTCTTCCTTCTGAATCAACTGTCGAAGGTTGGGGTACCTTCCAGGAATGCTTTGTTGAGGTAGAAGGATCATTGAATGCCAGTGGGGGAAAGTCTTCAGGAGCACTTTCAAAAACATTGACTTCAGGAATGAAACAAGGAGGTTGTTCCTTCCTGAGTTGCTTGATGGCTTTCTTGTAGTAAGGATGACATGGCATCTTAACTTCTGGTGATGGAGGTGGAAGTTCAAATGGTTCAGCAGGAGTTGTGAAGATATCATCCGTGGTTTGTTCCTTCTGGGAGTAGAGGACATAGAAGTCGTACTTGCCAGAGTGTTCTCCAAGTAATCCGACTTCGGGATCACCTTGGTTATAACGTTGCTCAAGAAGATGCTGGGAAGATTTCTTCTTTTTCTTCTTCATCTTCTTGGTAGTTTCTTCATCATCATAGGGAGATTGATAACAGTCTGAACAATCACAAATATCGAAATATTTATGACCTTTCTCGTCTTTGAAGGAGTAGACTGGATTACCTAGAGAGTCAAAAGACTCAATTGGTATTTGCAGGTATTCTACGGGCTCCCGGATGAAGGTAAGGACTGCAGGAGTGGAGAAGACATCAGTATCTTCTGACGGTTCCTCTTTCTGGAAGAAGATTTCCGTCTGCCCATTTCCTCTGTCAAGGAAAATGGGTTTCTTTGACTGGACTGGCTCTGTCTGCTGATGGAGAGATTCATATGCAGATATCCAAGAGGCAGGGATCAGTCGTTGGAGTTCCTCACGAGGTATTTGCTGAGGGACATACGTCTCGTTCGGAACATGGGTTGTATCCACAGACAGATACAAGGCATCGTTATTCATGTTGGGCATAGAGAAATCAAGAGCATGATTCTGGACTCTATATGCCATCTGATAGTGCAGGGTAGATGCCAGGGTGGTAGAGACTTGTTCTGCACCAGTTATCTGGATCTGGATCTTCAAAGCTGATAGGAGATGTGGATCTTGAAGAGCCATACAGAAATTGGGGAAGAACGTCATAAGGATTGTACCAGCATTGAGAGTGGTCTCGACAGTACCGATACAGGCGTGCTTGTACTTCTTATATCGAGAATCAAGCAAGGCGAGACGAGCAGTGACTGGCAATCCTTTTCTCCCATGGTAGGTGAGAGCAAGGCGAACAGCACCAAAGTGGAGATGGGTAAATCCTTCAGCTGTCCATTGGCGTGGAAAGTGAGGAGGGATCTCCAGCGTAACATACTGTTCTTTGGATGTTGCAGGAAGAGTATGCTGGTCAAACTTTGTGGCTTGAACATACTCCTTTACATGCTTCCGAGTAGGGGAAACAATATTTTTTACTGTACGAGTAAGAGAATGAGAAGGTTTGGTGAAGGCTTTATAAGGGTTGATGAGGGGAAGATCAGTGAGAGGGATCTTCTCATCATCAGAAAGATACTTGAATTCACAGAGAGAATCCAAGTGAGAAGAAGAGGTAGATCTAAAAGAAGTAGTAGGAGATAAAGTAGGGGTAGAGGTTCCTGACATTTCTGGGTAGATCTGGGTCAAGGGATCAGCAAGAAATTCTTAATAACTCAACTCGAGTATGGAAATAGAACAATCAAATGGCTCTGATACCAAATGGGTTCCGAGGTAGCCCAGTAACTAATCTTTCATAAAATCATTTGAAAACAAGGTTTAATCTTGGTACGTGGCATTGTTATTAAGAATTTCTTGCTGATCCCTTGACCCAGATCTACCCAGAAATGTCAGGAACCTCTACCCCTACTTTATCTCCTACTACTTCTTTTAGATCTACCTCTTCTTCTCACTTGGATTCTCTCTGTGAATTCAAGTATCTTTCTGATGATGAGAAGATCCCTCTCACTGATCTTCCCCTCATCAACCCTTATAAAGCCTTCACCAAACCTTCTCATTCTCTTACTCGTACAGTAAAAAATATTGTTTCCCCTACTCGGAAGCATGTAAAGGAGTATGTTCAAGCCACAAAGTTTGACCAGCATACTCTTCCTGCAACATCCAAAGAACAGTATGTTACGCTGGAGATCCCTCCTCACTTTCCATGCCAATGGACAGCTGAAGGATTTACCCATCTCCACTTTGGTGCTGTTCGCCTTGCTCTCACCTACCATGGGAGAAAAGGATTGCCAGTCACTGCTCGTCTCGCCTTGCTTGATTCTCGATATAAGAAGTACAAGCACGCCTGTATCGGTACTGTCGAGACCACTCTCAATGCTGGTACAATCCTTATGACGTTCTTCCCCAATTTCTGTATGGCTCTTCAAGATCCACATCTCCTATCAGCTTTGAAGATCCAGATCCAGATAACTGGTGCAGAACAAGTCTCTACCACCCTGGCATCTACCCTGCACTATCAGATGGCATATAGAGTCCAGAATCATGCTCTTGATTTCTCTATGCCCAACATGAATAACGATGCCTTGTATCTGTCTGTGGATACAACCCATGTTCCGAACGAGACGTATGTCCCTCAGCAAATACCTCGTGAGGAACTCCAACGACTGATCCCTGCCTCTTGGATATCTGCATATGAATCTCTCCATCAGCAGACAGAGCCAGTCCAGTCAAAGAAACCCATTTTCCTTGACAGAGGAAATGGGCAGACGGAAATCTTCTTCCAGAAAGAGGAACCGTCAGAAGATACTGATGTCTTCTCCACTCCTGCAGTCCTTACCTTCATCCGGGAGCCCGTAGAATACCTGCAAATACCAATTGAGTCTTTTGACTCTCTAGGTAATCCAGTCTACTCCTTCAAAGACGAGAAAGGTCATAAATATTTCGATATTTGTGATTGTTCAGACTGTTATCAATCTCCCTATGATGATGAAGAAACTACCAAGAAGATGAAGAAGAAAAAGAAGAAATCTTCCCAGCATCTTCTTGAGCAACGTTATAACCAAGGTGATCCCGAAGTCGGATTACTTGGAGAACACTCTGGCAAGTACGACTTCTATGTCCTCTACTCCCAGAAGGAACAAACCACGGATGATATCTTCACAACTCCTGCTGAACCATTTGAACTTCCACCTCCATCACCAGAAGTTAAGATGCCATGTCATCCTTACTACAAGAAAGCCATCAAGCAACTCAGGAAGGAACAACCTCCTTGTTTCATTCCTGAAGTCAATGTTTTTGAAAGTGCTCCTGAAGACTTTCCCCCACTGGCATTCAATGATCCTTCTACCTCAACAAAGCATTCCTGGAAGGTACCCCAACCTTCGACAGTTGATTCAGAAGGAAGACGAAGGGAAACCTCAGCTGCTGAACAAGTTCTCAATTGGCAATCTGAGAACATGGTCTCTCAGAACAAAGTCCTCAGCAGAATCGAGCACAACCAAGTCCGCTTGGAGCAAAAGATGGATCAAATGATCATTGATCCATTAACGCAGTGTCAGCAACGGATCAACTACCTCCACCAGGAGATTCTTGGCCTCATAGCCCGACATGAAAACTCTACGGCCCAAGAACAGGAGATCCAACACTTGAAGGAACAGCTCAGGCATCTTCAGGCCCAGCAACAACAGCCTAAGTATCCTGAATCCTTTTCCTCAATATTCCATTCGCCTGACCCATTCAGAACAAGCCCAAGCCCGGCTTACCATCATCCTTCTTCTAGAGGTATCTTTAAACCTCTGCCAGCTCTCATTTCTAAACCAGCCTATCAACCTCCCAGGCCTCAACCTACTTGGCCCAGTTCTCCTACCTGGTCCAGTTATACTCCGGCCCAAACTCCTAATCCAGATAGAAAACAAAAAGGCCCAGCTTACCCTCAAAAGCCCATCAAGATCCAAGAACCTTCACACCGAACATGGATGGCCCAGTCCAATCCAATTCTTGGATTCCTTGACCAACAGATACAGCAGCCTAGTTCTCCTTCTGCTTATGCGGCCCAACAAGACTTAAGTTCTACCTCATCAAGCGAATATGAAGAAGATGATTCTTTCTCATCCTCTTCCTCAGAAGCTCAAGTCTACATGGCCCAAGGAGCTACTAGTCATGCTCAACCAGCTGAGTCAACTACAACCGATGCTGGAACTCAACAAGCTCAGCCTCCGCCTCAGCAACCACCTCCGGCTCCTCCGCCAGGACCTCCTCCTGGACCACCACCTGGTCCTCCTCAACAACCCTTTGTCCAAATGGATGAAGATCCTCCGGTGGTAAATCTTGAAGCTGCTTGGCAACCTCCTTCACTAAATGTCACATTATCTCTCGAAGGAATTCCAACAGCCAAATGGCATGAGAAATTTCTTGAATTTCATGCCTGGTGTCTCACTCAATTACAGCGAGAAGGTGCTACTCATTTCAAGGTCATCTGCGCCTTCATAGCTGGTATGTCCGGTATCCTCAAACATTGGTTTATGAGTATTGGAGAATACCGCCAGCTCGAACTTGCTCAGACACCAACAACTACAGAGTTCGTTCTCAAGCTATACAAAGAATTCATTGGTGAACCAGAAGCTCTTCTGGATATAGCTAGAGAAGAATTCTTCAAAATGAAGTGCTGCTCATATAACCGAAAAGATCTTGAGAAGCACTATGAAAGTATGCTCAGACGCTTCTACTTACTCTGCACTGGCTACGAAGCAGACAACAACCTGAAGCAAGCATACTTAAATTCTGTGCCAGACACAATTGGCCAGGAAGCTCTTCGCATCATACAGCAGAGTGGACAAGCCTTCAAAGATTATTCTTTTGGTAAGCTCCACCAAGTCCTTATGATGGCCCTCAGAAAGCTGTGCAACACTCACTCCTTCTTCAAGGATTTCAACCAGTCTCAAAGCCTGTTTGATAAAGCCTGCCAGCAACCTGAGTTATCAATCAAGTGCAAAGACAAAGGCGCTTGTAACTGCAACACCCCTCGGAAGAAACACCATAGACGCAGAATCTATTCTCCTGATCGCCCTCGTCGATTCAGAAGAAAGAAGAAAAGATTCTTCCGATACAAGAAGAATAGCGGCAAATTCAAACGATGTTTCATCTGCCGACAACCAGGACACTTTGCCAAAGACTGTCCTAAGAAGAACAACAAGTCAAAGAAGAAAATGGTGCACACCATTTCCCAAGTCACTGGCGCTGATCTCTCCAATGACGACATGGAGTCCATTTTCTCAGAAACTGAAGATGAGGCATCTGGCCTCTTTGCTATTGAAGCCTACTCCTCAGAGTCTGATTCTGATCCAGAGAAAGCTTCAATATATACTGTTCAGATCTCTCCGATGCAGTCCTCCCTCTTTGCTGCTCAAGTCATACCTCAAGCCAAGATCAACATTCTCCTGGATAAATATGCAAAGCCTATCCCGGTGATTGCTCTGTTTGATACTGGTGCCACAAACACCATTGTCAACCCTTCTCTCCTTCCAGAAAGAATGTGGCGACCTTGCAATGAAAGATTCCGAGCCGCAAATGGTGTCTTCTATGTCACCAAGATAAGTAAGCCAATCCGGATCAAGTTCTCTCCTACAAAGTACGTAGTTACTACTGTATTTGGTTATAACCATGGCAGAGATATGATCCTTGGCTTCGACATCATCAAGAAGATATCAGTTCATAAATGGACTGATAAAGGTCTGCAACTCCATAAGTTTTTCCTTCCATGGACAACAACTCCAAGACTTTACTCAACAGAAGGAGAAGCTCTCTCAGCAAGTCAGATTCAATCTGAAAGTGACCCAGTGTATGGCACAATCATGCAAGCTCTCATCCAGCAATCCTGTGCTGAGTCACATGCTGAGTTCGAACAGAAGCATCCTTTTCCCCTTTGGAAGAAGCCCAGGCTTGTTATTGATTACAAGCCCCTGAATGAGTTTGTAGCTGACGTAAAGTTTCCGTTACCACGGAAAAATACTCTCTTCGCCAACTTGACGAATGCCAAGGTCTTCTCCAAGTTTGACCTTAAGTCTGGCTTCTGGCAACTGTCAATCTCTCCTCCAGACAAATACAAAACTGCCTTCTGCATTCCAGACCACCATTACCAATGGACGGTGCTTCCTTTTGGTCTGAAGACGGCACCCTCATTGTTCCAGAAGGCTATGATCCGAATCTTCGAGCCGATACTGCAGTCGGCCCTTGTTTATATTGACGATATTTTATTGTTTTCCCCTTGTACAGGTACCCATTTGAAGTTATTAGCTCAATTTGCTCAAATAGTTAAAGATAATGGAGTAATGCTCTCCCAAAGCAAGATGGTCCTTGGTCAGACTTCCATCGAATTCCTTGGAGTCCAGATCAAAGATAGCAAGTACCATCCTCAGCCGCATATTGCTACGAAGATCATGAACTTCCCGGATGATCATCTCACGAAACGACAAGTCCAGCAAATTCTCGGCCTTGTCAATTATATCCGCGAGTTCATCCCGAAGCTGTCTTCCATTCTCCATCCTTTACACGTGTATCTCAGAAAGATCTCTCCACCATGGTCCGACCTCCACCGACGAGCTATCCTCAAGCTTAAAGAAGTGGTTCAGAATCTGCCACCACTCAAGATTCCCGACAAAGGAAAAAGGATACTCCAGACGGACGCATCAGACGAATACTGGGGAGCGGTCCTCCTTGAAGAAATCAATGGAGTCCGACACGTATGCTGCTACAACAGTGGAGAATTCAAAGAATCAGAGAAGCACTACCATTCCACCTACAAAGAAATCCTGGCCGTTAAACGTGGGATTGAGAAATTCCAGTTCCACCTCATTGGTCACCATTTCCTTGTCGAGATGGACATGTCAGCATTCCCCCGTATGCTGAACTACAGGCAGAAACAACTTCCTAATTATCTGCTGCTTCGCTGGCAACAATGGTTCGTCCGCTTCAACTTCGACGTCAAGCATATAAAGGGCACCTCCAACACTCTTGCTGATATCCTGAGCAGACCTTCAAAATCCTTCCTCAAACCTCCAAAGCCTCCAAAACCAAAAATCTGAGATGGCCTCTTCATCCTCCTCCGATCCCCCAGTTTTTAACAAGGATGAAAATCTCCCGGTTGATGTTGAAAGATATGAGCATCAGTCCTTCACCTTCACCCAGAGACACAGAGTCTTCCATTATCATGTCTCCCTCATTGAGAGGTATGGTTTCGATGACTGCCCTGTTAAACCTGTTGGGATTCATCCCCAATTTCCTTTCGCTCATCTCTTCTCCATCCCTGATGTTTTCAATTTCCCTCCATCAGCTCTTTGTTTTTTCTGGTACCTATGTTCTGTTCATACCATAGGTATTATTTTTAATATTCCAGAACTTCACCAACTTCTCTCCTACTCCACAAATTTCCATTCTGATTTCTCTTCAGACCTCTCCTTTTTTCTCTCTTGGTTCGATCCAATCTGCACATGGATTGACCTCCTCCATAAATCCTATAAAGACCTTAACCCTGCTATCCCAGACCGCCGAATAGGCTACCAGCTAAATAATATTTCCCCGGCTAATTCCTGTATGAATTATGGAGTTAGTCATGTTATATTTTTCTTTCATCGTCCTATTACTTTTAAAAAGTCAGCCTCAGGTTTGAAGTTCATCCCTTCTCCCTCCTACCACCATTATAAAAACCTGGATTTCAACCTAGCTAAAGTTCCATGGCAACGACACTCTGAATACCGAGCCTTCTTGAGAACCGCCTACCGATACAACCACACTGTCTTCTCAATGGAGATTTGGCCCCATGACTCTCCTGAATGGCCATCCTATCCAATGGACTACCAAGAAATGATCCATGATGCTCTCCAGTCTTTTGATGATCTTCAGCGTCTTCGCCGTCACAAGGAACGTCAAGAAAGAGCCATAGCCACTCAGAAGGCTATAAACCAGATCAACTGCCCTGCTCCGACTCCTTCTTCACCACTGACCATTGAAGAAGAAGACGAAGATCTTCCGTTGACCCAGACATGTGAACGCCTTATCATGCCTGACTGTGGTTGCGGTTTCATCTGCATTCACTGGAAGCGTCTCAATGGACCTGACCCGGAAGACCCGGATATGAATGACCCGTATGCCAACGACCCATACTTTTGGCGCGAAAGACAGTCTCAGAGTGACTCTGAAGATTCAAATCATAACTGGCCTCTGGACCTACATGCTTTTCCAGAGCCTGCCTTCAGAGACAACACAGCATACACGCCTGACCTTATCGACAGGTTAAAATCTCCACGTGGATATCCCTAGGATGCTATCCAGCTGTCTTCCACAAGCCTTACAGCTGTCCTAGTTAGTGTGTATAATAGTAGCTTAGTGCGAGTAATAGTGTAATGTCGGATAGTGGCCTGTCACTTCCGGTCTAGCATTATTAGTTTTAGTCGTAAGCTCTTATGTCACTAAGTTTGTTTGTTTTCTCCTTCCTCCGCCTATATAAGGAGGCCTCATTACTCTTGTAAGATATTCTGAATCGGGGAGCTAATATAGAACTCCTTTCTTACTTCTCTCTATGATCTCATATTCTCACTAGAAAATTCTGGTTAAAGGGTGAGGCAGAAGTTCTTAGTCTCTCAACTCTGTCCGATAATCTGAGTTGCCACTCTGTGGATCCTCTCAGGTTTAGATCATCTTCAAGCTTATGATAATTAAGCTTGAAGGCAAATGATGACTTAGGAGTTGCCACTCTGTGGATCCTCTCTTCAAGTCGTCCTCTGCCTTCAATCATAATTGTTGTAATCTACCGGTCTCGATCCCCGGTGATATGTCCGGATAATCCAGTAACGTATTTTTCAAATATGTTTTCCAAAGGTTTTTCAAAAGATCTTCAGAAAAGATTTATTTGTGTGGAAAAGTCCTGGAGAATGCCTCCTGGAACTCTGGTGCTCGGGGCCTGATGCTTATGGAAAAGTTGGCTAGAGCTTATGAGTTCATTGTGTGTTCTTGGACTGTATCACAGTTAATCTTTCCTGTTGATTTCCAGAATCCTGCGATTCTGTTCATCTTTGGTATATTGGGCTGGAAACTGTCTCGTGCCACGGTAAAACATACCATAGAGCAATTCTTCGGAAATCTCTATGGAGGGTCTGGCTGAATAACAATGCCACGTACCAAGATTAAACCTTGTTTTCAAATGATTTTATGAAAGATTAGTTACTGGGCTACCTCGGAAACCCAATGAACAAAATGACAAAGGGCCACCGTGAGTTTGATTTTTTCGGCAATTGTTCCACCATGGTCATGAGTTTTCCAACTTCATCATCGCCATTCACAGCGGCATTTTCCAGAAACCCTTTTTTCTCAGCTCATTCAAGTTCTCTTTTTCTCCTCTTTCATTCTTTACAAACAACCTTATTCAAATTCCTACTAAATTTTCAAAGATATGGGTTTTAATATTAGGGTTTTTTTGTTCATTGGCCCGATTTTTTATTTTCCGCCACAAGTTTACTTTCCTCCTCCCCCTTATAGTATTTAGGAAAGCATCTGATAAAGGGGCAAAGATTTCCAAAAATAAGTGTGAAAAGATTTATGAAAGTAAAGCATATCCTGTCTTCCCATACTTTCAATTGATTTTGTGTCTTTTATTGATGATATACTAATGATTCTTTGTTTTCCTTTTTCATGAAATAATAACGGCGCATAAACACTTGATGATCAGACACGGATTCATACTGCAATGATTTAGATAACAGGAAGAAGAAATCGTCAGACACAATGAGGGTTGTCGGAAAGAATTCGTTGGAGAAGGTAAAAATTTCAAAAACTAATAATATTCCTATGTTTGCATATATTGACCTAAGCTGACCGTTGGCCCAATCATTTCTCTTAATCTATTTTTTCTCAAGTAAATCAACGGACAATGGCTACCATGCTGGATTCAGAAACAAAAACCGACAGGTGTACAAAATAGCACGAGGAAGGTAAACCCTAAATCCCTTAGAAACCTAGGCATTGTTTCCGCCGTTGCTTTGGTTGAATATATACTGTTTGTGTGATATACTTGGCATTAATAAGACAGTGGGTAAGAATTATATAATAAGAACCCCTATTGACTAATAGTCAAGGTCAAGGTTACTAAAGTGCCATGGTTAAAAGAAAATGTAATGTGGTTTTCTAATATGTTAAAAACTAAGTTAAGAGTAAAACCCATACAAACAAATAATAAGAATTTAAAATGACATAGTCATTAACAAAACACTTGAATAGGAAATAAACAGTTGCCCAACAGTACTTAAAACTGCAAAGCACAGATAACAAACCATAGTCTTAAAAAAAAAAAAAAGACAACCACTTAACCTTCACTAATAAAATCCATTAGAAGGAGACCCACCCTCAAATTGGTCAGTTTCAATAATAGACAGCTTCTATTTGAGTTCAGGAACCTTTTCCTCTAGCTTATGAATCTGGTCTATATAAACATTCCTTATGCATGATTGATTGAACCTAACCAAATCTAACTCATACTTTAAGTCCATCATTCTTCTGCTTCTTTTGTGTCAGCCTTTCGTTCACATCAATATAAGCTTGAAAATTGACATCATGAATGTAATAGCTCTTGAACAACTTATGCCTATTAATGACTGCCTCTGTAGTGGACTTTATTGCATCCTCCAGATTCCTAGCCAAGGAACCTTCAACTTGCATAACTTCCCCCCCCCCCCCTAATGGAGGATTTTAGGAACCAAACAAGTGTAGCAAAAACTAACCAAAACCCTCCAGGATTCAAGTGAAACGGAGTTAATCGGGTGTTATGATTATGTTGCCTGTGATCACCTATTTTGAGCAACAAGCACCTGAGACTGCCCTTATTCAAGCAGCCAAAAGTACCCTACCTAGGGTGCCCGAACAAAGCATGGCCGATGTCTACTAGGGTTGCAGCAACTATTGCAACAATCCTATTTAGATAGATATCTCATATCCATCAATCTAGGTTAATCTCATTCACCTATTTGAGCCGTTTCTTTTTATATCTCATATATATTATGAGTTTCGGTTCATGCATCATGAATCAATCTAATTATTCATGATTGAAAGCAATAGAACATACAACAGATTATGGGATTCGACACTCAATCCCAATTTAAGGTTTCACCAGTAGCCCTGATACCACTCAGATCACCATGTCTCCACCAGGTTCTAGCAGGTACGTTCTTCTTACATCCGTAGTGCTACCTTGCTTTCTCTGAGGAAAGACAAGATGAGAGTGCGGCTGGAACTTTTCAAAACTCTTCTGATTTTGTCCTTATGGAGGCTAGGGCTAGAAAATACTTACTATTTGATGTATTTATAGTGAGGCTTAACTCCTAAGCCTATTAGGTTTCAAAACCCTAATCCAATTGGCCTAATTTCAGTTTTCATAATGGCTCAACCTTTGGGCTAATTAATAATCCGAAATTATCATGAAACCAAAATCAAATAATTTGGCTCATGCACTTAAATAATCCAATTGGTTCTATGTATGTGACGTAATATGCTCTTATCACATTGGCAATGATCATAAATTACAATTATGATCATAAACAATAAGCAGTGTCTAGCAACACATCATTGCTACCTAAGTAACAAGATAGTCGATGATTCAACTAAACCTTTATGATCATTATTCGTATATGTGATTGTCCCTTTATCCAAGATATCAAGATCGAGCGTGAGACATAGAATGTATCACTTTCGTGCAGCCTAATCTAGGGTTTCTTGATTATCGAGTAAACTAACTAAAACTAATAACATCGATATCCCATACCAACTCATCCGAGTATAGCCATGCATTTCCTCAGTCTCACTCAACCAATGAGCCCGAAGATATCAGTCTCATTACATAAGAGGGACAAATCTCATCTTGATCATATAAAACCCTCTACATGATATCTGACATAACCAATGACCACCTTTATGTTCACTAAGTTACGAGTAACAAATGGAAGTATCAAAGTATATGACTAACATGTAAGGAATTGATGACCTTAGGTCAAAGGACTATATATACCAAGATCACTATGAGAATTACTTATGACACCCATGTAACGATCCATGTAGCATTCTCATGGTGGACCGGTCCAGTACACAAGTTCTCCAACTTGTACCCATATATGAACTACATATCTCATATTAGTCTCCACGCATACTAGTCTTTATGTGTTATTGCAACCCACTCCACAATAATACTAGACCAGAGACATTTAAGAATACTATTATTCTAGGGTTATAATTACGTTTGATTATATTACACAAAAATAAAACCAAAAATACAATTATTAGAATAATTCCTTAATAAAATTTCATGACTCAATGTGTAAAATACAATTATCTCATACTGGCTTTTGGGCACAACACTAACGCTCTAATAACTTGTCAAGTTCAATCAAGACAAAGCACCTAATCTTTGCTCCCTCATGGACACTAGAGTAAGTAGGCTTTGCCTTTGAAAGCTTTGCACATATGTAGTCAAGTGACTTGACAAAAGGAATGGGAATTAGGGGTGAAATGGGGTCAGGCTTTGTTTGGGTAGCTCGAGCTCGAGCTCGAGTAAAGGTTTTTCGAGTCTAGCTGTTTCGACCAAAAATTAAGCTCGAGTTTATTTCTAGTCGAGCTCGAGCCTGATACTATTTGGCCCTTTAGGCTCACGGGTCTAGTATGCCTTATACTTTATCTCTTCTCTTGGACCTTTTTATGGTCAAGCCCATTAACCCTTTAGTCTTAGATTGAAACCAGCCTTAAACTTACCCCTCAGCCGGCCCCCTTTGCCTCTTCCCTTCAGCTAGCCCACATATCATCCGTTTGCCTACTCCTACCAAATACCACATTGACATAGCAGTGATCAAAATCCTTTCCCATGCTACCACGCACCAGTTGATGGTGGCCGAACTCCACCAACAGACAACGATCGCGTTGCACTGACGAGGGACCAACATTGGGGTGTTGTTGTTGCACCAGGGAGCAGTGGGTTTGAATCGTCAGATGTTTAGCAGCTACAATCGAGGCACCTGAAGCCGACACCAATGCCAATGTCGATGCCGAAGGCCGAGATCATCAACTCCACCTGGTATCTAAGTTTTTCTTTAGGATTTTCGTATCTAATTCTTTTGTCTTGTTTGCTCAATTTCTGTTTTTCATTTTCCTTATGTTTTGAAAGATTATTGCGCTAGAGTTGCAATGTTTGAGTGTCGATGTTTGTTATTAGGTTTGGGAAATACCATTGGTAGAATGATTTTTGTCATTTATCAACTGTTGCAACTTGAATCGTGTTTTTTGCGTGTCTTGAGAAAAAAGATGGCTAATTTGTGAAGTTTATGAAATTAGGATAGAAAGGCAAAAGAATTAGAAATTTTGGGATAGGATCTATAATTTTCACTTCTATTATTGTCTCTGTAAGAAATTACAGATATTGTCCTCATATTTCATCTAATTTATAATTTTGAGACTAAAGATTTGTATGTATCATTCCAGCTTGGCAAGCCTTCGGGCCGAGCTCGGGCCTAAAAATTTGGGCTCGAGCAATTCGAGCTCGAGCTTAGGTGGTACCAAACAACAAAGGGGCCGAGCTCAAGCCTAGTGGGCTCGGGCTACTAGGCTCGAGCTTGGCCGGCCCTTTTTCACCTCTAATGGGAACAACCTCAATCACATCCATTCTAACTGTAAAATAAATTGTGGGGTCAAAACACTTTGGTTTGTTCTTGTAAAACCACATGGAATACTACCTAAACAACAAATAGTGTGACTACATCTTTTTGAAACTGAATGAAATCTTTAATTTGGAAAATATTATGCGCATAGTTGTAGTTGAAAAGATGAAGTTTGATATGCAAAAAGGAGAAAAAGAACTTCCACAAAATGACGCATATACGTATGGAGAAAACCACATGACACCTTCCCTTGGGAGACGTTTAGACTATCTTATTCAACAGCATTTGAATTTGACTCACACTAACCTGACGCCGACTAATAACAATCTAGATATCCATTAGATGCATCAACTAGCACACAGAAACACACCGAAGAGACAGGCAGATAAGTGAATTAAGTTGGATTGGTACTTTATTTGCGTAGCCTAGGTTTTGCCTTTTCTTGTTAGCTTGTACACCCGACTCCCTCTAGTCAGTCTGCTGCTATTTATATAATTAAACAGTGTCAATAACCTCAGATAATGAGCTGATTCTAAAACAAAGCCTTTTAGAATAAGTTGAATACATGAGTTGATTCTTCCTGTCGCTTCCTGTTGAAGTAGACTCTATGAATTGTCCCTGTAATTTGAAAATAGAAGTAATGTGTAGGTAGATGTAGTAAGTTAGAAGGATTATTGCTATTTGAAAATAAAACAAAATGAATGATTATAGAACCTAAAAACTCCTGTAGGTGAATGTTGTCAAACACGGCTAAGTTGCTTGACTGCTTTGCTTGATGGAACAGGAAACGAACTCCTTATTTAGAACCTCTGCTGCCGGTGAATTAGATGAGAGTAAAGTTGTGGAAATCAATAACCATAAAAGAATGTGTAGATTTATACTTCCTCGAAATACCATACTGTTAATGAACAATTAGTGCGTCGGTGAATAGGGGTGTGATGTTAACTAAATGGGGTAGATAATGGGTTAGACCTAGCCGCCTGTAACTGCAAAAATCCCATATCCCAATCGCACGACCTTACAACTGGTAGGTGGCAACAAAGTGAAAGAAAGTGGGAGAGGAAAAGGTTGCCCTAGTAAATCTAAATATGGGTCGTAATGCATGAAAATTTTAAAAAAAAAAAAACAGAGAGAGAGATTATGTACACGTGACAATCCCTTAAAACCTATGACACCAGTGTAAATATAGTTTTTTAGAGATGAAGTCAAACAGCCAACCAATCATTGTAAGACACGTGTATACCATATATGAGAGTAATTGTAAAAATCACCATGTGTCATATTATGGTAGCTTACAATTTACAACATGTCAACTGCAAAAAGATTCTTGAATTTTTAAACATTAAAAATTACTTAACCAATTTACCTGCTTTCATATCTATTTATAAATTAGATTAGATTCGAAATGTTAGTTAAATATTATTTCCATAACAAAACGAAGGTATGGTAAGTAAAAGTACACCGTACTCCCGCGGATAAGAACGCAAATTTCCGACAGCAGCATATAGTTTGAAGTAATCTAGATAAAATTCCATAGAAATGAACTGGATGGGCATTCCTCAAATAAGTTACATTGGAAATACTTGACTTGCGACAAAGCTCAAGAAGAAAAAAGTTGTTGGATTTAACGTATGCTCCTTTGCCCCGCTATCTCATTTTGATAATACTGAATATGTGTAGGGCTGGGAACATTGTCTTGTAAATGAGTGAGTTATTAAAACGGCTGAGTGTTTAGATACGTATCAAGTAAATGAAGAAGGATCTAATGATGCATAACTTGTGCTATGGTGTGATTATATCTTATGGTATTCAAGTTTCGTAATAGTTGCGAACAAATTTACATTTTCTAAGACTGATAAACTCTTTTTAATCAAATGGAAAACAACATTTAAAAATTTTATTGAATTTCTAGAAACGTAGAAAATAAGTAAATCTAGCTTTTTTTTGTTTTTTGGTTTGGTGGAAAGTAAACGATCTATGTGCTACAAATAAACAACCCCTATATGCTTGATTCTGTTTTTTTTGAACGGCAGCAAGAAAGAGAATAGATTACTAAGACAAGAAAAACAAGGTTACAGACCTAGCAAGGAGCTAGCCCTAGAAACCTCACAAAGACACCCCACAGACCCTACAAACACCTGCTACAGAATCTTTAGACAGCACACAACCCACCCCCTTTACAACCAATTCTGAACTGCCATTTTTGGATTAAAAAACCATTCAAACCAACTACAGCTAAGTTTTGGGCACCTGTTCCTAATCCATAGGTAGGACAAACTTTGAACTTGAAAGATCACCTGCCCGACTGATTTGCTACTATCTGCAAAGACTAAACTATTTCTTCTATTCCAAATAGACCAAACCACAATGAAAGTTATAGCCTCCCAAACCTTCAGATGAGCCGTATTAAGGTAACCCAACTGATGACCAGCCAAAGCTTGCCTCACGTTCCCTGCTGTCATTGCTTGAACATGCTACCAAGAATAAACTGCAGACCAAACCTCCTTTGCATGTGAGCAGTTCACAAACAAGTGGTCCAGCGATTCCTCTTCCTGTTTGCAGAAAGAGCAAAGAGTGTCTTGGACTGTGAAGCATCTCACCGCCAAATTAGTCTTTGAAGGGAGCCTGTACTGCAAGGCCCTCCATATGCAAATGTTGACTTTTCGAGGAACCCACGAATTCCATCTTGTAGCTTGGCCACCAAGAGCTGTCGGTAAAAGAGCTTCATCCACCAACATAGACAGCACCTTAACCGAAAACGAGCCACTGGGGTGTAGTTGCCACCTCCAGCTGTCAGATGAACCTGCATTACAGTTTAAAGAGACCAGTAGTTTCAACAGCTCCTCAAACTCTCCTACCTCCCTCCCTCTTAGATCCCTCCTCCACTCCCAATCCCACCCACTGTCCCTCCTCCTTTCTTTTATCAAACAATTCTTAGACCTCTCCAACTCAAATAACCTAGGAAACTTATGCTTCAGAACACAATTCCCTAGCCAAAGGTCCTCCCAAAATCTTACCTTATCCCCTACCCCTACTTCCCTCCTAAAAGAGCTTATAAAGTCCACCCCAACCTCCTCCAACTCCCTTCCTATTTTTAGGATGCTCCCCCAAACTCCAGAAAACATTGTCCCACTCGACACCCTATCTACCCCGTCTTTTTCTCCAAAAATAGCCTTAATAATTTTGACCCATAGGGCATCCTCCTCTGTCCTACAACGCCACCACCATTTCCCGAGCAAGGCCAAATTTTTTGCCCTTAGACTACCCACACTCAAGCCCCCTACCTCCTTTTTAGCTAACACCTTACTCCATTCTACCCATGCTGTCTTTTTACCCTCTCTTGACCCCCCCCAAAAAAAACTGACATCTGGTACTTTCCATCTTTTTAATCACCGAGAGAGGAGCACGAAACAAAGAGAAATAGAACAAGGGTAAGCTTCCCAAGACTGATTTTAACAAGGTCAACCTACCACCATATGACGGAAACTTTGCCTTCCAAGTACACAATCTCCTTTCTACTTTCTCCATAGCTGGCTGCCAAGCCTGAACTCTCTTCATGTTTGCTCCAATTGGGAGGCCCAGATATGTGAACGGTAACTTGTCAGTACCACACCCAATCAAATTGGCCATTTTCACCACCTCCTATTGGTTGACCCCTACACCGAATATCTTGCTTTTCGTTAAGTTTACTTTTAACCCCGAGGACAACTGAAAGCAATCCAGGAGTCTTACCAGGTTTCTACCATTTTCTAAGGACCAACCACCTAAGAATAGAGTATCATCAGCGTATTGTAGGTGAGAAATAGGAATCTGCCTTACACCCACTGTTACTCCTGCAAAAATATTCTTCCTCTCCGCCTCCACTACCGCTACATAGAGAGCTTCCGCCGCTATCAGAAATAAAAAGGGAGACAGTGGATCACCTTGGCGGACTCCTTTCTCCATCTGAAACTCCGGAGTTGGGCTGCCATTTACAAGAATTGAAACCTTTGCACTTTCCAAGCAGGCCATAATCCATCTCCTCCACACCTGACCAAAGTTCATCTGCTCCATAATAGAATCCAAGAACTTCCAGTTTAGAGAGTCATACGCACGCTCAAAATCAACCTTACACAACAACATTTTCTTGTTTTCTCTTTTAGCTTGGGCGATCAGCTCATTTGTAATCAAAACCCCATCAAGGATTTGCCTTCCTTTTATAAACCCCGACTACACATCACTAATCAATAATGGAATTACTCTTTTCAATCTCTCTGCCAACACCTTTGCAATGATCTTGTATTGACACCCAATGGTGTGGTACCCCAAAGAATCTTGATTATGTTATTAGCAATAAATATTATTATTGTTGTTGTTGGTGTGGTACCCCAAAGAATTTAAACAAATTGTTCAGTTACTTCACCAAAACCACTTGCACATATAGTATTTCGCTATCAATGTAACACAAACATATATGATAGTGCTGGCTAATTTCGGATATAAAACTTCGTTGGAGACATGTGGTTTTTTAATTACTGATAATATTATATAAAAAAATTGACTATAGCACTAGCTATCATGTCTTTTTCTTGTGGATTTTTAAAAGTATTTTTTTTATATTTTACTTTATTTTTCACTCACATTTATAGCATTTGAAACTTAATGTGAGCTTTTTTACTAGATCACTTACTTCAATATGGAAATATTAAAAAAAAGTAGATAACAATTATCTTCAAAGTAGTATGGGATGTTGGTAAGAAAGACAAAAATATAAAGGGATACTTTCAATTTAACACCCTAAGGTTTAAGTGAAATTATACTTTGCCCATTATAGTTTAGAAAGATACACTTTGTCCTCGGCCTTTCATTTATATTTTACTTTATTTTGCTCACATTTTATAGCAATTGAAATTTAATGTGAGCTTTTTTTCCCAGATCACATACTTCAACATAGAAAAATTTGAAAAAAGTAGATAACTAGTATCTCCGAAGTAGCATTGTATGTTTGTATGAAAGATGAAAATATAAAGGGATAATTAGAATTTTCCCTTGCGTTTTATTTATATTTTACTCCATTTTTCACTCATCAATTTATAGCATTGGAAAGTTAATGTGACTTTTTTCCCAGATCACTTACTACAACATAGAAAAACTAAAAATTTGTAGATAACTATTACCACAGAAGTAGCATTGTATGTTGGTAGGAAAGATGAAAATATAAAGCGATAATTACAATTTTCCCCTCGAGGTTTATGTTAAATCACACTTTACCTCTCCTATTTCATGAATATACACTTTACTCATGCCATTTAAATGCAGTCTGAAAGCAATTTTTAAAATCTTAATTTAGACTGTACGGTAGTCATATTCAAAAATTTTCAAAATGTATGGTCTTTTTTTTTTTACAATTAATTGACATTTAAAATATATTATTTTACATTTATAGAAAAAAAATTGACAATTTTAAATGTCCATTAACCGTAAAAAAATGCTATACAGATTGAAATTACTGGAGGATGACTATCGCAATATCTAAATTAAGATTTCATAAGTTTTTATGGGATTGTATTAACAAGACAAGGGCAAAGTGTAATTTTATCTAAACCTCAAAAGATAAATTGTAATTAACCCAAGTATAAAATATAATCATTCTTTAGTGTTGCTAAATAACCGGTTCTGAAACCTCATTATTCTATATACTAAAACCCGTTTTTGGGTTACTGTTCATTCAAATAGCAAACTATGTTGTCTTTCTAGTTTTGCCCCCTCAATTTTGGACTGGGCTGCATCCCGCTCTATCACCTGATCTTTTTTTTTTTGACGTGATTGCTTTTTTTAGAAGTTTGGTCAGATTTTCAAAAGACAATAGCTTTTTGAGAGCCTGTCACACTATTCTCCCACTTTCATTTTTTTTCACATTTATTTCCCATGAAACACATTTCTAGTTCCTATATTGTTTCCATTTCCCAAATTAGACTCTGAGTTTGGTCAGCTTGACCTTTTGCACTATAAACTTAGTAAATACTTAATTATAGTGTTTCTGTTTGATCTCTTGGTTTTTTTTTATGGTTTGTTGTTTTCTAAACTAAAACATTGATCACCATAGTTTATTTATTTTTTTAGTGAAATGCAGCTTTTTGCTTTTAACTTTTCCTAAGTTAATTGTTGTGCTACAGATAAACAACCCCTGTATACTTGATTATGTTATTAACAATAATAATAATTATTGTTGTTGTTGGTGTGGTGCCCCAAAGAATTTAAACAAATTGTTCAGTTACTTCACCAAAACCACTCGCACATATAGTATTTCGCTATCAATGCAATACAAACATATATGATAGTGCTGGCTAATTTAGGATATAAAACTTGGTTAGAGACATATAGTTTTTTAATTATTGATAATACTATATCAAAACATTGACTATAGCACTAGCTATCATGTTTATTTCTTGTGGATTTTTAAAAGTATTTCTTTTATATTTTACTTTATTTTTCACACACATTTATAGCATTTGAAACTTAATGTGAGCTTTTTTACCAGATCACTTACTTCAATATAGAATTATTATAAAAAAAAAGTAGATAACTATTATCTCCAAAGTGGTATGGGATGTTGGTAAGAAAGATGAAAATATAAAGGGATACTTTCAATTTAACACCTTGATGTTTAGGTGAAATTATACTTTGTCTCTTATAGTTTAGAAAGGTACACTTTGTCCCCGGCCTTTCATTTATATTTTACTTTATTTTTCACCCACATTTTATAGCCATTGAAATTTAATGTGAGCTTTTTTCCCAGATCACATACTTCAACATAGAAAAATTTGAAAAAAGTAGATAACTAGTATCTCCGAGGTAGCATTGTACGTTTGTAAGAAAGATGAAAATATAAAGGGATAATTGGAATTTGCCCTTGCGTTTTATTTATTCTTTACTCCATTTTTCACTTATCAATTTATAGCATTGGAAAGTTAATGTGAGCTTTTTTCCAAGATCACTTACTACAACATAGAAAAACTAAAAATTTGTAGATAACTATTATCACAGATGTAGCATTGTATGTTGGTAGGAAAGATGAAAATATAAAGGGATAATTATAATTTGTCCCTTGAGGTTTACGTTAAATCACACTTTACCTCTCCTATTTCATGAATATACACTTTACCCATGCCATATAAATACAGTCCAATAGTAATTTCTAAAATCTTAATTTAGACTGTATGGTAGTTATCTTCAAAAAATTTCAATTTGTATGGTCCTTTTGTTTTTACAATTAATTGAAATTTAAAAAATATTATTTTACATTTATAGAAAAAAAATTGACAATTTTAAATGTTCATTAACTGTAAAAAGATACTATACATATTTAAATTACTGGAAGATAACTATCGTAATATCTAAATTAAGAGTTCAGAAGTTTTTGTGGGACTGTATTAACAAGACAATGGCAAAGTGTAATTTTATCTAAACCTCAGGGGGCAAATTGTAATTAACCCAAGTATAAAATATAATCATTTTTTAGTGTTGCTCAATAGCCGGATCTGGAACCTCATTATTCTATATACTAAAACCTGTTTTTTGGTTATTGTTCATTCAAATAGTAAACTATAGTGCCTTTCTAGTTTTGCCCCCTCAATTTTGGGTTGGGCTGTGCCCTGCTCTATCACCTGACCTTTTTTATTTTTTTATGTGATTACTTCTTTTAGAAGTTTGGTTAGATTTTCAAAAGACAATAACTTTTTGAGGGACTGTCATACTATTCTTCCACTTTCATTTTTTTTTACATTTCTTTCTCATGAAACGCATTTCTAGTTCCTATATTATTTCCATTTTCCAAACTAGACCCTAAGTTTGGTCAGCTTGACATTTTGCGCCCTAAACTTAGTAACTACTTAATTATAGTGTTTCTGCTTGATCTCTTGATTTTTTTTTTATGGTTTATCATTTTTTAAACTAAAACATTGATCACCATGGTTTATTTATTTTTTTAGTGAAATGCAGCTCTTTGCTCTTAACTTTTCCTAAGTTAATTGTTGTGCTACAACTAAACAACCCCTGTATACTTGATTTTTTTATTAACAGTAAATATTATTATTGTTGTTGTTGGTGTGGTGCCCTAAAGAATTTAAACAAATTGTTCAGTTACTTCACCAAAACCACTCGCACATATAGCATTTCGCTATCAATGCAATGCAAACATATGTGATAGTGCTGGCTAATTTAGGATATAAAACTTCGTTAGAGGCATATGGTTTTTTAATTATTGATAATATTATATCAAAAAATTGACTATAGCACTAGCTATCATGTCTATTTCTTGTGGATTTTTAAAAGTATTTCTTTTATATTTTATTTTATTTTTCACTCACATTTATAGCATTTGAAACTTAATGTGAGCTTTTTTACCAGATCACTTACTTCAATATAGAAATGTTAAAAAAAAAGTAGATAACTGTTATCTCCAAAGTAGTATGGGATGTTGGTAAGAAAGATGAAAATATAAAGGGATACTTTCAATTTAACACCCTGAGGTTTAAGTGAAATTATACTTTGCCCCTTATAGTTTAGAAAGATACACTTTGTCCCCAGCCCTTCATTTATATTTTACTTTATTTTTCACTCACATTTTATAGCAATTGAAATTTATTGTGAGCTTTTTTCCCAGATCACATACTTCAACATAGAAAAATTTGAAAAAAGTAGATAACTAGTCTCTCCGAAGTAGCATTGTACGTTTGTATGAAAGATGAAAATATAAAGGGATAATTAGAATTTGCCCTTGCGTTTTATTTATGCCTTACTCCATTTTTCACTCTTTAATTTATAGCATTGGAAAGTTAATGTGAGTGTTTTTCCCAGATCACTTACTACAACGTAGAAAAACTAAAAATTTGTAGATAACTATTATCACAGAAGTAGCATTGAAAGATGAAAATATAAAGCAATAATTACAATTTACCCGTGTCATTTAAATGCAGTCTGACAGCAATTTCTAAAATCTTAATGTTGACTGTATTGTAGTCATCTTCAAAAAAATTCAATTTGTGTGGTCCTTTTGTTTTTACAATTAATTGACATTTAAAAAATATTATTTTACATTTATAGAAAAAAATTGACAATTTTAAATGTTCATTAACTGTAAAAAAAATACTATACAGATTGAAATTACTGGAGAATGACTATCATAATATATAAATTAAGATTTCAAAAGTTTTTATCAGACTGTATTTACAAGACAAAGGCAAAGTGTAATTTTATCTAAATCACTAGGGGTAAATTGTAATTAACCCATGTATAAAATATAATCATTCTTTAGTGTTGCTAAATAGCTGGTTCTGAAATGTCATTATTCTATTACCAAAACCCATTTTTGGGATACTATTCATTCAAATAGTAAACTACAGTGTCTTTTTAGTTTTGTCCCCTCAATTTTGGGCTAAGCTGCACCCCGCTCTATCACCTGACCTTTTTTTTTTTTATATGATTGCTTCTTTTAGAAGTTTGGTTAGATTTTTGAAAGACAATAGCTTTTTGAGGGCCTGTCATACTATTCTCCCACTTTCATTTTGTTTCAAATTTCTTTCTCGTGAAACGCATTTCTAGTTCCTATATTGTTTCCATTTCCCAAATTAGATCCTGAGTTTGATTAGCATGACATTTTGCGCCCTAAACTTAGTAACTACTTAATTATAGTGTTTTTGTTTGATCTCTTGATTTTTTTTTTTTAGGGTTTGTTGTTTTCTAAACTAAAACATTGATCACCATGGTTTATTTATTTTTTTAGTGGAATGCAGCTTTTTGCTCTTAACTTTTCTTAAGTTAATTATTAAACTCTTAATGCATAAAGTTTTACATTTTGTCCCTGGGTCCCCAAATTATTTTTGTTACTTTTCTTCATTATTATTTTGCTTAATATTATAACATTATATGACCACCGCAACGTGCGGGCCTTTTGAACCTTGTATTTCACTATATGTAGATTTTGTTATATAGTGCTCCTGTAATCCAATAAAGGATTAAATGTTTCTCTAGATACGGAGATTAACGTGTTTATAATTTTTTCAATTTGGCCTTGAAACAAAATTTTTTTTTATATGTTTTGTGTGGTGAGAGCTATTCAGTTGTCACCGTGCAAACAGACAACAATTATCTCATACAAAATCTAAGATATATACTATGGGTAATATTTATCTCAACATATTCTGATTAAATACCCGTAGCCAATATTTATTTGGAAAATATATGGTAGTGATAATATTAAAAAATACTATTGTTCAAAGTAGTGGCTATTGGGTACACAGAAAACAACTATATGTCATTACTAACCCACAAATTACAAGATTGTCATAGTATCTAAAACAATATTTTTGAAGAAATAGACAATATTTTATAGAACAAATTCTAATGAACAAAACGACATTTCTTATAGAAAGGAAATAAAAATTGGTATGAAAGGTTCAAAAGTGATAGAGATTAAAGAACCAATGTTGTTTCCTTATATATACATAAATAGCATTTCCTCATATTTCATTAATAGCATACTAATTACAAGACTGTCATCACCCATAGAACAATATTTCTTACTAAATAAATAACATTTTACAAAACCATTTCCTATGACAAAGAGCAATATTATGTGACAAAACAATAACTGCAACAGAAAACCAAAAATGCAACTAGTAGTTTGGTTGCTTAAGATCAAGTTTTCACTATTTGACACCAAAAAAATCAATCGTCATATTAGTCGTGAAAACCTTGGTAGCCAGCAACTAGAGACCAAATGATAACTTAATCAAGTGACCGAGAAAATGGTTGCTAGCTAGTTGCTAGAGGGTGACTGTTAAAAATGGCTAGCAGTTGGTGACCGACTTTCGGTTACTAGTGCCCTTGAGCAAAATCATCCTATTTTTGGTTTATTTTGTATAGATTGTTAATCGTTCATGCAGAAAATATTGATTCTGGTTTTTTTTTTTTTGTTGAATCCATTTCCTTCATCCTGTCTCTTGGAAGCTGGTGTTGTATTCATCTTGTCTCATCAAAGTTGGTGTAATTCCCAAATTCATAATAGAACTAATACAAACTACTAAAGGATGAGATGGAAAGGGTAGATTAGCTAAAGAGAAGGCAAGGAGGGGACTAAAAGAAAACAAGTGTTTGGGAAAAAATAACAATAAAATGAAAAACAATAAGATGTGAGGTGATCAAAAGGATTGAGGAGGTGAAAGAGATAGAAAATAAGGAAGATATTTTTAAAATAAGGAGAAAGGGAGAGAGCATAAGGTACGAAGATGGACACTTGATTTGTTTAGATCTACAATTCAAACTATGAGGTGGTTAACAAAGATCGCTGACATGGATCCATGTGGATGACCAACTAGTGACTATTTTTCAAAGGGTGACTGTTTGGGGACCAACTATCGACCGAAATATGGAGCTAGAAGAAATGGCCACTAATTTGATCACCAGTTGGTGATCGACATGCAACCAATTGGTGACAAAAAATGGTCACTAGTCGAATGACAAACACTTTACCAACTAACAAAGTTTTTTACCAATCAATTAGTGACTTAATTGACGGGTATAGACTTTTTTGATTGGTATTTTGTGCCTTTCATGTGGTTAATTATTATAAAAAGAACATCAATTGTTTGTAAATAAACAACATTTGTTCTAGAATAAATACTTAAGCTACAAATGAACAACAATTTCTATGTGGAAGACAATAGTTGCAGAACTTAGACAACATATGTTGTTTGCATATATATGTATGTATGTACATACATGCAGACACATATGTTGGGACACACACACACACACACACATATGGTGGAGCATTTTATAGTATTTACCAAGGGTTTCATTTATTATTCATTTAATCGATATTATTCTTCATTTTTTCTGGTTGTACTATTCATTAGTTGATATTATTACTCTAACTTGATAATATTATTCTTTTATTTGATATTGATATCATCGCACAATTGTTGTTGATATAGTTGATATTGATGTTCCTTTACTTTAGAGTTTAGACTATTGTTCATTCAGCTGAGTTCATTGTTCCATTTATAATTTTAGCACTTGTAGTTGATATTTGTTGTTTTTTAGCCAGTATTGTTGTTCCATTTATGATTGTTCTTCATTTGGTTAACTTCATAATTATTGTTCGTTCAATTGATGTTGATGTTGTATTTTGTATAGACTACTGTTCTTTCAGTAAAGTTTGTTGTTCTATTCACAATTCATGTGAATTCCAAACCAAATCAAGTAATAGAATAGAACATAGACATAAATAATGAAATAGATCAAGGCACAAAGTCTAAACTAGTCTAAGTAAAAAGAAGCAAGAATCAGAACAAAAAATTCTTATGAACAGAACAACAAATGCTTATGAATGAAAAAGGGAATTCTTATGGTCAGAACAACAACAATTTGATGAAATCTAAAAACAATGGCAAGAAAATGGTAAAGAGGATCAGAAAATAGTGACAAAGCTATAGAAGTAGAAATAAAGCATACGTGATAACAATGGTGAGAGAAAATCGAGGAGGAGAGGAGGATGGCAAAGGCAGTGATGAATTTGGAGAAGTAAAGGAATAGAAAAACAAAATATATATAACAGATGGTAAAATAAAAAATAATGAATAGGTAATGGTATAGTGCATGTATTAGGGATAATTATCGTCACTATTAAATAAATGGACATTAGATGGAAGAGTTTGGTATAAACCTTTTTGTATATGCCTCCTACGGGTAAAATTATTTTTATACCCTTATTTAAATATGATAGTGCCCGATGTATCATTTTCTCTTTTCTAAAAAATTGCTCGGCTTGCTACCCATCTCTCCCATCCAGTTGTTGTCTAATCAGAGAATAATAGTTGGAAAGAAGCAAAGCTTAAGTGCTATTCACTCTGTGAATGAGGACAGTTTCGATAAGAGAACACATAAAGGCGATGGTGACAAGGGAGGAGAAAAAACTGGCAGTGAATTAACGATGAAAAAATTGACTTAGCGATGATAGATCTAGGGATGGAAACTAGAATCAAGGGTAATGGCAGTGGAGGTGAATGTGAGATCGAAATGAAGTCCTATTTGATTGTTGTGCAAGTGTTTTGAGTTGGAGTGGATGAAAGATAAGTCCATTCTAATTAAAATCTTTCTTCCATTCCATGTTTAACTTTTGCCTTCTCCAGTCTTTCTTGCCCATTTCAATCTAGAGAAAGCAAAACGCTGGCAATGAGGAATTTCAAAGTTCTTCATAGCAACAATTCTACAATCATAGAATGCTAAGTCTGAAGAAAAAGACAGATATAGAGGTGGAGGAAGAAGGAAAGAGAATGTTATGTTAAACTCGGGGAATAATTCTTAGTTTTCCTAATTTCTTTTATTTTAGCCCCAAGTTTTATAATAAGTCAATTGATATATAGGAATTGTGTTTTACATACATAAAATGTGACAACTTTCCTAGTCAATGTCTTACTTTGACTTGGTAAGTATGTTTTCTTTAAGTTTTTTTCAGTTAAATAGCTCAAATTAGTATCTTATTAAAAAATAAAGACAGGTTAGGTAAAGTAAAGATGAGTTCCTAAGTGTGATTTGGCACTTAAGAGTCATAAGGGTAAAATGGTAATTTTTACTTGAGTTAATGGCATGACTATAATTTTGATGAAATTAGGGTCATGTAAGGATTTTGGACCAATTAAGTTAAGAACATAAATTATTCTACCTATTAGAACCACCATTTGAAGAAAATGTGCAAAAATTGCACTAAGTGTTCAAATTAACCATTTATGTATTAAATAGCTTAAGTATCCAAAAGGCCAATAGCTTGTTCGGTTGGAATTCAACCAACCCTATTAACGCGCTTTGTCTAAGGGCCCACAAATTTATTCCTTTCTTACCCCCATTTGTCTTTTTCCCCAAATTCGCAAAACCCAGCAGCTAGACTTATCTAAGATCTTGCTCCGATCTTGCTCATGAGGGAGCTTTCTCCGATCTTGCTCTGATCATCTCCGATCTTACTTTAATATTGATGCGATCTTGCTTCGATTATCCTTGACTTGTTTCGATCTTGCTCCAATCATCCATGATCTTGATTCAATCTTGATGCGATCTTCCTCCTATTATCTTTGACTTGCTTCAATTTTGCTCTGATCATCTATGATCTTACTTCAATCTTAAAGCGATCTTGCTTCGATTATCTCTAACTTACTTTGATTTTACTCTAATCATCTCTGATCTTGTTTCAACTTGATGTGATCTTGCTCCGATTATCTCTAAATTGCTTAGATCTTACTCTGATCATCTCCTTTCTTGATATGACCATCTTCGACTAAGTGGCTATTACTGATGTCTTGCTCTTGGAGGGGCTTTAGGTAGTGGAAAGTTTTTGGAAAAAGTCGACAAGGCCAAGCAGGTTAGAGGTGGATAGGGGTGAAGGCAGAGTGGGCTGGGATAGGAAGGACGGTGGAAGAACATGGTAGAGTTGGAGTGAAAGGATATTGGAAGAACGGGCAAGAAGAACTAGGTGAAGGCAGAGTGGAAGAATGGGGCCTGAAAAATTATGGAATAATTGTGGAGGAAGACTGGGCTAGTTGTAATTTCAAGTAACTTTGGGGGTAAAAGCCATAAATACATAAATCCAGTCATCAAAACACATTAATTTGGGCCCCTTAACTCCAAACAAACTGGCCCTAAGTGTTGGAGGCATAAAAACATTCTTTAGACCAAGAAGGGATGGTTCCTAGTGTAAGTCTAGTGGCCAAAGTAAAACAAGAGAGAACTTACAGGCCAAGAGACAACAAAACAAGAAATGGAGTTTAGTGGAGTTGGTGCGATATTTTCTAGCAAGAGTTTACTATCATCCTCCACCATTTTCTTTCTCAGTTACATGGCTCTGTCTCTCTCTCTCTAGCAACTTGTCTGCTACAAACCTTCCCAATCCCACCAATTTCCAGAAAATTTGAAGGCCCCAAAGTGAAATCCAAAAAGCCTCTAACTCATTCTTGGTGCATTTGCTTCATTTTGGATCGTTGTTGCATGTTTTGGGCATAAATCCTAAGGTAAGATTTTTGGCTTAACTTGAGCTCATTCTTAGTTGATTGAGTAGCTAGAAATGGTCTTGATTTAAAGTTCTTGGTTCCATATCATGTTAGTTTTAGGTCTAGAACTCAAGAAAGCTAAGTTGAGCTTAAGTGTGCTTGTGGTACTTGTGCATTCTTCTTGCTTTGTAGCTGAATTTGAGATAAGGGCTGAAGTTAATTTAGCTCAAATAATGCATAAAAATGTAGTATTATGTGTTATAATCAAGTATAAATAATACCTATTTCCATTGGCTTTAGGGATTGAAAGATTGAAAATTTTTTGTGCAAGATAGCATAAGTGAACAAAATATGGTCAGACCATTGGCGATGCGTCACCAACATTGAGGACGCATTGACCATGGGGTTATTGCCTTTGGTGACACATCACCAATGGCATCGCCAAGGCCCAAGCCCCTTAAGCTCGAGGCATCCAAAGAATGTCTTAATCTCTTGATTAACATCCCTAGGCTATTGTAAGATGTTTCATAGCTTTGGTTGGGTCTATAACTCATTCCTAATTTAGAAATTATGCATTATTTAAGTGGTAGCTAAGTGATCTGGTTAAGGTAGGGCTAGATAGGGTGGCTAATGGGGGTGAAAGTGCTTAAGTTGCTAAGGAGGCACTAAGGAGATTAAGGTGGGTTTTGGAGTCTTCGTTGGTCCAAGTGATTGGGAAATACTGAGGAAACCTAAGAGAATCCCACTCAAACCTTGTGGTTTGATAAGTAGGCCACTAAGGAGTCTTAAGCTAATCTCTGAAAGCTTAGCAAGTTTAATCACATAAGATGGCTACCTTGCACAATAAGTTAAGGGAAAGACGGGCAAGATTTGAGAGGAGTTGACGACCTACTCTAATAACTGTAAATGGGGCTTAATGAAGGTAAAAGATGTGGGGTACAAGGGCCAATGTCTCAAATATCTCCGCTGTTTAAGCTCATGGGAAGAATAAGACACCTAAGGTGTAAGAAGTCCCAAGGATTGCACTTGTTGCATATCATACATTCATGCATTGTATATTTACTATGTTATTTGTTTGTGTTGATTGTTGGTTGGTTGTTTGCTCGTTTGTATTCCATATTTGCATACTTGCTTATTATCTTCTTTTCAAGTACCCCAAGGGACACTAATTGAGTACATTCATGTACTCACTTCTTTAAGTTTATTGTGTAGGTTCTAACATCTAGCCTAACAACTAAGTGGATAGTTGTGGTCTAAGTTTTCCCTTTTGTAGGTACTAGTTTACTTGAATCTTTGAGATTCTAGGGTTACTTGAAAGATAAGTTTTGTGCTAAATAACTGTTATGCTTTTACAATTTAGAGGATAAATGGTGCATAAGGATAAGTGAGGGCTTACCCTTAGAGCTTGTTAGCTCAATGGTAGGGCCCAAGTAAAAGATCTTGGTTATGATTTTGACTATCATGTGTACTAAGAGATTACCTCTATTCAGATACATTATAGTGTAATACCATTGAGTTGCTTTTTTGTGCATGCTAATGATAAAAAGTGTGCACAAACTTTACTTGAAGTTAAAGTAACTAGTGTTTTATTGTGTTTGTACGTTTTAAATACATTTTACAAATAAATGCTCAAGCGATGTTTTCTTTAATAGTTTACTTATATTTTTTTCATTGCCAGGAAAAAATGCATGAATATTTTCTTGTGAGGTAGGTTAAGTAACTAATTACATGTAAATTATCTTAATTTACCTACGAGTAATAATTAGCCAATAATAACCAAGTGGGATCATAATCCCTAAGAGCCTACAAGTTAAGTAATTTGGAGCAGTAGGACCCCACTCCGTGACATATAAAATATTTTTAAAAAATCTAAATTTCAAAATTTCAACTGCCATTCATTTGCTTTATATTAAAAAAACAAAGAAAATCATGCAAGCAAATTTGAAAGAATAATAGTTAATTAGAAAAATGATGTAAGTAATATGTTATAATATTTACATATCTTCCACTTTCTTTGTCAATCAAGTTTACACATATCTATAATTCAATTTGCAAATATATGTTTTTAGCTTAATAAAAATAGAATAAAAGTTGACTATAAAAATATTTATTGATTTTTAGGATTTCTTTTCTACACATGTCTTATGCAATTTATACATAACTTGCTCATTCTTTAGACATATCGCTTTTATGCATACACTTTAGTATTTATATATATGTGCCTATGTATTTATTTATAGTTATACCTAGTTTCTTATAAGTCATGTCTTTGACTTTCTGTGCTTAATTTTTCTCTCTTCCAACTAAGTGTAAAAAAAATGTAGATAAAAAAGAGCTGATGTATTTATACATATTTAAATTGTAAAATAAACATAAGAGTCAATATACATTTGTCTCATTCCAAATATACATATATAAGTTATTTGATTTGTACATTTCTTTTATGCACATATAAGATATAAGAAAATAACACTATGCAAATTGTAATATCATTCATGAATGACTCAGTGCTCCAGAAGTCCTTAAACTTTTACAAATCCTCGAGTTTTAACTCGATTTGACATAAGCATTGAACTTTATGAGTATATCAGCTTTGTCGACTAACTTTTGAGTATAACCTAGAAGAAAATAGAGATTCCTTCGTGTCCAAGGTACATTGTAATATGTGGAAGAACAAGAAAAGTAGGAAAAAGCAACCAAGGTAGCCACACCATAGGCTTAGTGTAGCTACGCCAAGGCTCCCTAGCACCAAGAAGGATGAGGTAGCGATCCCAGCTTTTTACCATATCCACAAGATCTCACAACAACCTCCCCTATGCTTAGTGTAGTTGTATCTCCTATTCAAGCCAAATAAAGAACCGCTAATACATTTATCTCATTGATTAGGCAAAAAAAGACCTTTTTTTATCCAAAAATAGACAAAAAAACTATCACTTAACCTTATTCTCATGGGAAGGAGACAAAAGGAAATATCTAGATCCAAGATAAAAGGCTTATAGTTACATATCTAGAGAGGGGGGAAGAGGAAGAACACTTATAGCACATAATTTCCAACAACTTCTGATTCTTCTTCTATGTCCATCTTAAGGAAAAGGCTTGGTAGATCTTGGGTAGTGGAGATTGGACTTGGACTTGAAAGAACCAAGGAGATTTGCTCAAAGAAGCTAGAACCATTCATCTTTTATGTTTTACAATAAACATGCATGTATTTTGTTGAGGAATTTCCTTTAACATGGTTAGATAGTATGGAGAGACAATTGTTGGATAATGCTAAAAAAGCTTTTCTTTTGTTCATATTATTTATAGAACAAATTAATCAATAGCTAAAAAATTTAGCATTAAAATACATAAAATTTTTCAAGGAAAAACTAAGGAAAACAATTTAGGATTAAAAAAATGAAATACCATTGTTAACACCAATAATAGCCAATAAAATTGACGTAAGATATTTGTTTCTCCATTGATTTATTACTCATCTAGTTACTACAAATGCTCGCTCCTACATCAAAATATAAGAAAATGGGGTGTTGTATAGGGAATGGTATGCAATGCTAAAAGAGAAAATGCTTGCAAATAGGAGAATGATACTAAGACTCACAATTCTTAAGGAAGCATGCTTCGAACTACTAGATTGGCAACAAAGCAAGAGATGTTACTGCTTATACACATGGAAAAAAAACCTGGTTTACACACTTCTTACTTTCCAGTTCATTTTATTGTTAGCCTCTGCATTTCTTTGCCACAGTTGTCATGAGTTTCACCGATGATTGATGGCTATAATTGCAAAGTTAAATCATTTGCATGCAAGAAATATTAAAACACGACATAAGCTCTTCTTCTTTGATGATCCAACACATGATCCTAAAAACTGTGATTTTCTATTGCTTTGATTGTTAAGCACCATGGAATGATTGCTACTCTTTGTAACTAAAGAATCTAATAAATGTTTGCAATCATGCTTTAAATTCATCACACCACATCAAGAAGCCATGTAGCACCTCCATTTTCTCCATTGTGCCAAGCCAACTCCTTAGCCCTTATCTCTTATTTCTTATCACTCCTTCATCTAGACCATCACTGCCGCATAATAATCACTCAAGGAGTTCATAATCTAAACTTCTCGTCATTAACTGCCTTACAATAATCACTCAAAGAGTTCACCATCTAAACTTCTCATCATTATTTCTGCTCTATAACTCCTTCATCCTTACAATTCAAACCCTCACCACATTAGCATCCCTTACTCTCCAATGCTATTGCTTTACATAAATGATGGTGTAGTCGATGTTATCTTTTAGAGTATTATATAGATCTTTAGTTTTCTTCTTGTATCTTAGCTTATTTTTGTAGGAATTGCTCATAAGCATTGTACTAAAAATTTTTATAAAGTAGTTTATTAACTATATAGTATTGCGAGCCTATTGATCAAATCAATGGACTATGCATGATTTTTTAGTTTTCCTTATCTTCCATGAATATTTGTATTTATGTTCTTAGCTTAATTGTTATTGCTTTATAGAAGTTAACTAAGGCATTTTCTTAGACATGGTTAAAGCTTGAGAGAAGTTTGTTTAGGTTGGAAAAAGGAAAATAGGGTTTACTCTAAAGTTAATTGAGAAATTAGCTTAAATTATAAGGTTAATTGGACAAAAGAGCTTAAATAGTTCTTGGACTAGTCTAACATTAAGTTTTATAGATAGCTTATGTTTGCTAAGAACATTAGACTAGTATATAGAGAAATCTCTATTTGTAGGAGTAAAACCAACAAATGGGGAGGTAAGGGAATAGAAACATGGTAGGCTATTGAGGAGGGGCTAATAGGGGAGTAAAAGTCTGTTAGTTTAATACAAGCCTCAAGTTTACCATATCTGGCTTAGTTGCTGTGTGGTTCTAAATGGTCTTAGTTTAAATTCCTCTTAGAGATTGTTAGTCTAGCTAAAGTAAGGATCGAAATTTATGGTAATTATCTCACTTACACATGTTCTCAATAGGATAAACACTTTACATACTTACTTGTGACAAACACATTGTATTTTTGTCATGTCAATAAGAGTAATCTCTTGACTAGTTTTTTATGCTATTGCCAATAATTGTTATATGAATTTAGATTTAATATTATAACTAGTAGCTTATCTCTATATTGGACTGGTATTCTCTTTTACTTGATTCCTTATTTTCCTTGAGCTAAAGGTACTTGTGGTGAATAATTTACTTCTTAATATGGAGAATCTGCCAAGGGATAAAAATGGTAATAAAGGCTAAGAAGAAGTGGATGATAATGGAGTTCATGCCCAAACAAGAAGGCTAATTCTTGCTCTTCCATCCTGTGGTGACTTATGGTGATGTGGATATGATTAGGCTACCATTTATTCGATCTAATGTCTTTAAGATTAAGCCTGATCTCAATTAACTTGTTTAAGGTATATAACATGGTAGAGCATTAAATAAAGATCCTAACCACCACAACAAGAAGTTTATTCGCTTGTACGATACTTTTAAATTCAATTGTGCATTCAAAGAAGCAAAAGGATATGGTTTTTTTCTCTCTTTAACGGAATAGCAAGTAAATGGTTTAAGTATCAAAATCAGATTTGTTCCACACTTAGGTAGAAATACAATAAGGCCTCATTACAAAGTTCTTCCTACTACAAAATGCCTTCCAATTAAGGAATGAAATTTGGGGGTTTAGAAAAGGAGAGTGGGAATCTTTAGGCAGGTTGATTCAGAGAAATGGTGGAAAAAAGTCCTAACCATAATCTTTCAGTTTATCACAAACCTTATCTTTTCTATAACAAATTGCCACCTTCTACTCAAACTCAAGTTGATGTAGCTATAAGTGGACCTTTGCTTATGAAGATTTTGGATCAAAATGCATTGAATTACAAAAAGTGTGAGAACAATTTACAACAAAAGTGAATGTTAAGAACCAAATTTACAATGGTAAGCAAAGGTTTTGGATCAATCATGTTATTTATCCCCCAATGTCTTGTATGTGGGCTTTATAGTTTTAGGTGGCCAGTAATCACCCAGTTTAGGAACAATTTTTATGATTAGTAATAAATTTTTGAATTATTTATTTAATAGTGGAGATAAAACCGCCAAAGTCCAAATCTAAAAGTTATAATTGGATAATTTTTTTAAAATTTTAAAGTCAATTGACGTTAATATCAAATGCAGTCAATGGGACAAATGACATTAGACAGACAATCAATAAGTAAATTATTGTATGATAAATTTTTGTTATAGAACAAAAAAAAAAAGACATTGACATAGACAATAAGTTAAAAAATAAATTATAGAAGATGTCATTTAACTTATTTTTGTGCTCTAACCAAGTCCATGTCCTTTAATTTGTGCTATTAAAGTTCCCCATGTTAGATATCATGTTCAAATTGGGTCATTCTCCATCATTTTACCGTTAAGTCTAATGGAAAATGCTCATTTAACATTAAATAACAATAAAAGATCCTAAATTAACATTTCTTATGCTCTAGCATTTTCAAATTGTGCACTCTAAATTTTAATTTTCAGTCATTGGGTTACACAACTAATACCTCACATACTAAAATATTTGTGATGCTTGTGGTTTTTACAAACATGTTTCATATTTTTTTATCTCCCCCAAGTCCAAAAGTCCCTTTTAATCCTTTGAATCCAACATCCTATATGGGGTAAAAGAGTTCAAAAATATAAATTAAAGGAAAAGACCAGATTAAAGCATGAAAGTAAATTAGGTCCCTAACAAAATTGGCCTAAATACCACCTACCCTTGTATTATGACCACTTGGACACGTAACCCTCTACTATGACTTAAAATATCTTGATTCCTGAACTTCTAAAAATTATGCAGTCTCACCCACGCGGCTATCACAATACATCAAGTGTGTAGGATTCCGTCAATCATTAATGACATTTGTGTTCTCCATCTGGAAAAGGAATAAAAGAGATATGATAGTGGTTCAGTTCATTTATGAACTTGAAACACAATTCCAAAATTCCAAAATTCCCTTGTGCAAGATTTTATTTGGAGGAAGTGAGATTCACAATGGTGTTGAAGATGTCAAAGGGTGGTTCGACATTACCGATGACATGTGATCAATGTAATGGTTGTTGTATGGATTTTGCTCTTATATGTGCATGTAGAAAGAAGGCAATACTTCTAGTAGCACGAAGAGATAATGGGAATTAGGGAAGAAGGCTCCTGAGGTGTTGAAATTATAAGGTAAGTAAGTGGGCACTTTTGACATTGTGAAATGAAATAGTTAATCGAATTGTTGACTTGATATATTTTTTGTATTATGCATAGGAAAGCAAAGTGCTACTTTGATTGGTTTGATGAGGAGCAAAGTCCTACTTTGACTGGTTTGGTGATGAGTTTTCAGATCGTGTGAAGGAGGTTATTAGAGAAGTTAGAGTAATGGAGAAAATCTTAAAAGAAGGGTTAAACAGATTGAAGCTTTAGAGGAAAGACTTGGTTGAAGTGATAGAGAACAAAGGTTTGAAACAAATGGAAAAGGATGTTAACCAATTGAAGAGATATGTGGCATTAGTTATAGTATTGGTGGTTGGACTTATGAGTAGGTTATAGTTTTGATGGTACAAATGTGTTGGTTGGAGTGTGTGAATAAAAGTTTTCTAGTTTTGGTAGGTATTAAGATTACCAATGTGAACTACTTTTGGAGGTTATTGTTCTGATGTACTTGTGGAATTGCAATGGTGTTTTGAATTGGTGCAAATGTTCCAATGCATAACTCTATTTTTGGTTCAAATGTACACTTCTAATGATGTTCTTGATTAGTTGTATTGCATTGATGGTTGTAATTGGTTTAATGTAGCTTTGTTAGTACGCACAAGTGGTTCATATTCTCACATTAACAAACCAAAAGGAAAAGGCTATGATTGATAGGTGATGGCTTTGAGTCAATAATAACCTTTGTGGCTTTTGAAGAAGCATGACTATTATTAACATAAAAATTGTCTGAACATCATATTAGGGGATGCATCACAAGTCTTGATCTTAAAACACACATTTGCATAAAACATATTGATAGTGAAGCATAAGCCAAAATGTTCCTTTACACAAAACATATGCCAAAAGGCTAAAACATTAAAATAACAACCCTAATCTTTAGAATCATAATACATATTCCATCTATATTCCTTTCAGTGCCTGGTTTTACAGTCTTCATTTTTCTATGGTTCTCACTATTTGCTCCCCTTACCACATCCTCAGCTGCTTGGCTACAACCTATTTTTGGCATTGTCAGATTCATAACCATAAATTTTTGAGTTGATTAGCTCTGCATGAAAATTGAGGTATTATTATAACCATGATTTTCTGCACAAAAACCATAACACTAACTAAACTCACATACTAATTAAGCATTACTTCTGGTATATCAACCATAAACTAATTATAGTCATGTTCAAGAGCGTGGCTAGGATTTGAGGTTAAGGGATAGGTTTAGGAATTTTTAATATAAAATTTATTCATAAAAATAACCATATTCAAATCACAAGAAAAAAAATATACTAAAGTTATAATTCGAGCCTTTATAATTAAAAATATCAAAACTTATTAATATCAATCTCAACAGTCATACAAGAATTTAAGGCATCAACACCATATTAC
The DNA here is from genome assembly GCA_039654915.1 of Aquilaria yunnanensis. NCBI lineage: Eukaryota > Viridiplantae > Streptophyta > Magnoliopsida > Malvales > Thymelaeaceae > Aquilaria > Aquilaria yunnanensis. Next base: position 50,722,781 of record CM077596.1, on the reverse strand, counting down.
ATCACGAGCTTCCTTGTTAATAAGAAATAATTAAGACTTATGAAAATAGAATATTATTTAAAGTTATGTAAAACAAAATCAAAAGCTAAATATACCTTACGGAATTGCAATTATACTCACATTTCTTTTATCGAGTAAAAATCATATATAACTTTATCTGTAGAAAAAGTTTTTACTATTTTCTTTTCAATGTAAACAATCAAGCAATTCTTTAAAAACTCATATTCTATGCTAGCTTAGGTCGTTGTGTTCATAATTTTCATTGCTAAAAAAACTCATTCTAATGTTGCAGTCAAAATAGGAAAAGTTAGTACAAGGTGAAACAACCTATCTATCAAAGGATAAATTTTAGACATTCTAGTTTCCTTCAATCCTCTACACAAGCTACCAACTTTTGAAGCATTTTTCAAGTCTAGATGGTGGGGTACATCAAGCTCATAATGTTGCAATTCAAACTTTAGTCAAAGTTTTTCTTGTTTTGTGAAATCTAAATGATAAAACTTTTCCACCAATATGCAAATGTTATCAATATTAAAGGACCTGTAAAAATTTCTATGATCTAAAGCAACACTCAGAAGAAGAAGCTATGTTGCATGTACATTAAATCTCGAGTCCAACTTTTCTCTCCGATAATCAATAGTAGAATTGAACACATCAACTCAATAATGATGTTCCATGGTCACATTATCTTTGGTATAGGAGTACCAGGGACTCAGGAGAAAAACCTTAAATGAGAGAGGAAATTATTAAAAAAAGAAACAAAAGAAAGGCCCCGGTACTTTTATTAGTTTGTTATTATGGTTATTTGTAGTGGGTGTCCAATTGAGATAAATTGGTGGGGTTTATATTTTAAAATATATTTTTAGGTTTTTTTGATAAACATATAAGTGTAAATTTTTTCATGAAAAAAAAGTTAAAATCAATTTTTGTTACTTTCTTTACTATTTATGTCGTTATATATATATATATATATATATAATTTTACTTTTTAATTTTTTAAAATAGTTCATATAACATACATCTCATATATATAATTGTAAAAATATTGGGGGGAGGGGGGAGACATCACCAAACCCCAACCCCGATTTGTCTATGCTTTCTGGACTCATGATGGCCTCTTAAAATAGTCTGTATAGGAAAAAAATATATTAGTGCTTTAATCTAAAGAATGTAACTCCTTAATAAAATCATATCACACCAGCAGATACTTACATTTTTATAGGGACATATTCGAAGATTGTGTGCATTGCATTTGCAATAGGAGCAATGCATAACTCTTCCTTGTCTTAATAGCTTTGTGTTCTCTTTTTTTGGCTCATTTTTGGATTTACTTTGTTTAGTTTTTGGCCTTCCTAGCATTGCTCTTTGTAATAGGGGTGCAACCTCACTAATGCCACTATCTTCCCAAAACTTTTTCCTAGCATAGGTTGAAAGAAATTAGTATAAGTGCCCAAGTAATTGTACTTATGATAATAGTGGTTGATATACTTCTTTGGATCAACTTTCTTAACTAATATTTCCGTTATTGCATGTGCACCTAGAATACCACATTTATCCCATTCATGAAAAATGCAATATTCAGCCTTCAACTTAACTACATGTACAGTCTTGCCCATCTCCACCTTATACCCATCTTGGCCATTCCACCTTAATTTCCACTTATAACTAGCCGTTGTCCTCTTCTCCATAATAGCCGTTATATTTTCCCCATAATTAACTTTCTACTTGGATACATACTATCTTCTATATACAAATCTGTCCATCATGAACTCTCTTATCTATATGAGCATATTTATAATTGCCTAACTCACACCAATTAGCACAAAGTTAAAAGCTTTTGTATTGTTATTATCCACTTCATTAAACTTTGAAATTGGGCTAATGTAAGCCTTACACCATTTTCAGGGGTCAATTTTGCACACATCTTTAATTGCACCAGGTTCCAACATGTCTAACTCTTCAAACTACTTTAAAATTCCTTGTTCAATAGTGGCCTTTATAGCTACATAGAAGGCAACCTTCAAGTGATATCCCTTGTACTTTCTATATCAATTTGCATATATATGGCGAGCACACGGCCTATGTTTAACCTTAGGAAATATTTCAATAACTACATTTAGCAGTATACAAAACAACACTATTTTCAGTTAAAAATTATGTTAAAAATCTGTAACCACTTTTAAAACCAAAACATATACTTGCCTTTTGTTGATCAGACATGAAGGACCAATTCCTTCCATTAGTGCCTCCAAGATAAGCTTTAAGGTGCTCACAAAACCATGTCGATGACTCAATTGGTTTACCTTTTATCATTACCAAGGCTATTGGGTACATCAAGTTGTTGGCATCTCTACCCATTGCTGCTAAAAGTTGGCCCTTAACAACATCATTTAAGAAGTAGCAATCTAGGCCCAAGTACTTCTTACAACCTTTAATAAATGCTTTCTTAACAACAACAAAACAAACATAAAATCTTCTAAATAATGGTGCAACACCTGAACCTATATTATCTACTAGGATATGGAGACTAGTTCTAGGATTTAAGGTACACAGAGCTTTGGCATACTTTGTACTAACATCTCTTTTTAACTTCTTCATTACAAGTGCTTGTGCTCTTTGACATTGAACCAATGGCACATCCACTTGTGGGTCCACTCTAATTCTCTATTTCATATGACTAGGCTTGATTCCTGGGTAAGCTGCAATCAAATCCTCCTAAGTCTTAGCAATCCATAGAGCATTAGCTTCAGAAAGTTTGAAAAGTTTGATGCAACTATGTTCTTCAACATATGTCTTTACCTTGAAATATTTTTTACTATCCTGCTCATGCTATGAAACAAACAGCAACTATGGGCATCCTTTGTCCTTGCACTTCACCTTCACCTGATATGACTCATTTATGAGGTAATATATGTCATGCTTTTCTTGTATACAATACTTCTTCAAAGCCTTTTTCAGCTGCAACTGATCTTTAAAAACAAGGCTAACAAAGAACTTCACATCCTTTGTATTATCAACATACCAGGGGAAATGGTGTTCCCTTCTATGCATAACTCTTTCACCATCATTTTCCTCTTCAAAAATATAAGCTACCCCCATTAAAGTTGTCCAACCAATTCTCATATTTTTTGGTCTCACTTTCCTTCTCTACAAACTACTCATGCTCTTCTAGCTGCTACCTCCTTCTTCCGAATTCAAAGAATTAATTAACCCTTTTTGTGTATTCTCTTAAAACCTCATCCTCAGATCCATTTATGGCCTTATCAATGCCATTTTAACTCAAACTCATGCTTCTTATCAATATCATCACCGTCATTAGAACTTCCATCAATGCTCTTACTTGCCTTATTAAACTCACTTCCTTCACCGTTGTCACTTCTGCCACTTCCTTCACTTTCTGTATTATTGGTAAAAGTGCCACTATAAATGTCAACATTTACCACATTCACCCCTTCATTTTCTCCTCTTACAGCTCCCTTAATTGTACCCCCAACTAGATCTTCAATGCCCTTACCATTAATCCATAACCACTTCTTTGTACGTTCAGTATATAGCTCCACTGACTTTTCCCTCATGCCACATGAAAACATTGCCATTAGACTCCCATTATTGTTAATGTCCTTAAGCCCTGAATCAAGTGATCCCATTGAACTTTTGTTGTGAACCGTATGTATGTCCAAATCTTGATAACCTACATGCAAAATTGAACTAAATGACCATTAAAACTACTTATCTTTCTCAACTTCAATGAAATATATGTGTGAGTTCAAGTACAATTTGATTGGCTCTTTCTCCAATATCCTACTATGAAAAAGCTTGATATGCACAACTTCCCGCATCTGTAAATGTACATTAGACCTTCATCAACATAATGTTTAACCAATGTTCTGTTACGCCTAGTCACTATTTCACCCCCTCAATGTGTTAAATTGACTATTTCTTTACAAACGAATACATTTGGACAAGTACCTACACAAATTGTACCTTGTTTGTGTGAAATAACTGGATTCCCAACCCTAATCCAAACCACAATGGACTAAGTGACATCTAAAAAATTGTTTTCACTTACCTTTTATCTCTCTCTTGCAGCTTCATGTCTTCAACTCTTGCTCACTGGTCCTCAAATTTTGTGCGAAATCTTGTTGAAAACAACAATTTTCTCTGGTTTGTTGATGGAAGAGCAGAATCGAATCAATCCCTTTTTTTCCTACCTCTAAACTTTCCCCACACCTTTAAATACAATGTGCGAAGGAGTGTGACATTCCTGCCACTTATTTGAGATTGAGAAGAGGCCGGCCATTAACAGCTGATGGTACCCTACCCACGCGATGTCACGTGATAGCATAGGGGGTTAGATTGGACGATTTTTAGTTCTTGGGGGACTAAGTTGTTTCAAGTTATATTAGGAGAGTTATGTGTCCGAGTGGTCATAATACAAGAGACAAGAGGTATTTAGGCCAATGAAATTTACCCTTTTATGACATTTAAAAATGATAAAAGAAAAATATGAATAGAAATAAAATGTGTATTTTCTATTAGGCCTGAGTTTGAGCTTGAATTCCCGAGCCCAAGACTAACCTGGAAGGTACTTCATTGGGCCGGAATTTCCTGAGCCGAAAATCGATTCGAAGTTCAAGTAAGTCCATCCAATCGATCTCAATGCGGGATTTTAATTTTCAACCTTTTCTCATTTCCTGAAGTTCTTTATATTTTTTTTATTTGATGAATTTTTTTAACATATGTTGAAAATATATTAGAAGTTATTGTAAGTTAGAGGCTGTGGAAGAAGTGCAAGTGCAACCTAACAAGATGGTAAGTTTTTCGAGGCTTGAATTAATACTATGAGATAATACTATGATTTTATTTTAAAATCACTACAAATATAGAATAAAAATAAGTACAACTGATTCCAAATAAACATTCAAACGTTGTTTAAAAAAAAGAAAATACTATAAAAAACTATTCTTTTCAAAAAGGAAAATATAGAAAACTTTGTTAGAAATTTTCAAAGTTTCAATCCTACAGGTTCTAATAGATTGAGCCACAATTTAAATGAAGATTATTATTGAAAGTTCCCTTGATTGGATCATCAATTATGGAGATTCTAACTAGGATTGGATTCCTAGTCTAGCTTGTAAATATATCTATGTTTTCCATCAAAAATAGATATTTTATCTAATATACATTGATAAAAAAAATCTCTATAAATCCTATTTTTCTTCTTTCTCAATTTGATGAAATCACTTGATCAAACATGGTAGAGGCACGATTTACTAGCCTTCTACTGTGTTAAACTGTAAATTTCTTTACAAATTCATGAAACAGATAGTATGCTAAGCATTTCAAATTCAAATATACCTTCAAAAAATCTTTACTTCCACTAGTTTTATGATTTTATCCGTCATAAGTTTGTACAATCATTTGCCCAGTTGCCTCTACCATTTCTGAAAAAAGTATATCATTTTCCATTTTTAAAGGAAGTGCTACAAGGTGAAAGTCCAATTGTTTAATAAATTAATTAAAAAAAAAAACAAAGGAACGAATTTCTTGTTTTCTCCTTTCATGCCAATAAATAAAATTGGGGTTGGGGAACGTAACTCACCAAAGTTCTCTGCATATAACACAAAAGACAATTTCCTGAAAAACATACTTTAATAAAGTTGCTTAGTTTAAAGATAAAGAGCCAATTTTCACTTAATCCAACTTTAGTAAAGTTAGCAAGGGAGGTTGAACTGAACAAGTCGAGGTTGAGCCACAATGGAAAGTGCCCAGCATGTTGCGTGAAAATTACTTCTGGTGCGAGACTGCAAAAGTCAAAGCTTGGAAACCTAAGATCTAAAGTCCGCAGAAAGCAAGGTGATCTACTGATCTAGCAATCATTGATAAATGATTTTTAATTTTTTTATAACAATTAAAACCATAAAATTTAATGTCTCTAAAAATCGTCTCAGCCCCCCTAGTAAAACGGTGGAGGGTACTAATAGGAGGTAAAGAGTTCGACTCATGTCTCTCTCTCACTTCCTCATACAATGATATTTAAAGCTGGTTTGGGTGTATTCTAGATTAAAAAAAAACAAGTATTATCTCATTGTCTATACTATAGGATATCCATTAATCTAATTAGATTTGTAAAGATGTTTCTATGAATAAAAAAAAACCTAAAAATCAATTTTGAAAATGTAAAAGTAAATATTTTTTTTTTTCAGTTTTTAAGCCAAATAAAATAAATCATAATTTTTTTTGAAGAAAGAAATATAATTCAAGTGATTATTAGATTGATAAAATATATATATATTTTTTCTGGTAATCAAAATAAGCTAGTACAAGTTTATGGAGATAATTATATTACATGGAAGGAAAATACCTACTTGTTTGGACCCTAAAAAGTGATCAAACTAGCACTAGGTGGCATTATTTGATATGGGGGATATGGTGGGAAAGGATTGAATCCTGTACATTGGGTCGAGGTATTCAGTGGGTCAACTCGGCCTAGGACCAGCGCGGCTTAGTCGGGCATGTGCCTGGTTTGGTAGGGATTAGGCACGACCCGAGTAGTGGCGTGCCGATCCCTACCCAGTCCTAGGTCGGGCCTAGGCCCATCTTTAAATTTTTAAATTTTTTTATTATTTAAAGTTTGGTTTTTAGAAAATATTTACAAAATTAAATATTTTAAGAATGAAACACCATCATCAGTGCAAATTTTATTAATTTTAAAGCCAAACAGTACTTACATTAATTGGAACGGGGCCTTACGTGCTTAATGGCAAAACGTTCCAAAAGAATGAACTTAAACTGAAACCTAGGATCTGTGCTCACTAGCATAATTAAATCAAATACAAACTAGGAAGTTAAAGTGCAAACCTAAGATTTATGTGTATGCCTCATCTGAATCCTCATTGTCTAAACTCTTGTGGTCTTGCATTCATAATGCAACAAGACCCTAACCATGGTTGTGGATATAAACCTTAACTGCATCTAGCGACAACCTTGTTCGTCTCTTTAACATAACTCATTTTCCTGCATTGAAAGCTGACTTGGATGTAAAGGTTAAGACAGGAACAACCAAAACTTCCTTAGCAATGATGGAGATCATTGGAAATTTGTTGCTTCTCATTTTCTACCATTCTAAAATGTCAGTCTCATTATTTTCCCATACTAAGTTGAGGTAAGTGTCGACTTTACTAAGACCAGAGGATGCATATGGGGCCATTTGAGAAGCTATTTGGTTGGGTTGAATGATGCTGAAGTGGATGATGATGAAGTGCCGACAATAGAGGAAGTAGTGTTTCTTACCTTATCCCTATGCCGGTCGGCATAAATCTTCTATAACTCACACAAGTGCTCCTCAAGTGTGACAGGGATAGTAAGAACATTTATATGTGTCAATTCTGAAAAACCATAATACCCCTCAAGGAATTGTTGTGCTGTGTACCTATGATTTTAATAGTCGGATCAAGTGCAGATGCAAGTAAATAGACAGGGGCTATATCACTGAAATACAAAATTCGTTTATCTTTCATGACCTGGAGCGTATCTTTCAAAAACTCATATTTCTTGTATTGCTTGAAAACCCATGCATTGTTGATCAAATGCATTAAAACCTTATGTGCAATGGGATAGTATACACGAGGACTAAAAATGGTTGCCTTGTAAAAATATCATAGCACAGTGGCTACTTTTTATAGTTTATCTAACATCTTTTGTTTCAAAATCTTTTTATTTTCTTTAACATTTATAAAACATGTCATGTATACAATAAATGGAAGTGCATCCCTCAACATCTCTTATGTTGAGTTCCATCGGGTGAGACAATTAAGTTTAAAATGTTTTCAGCTAAATTCAAGCATATTTTCAAGATAATACGCTTTAAATTCTTTGTTCACATTGGACCTTAACTTCAAATAATAGATTGCCCACCGAATAGGACTAATTTTAGTACTAAAAACTTGAAGCTCTTTTTGCACAGCCAAGTTTAGATTATAATAGACACATTTAATGAGAAAAAATGTGATGTCCTTGACAAGATCCAATGACTCTATCAATGTCTCAGCTACAATCGTTATTGGATGCGTTGTCAAATGTAATGCTAAAAATCTTGTCATTATAATAAAATTGACATGGCCGTCCTTGGCCCCTGCCCAGGAAGCCTGTGAGAGTTGGTCTCACGGTGATTGCAATTGGCTAGTTGTATATGTGTGCGGATTAAAATTCCGTAATACTAGTTGATTAACCTAGAATATGCAAAATGCATGCTCTTCATGCTTTGACTTGAATTAACAAAATCCATAAAACATTAACTTGGCCAAAACATTTCTAAAGAAAATAAGTTCAAATAGCCAAAGCATACAAAATCAATATTTATGTGAGTTTACTACACATAAACAATTGTGTGGGAGCATTCATACATAAAGTAGACTAATGCCCTCACCCAAGAGCAACCCTAGAGTCTAGGATTCCTCAAAACATAGACAATCGAGGCAATTAAGAGTACTATATATACAAGCCTCAATTGAGATCTTCTTGAACTAACTCCCACATTGGATGCAAGTCCTAGTGGCGAGTCACAAAAGTCTTTGTCCATGTGGTGCTAGGCTCTGCAGCCAAAGGAAAACTGTATTTAGTACTGTTACTTGATCAACAAGTTACCCAAGTAGACTAGAATCATAAAAATTCTCAAGTGAAATACCTGCAACAAAAGCCACTACTACGATAACTCTCAGCGGTTACCCGGCCCAATAACTTCAAAATCTGCACAACATAACTAGGGAGTGAGAATTTAGAAATTTTCAGTAAGGGTCTTCACTGTACCTGCAAGAAAATTACTAAGGACTCCACATATGATAACATTTGTAACCTGCTGTGAGCTCATACAACTTGAGGGTCTAGTATATGCATATACCTAGGTCCCTTGAGACCTCTCCTCATCCTGGTCCTTGAACTACAAGGCATTGCCTTGTCCTCTAGCAAGCTTAGGTTGCCAGCCTAACTAGTGATAAATCACCAGTTGAACCTCTCCCGTTTATGTTGTACAGGGGCATTATGGTAGGACTATTGTGGACTAGGCCATAAAGACCCTGTAGACTAGGTGCATTGGGGTTTCACCTTTCAACCTCGTGGCTAATGGCATGGCTAGGCCACCAAGGGTTCTAAACCTCTCACCCAAGCTAATGATACCTAGTTGTGATCCTTTGTGAGCTAGCTTTCTTGCTTATGGTACAAGTAACCATAAAACTCTATAAAATTCAAAAAAACTCCTAGGTCTTGAAGGACTTTTGAAAGTTTCGGAGTACCCCTGGAATGCGTAGATCCTAAGATACCCCAAGAACCCCCTTTAGGTCTCTCTTTGACGTTCCTAGCAAAACTTGGAAAATTCAGCCAACATGCTTGTGGCGACACGTTGCCACAGTTGGTAACATTCTGCCAACTTTCTAGCATTGGCGACGCGTCGTGGGCAATGGTACAAAGCTGGCGACGTGTCGCCAATCTGCAAAACTGCAGAATTTTCCTAGATTTTGCCACTATGAACTTTAGACACTTACCAAACTATCAAACATGCTTGGTTAGCATCCAAACTTCACACACATGTAAAACATGTTGCATAGATCACAACCAACTATCACAATCCAATCTAGGATGCATTATAACATCATCCCAATCATCACAAACCTCATAGTCCACCATAATTCAACCTTGCCCATTAATTAATGCTATTGCTAGAACTACTCAAATTCTTCAAGTAAATTCATTCCAATAGCATTACTTGAACTAAAAAACACAACTCCCTTACCTCAACTCCAAGTAACAAGCAAGAATTAAGCATTCTTTCTAATCCATTAAGCTCACCAAAGCACCATTTAAGTTCCAAGCAAAACATAGGCACTAAACATCAAATTCTTGCTTTCTAACCAAAAGCCAAGCTCCTAACTAACCAATAAACATGAAATCAATCAAGAACACATTGGTTACCTCGTACTAAAAATAGAGGATGGGAGAAAACATACTTCCAAGCTCCAAAACCATGGTTTTGTGCTTGAAATGAGTTCCCAATGGCCTATATACGATGGCTTCTCTTTTCACCAAGAAATTTTGATATAAAGCTTAATTGGGTGGGAAAATGAGGGTAGAAAGGATGAACTCGGGTTTATGGTAGCCACCCCTCCACTTTACCCTTTTATAACCCAATTTTAAATCTAAGCCATCAACGTATTAGAAATGATACACTTAAGTCCCCATTTTTTGGTAACCTTAGCTATTCTTGATTAATTCTTATTTATTTCAACTAAGTTTGGGTTAAAGTTAAAAGTTAGGTTATAAAAACTCATTTTGGACCACTTGGGACTTAGCCCGACTTGTCAATCTGAAAAATTACCATTTTGCCCCGAACCTTATTTAGCACCTTAACCTTTTTGGAACTTAGTGAACTTTGCTAAACTTCCCTATTCTTGCTATGTAAACTTGAATTAAGGTTCCAAACTTAATTTAGAGTACTTTACCTTCTTCAGGCATGCTTCTTACTAGTAGGGCCATAACAAAAACTCTTTAAAAGTTTTAGAAATAATTTGAAAAACATTTCAACTACTTTGATCAATCTCCATCCATTTGAATGCAATGATATGCTTTTGAATGAGGCACCTGTCATCAATCCAATGTGCAGTCACACATAACAATCTTGTCCTAATGGTGAAGTCTACATGTCACTAGTGAATGAAACACAATTATTAAAAGCAGAGAAGTATGCTTGCAGGTTTGATTTGCCACCGTCATATATTTTAAATGTCTTCCTCCTAGCAGTATTCATAGATATCTTTTTTAAATCTGGGTTTAATTATAATTTAATTCAATTTTTTATGTGCCTATCTTCTGCTTGTCTAAATGGTTTCTCAATCAACATCTTCCATTCTACCACGTCCTGTCTGTAATTTTACTGATTAAATCTAAAAATATTTGATCTGCTGATAGTACTCTCCAGTTATGTTTGCCTCCAGTACTAGTAATTGCATCTGAACAAAGATTTGAATGCTTATGTTTCATGTGTAGTTCGACTATTCCCATGCAACAGTTCTTCTTATACATGAGCTTCATTTTGAAATGTTTGCATCTTGCAAACCTTACATCATTACCATCACCATCCTTCTAAAAAACTTGGTCAAAATGCTCTCAAACCCATGCGGTGAGCCTCAATGATTTTACCTTGTGTTTTTACTTTAGGATGATGGCTCATTGGGATGGGTTGGGAGCCATCTCCTCTACCAAGATTCTCTATGGAAGTGGCCTCCACCTCTTTGATGTCATCATCGCAAAGTTGATCGTAGAGCTCCAAGTTGTATTAAGCCATGTCGAATTGCTTGTCGTCATCAGTTTGTTGAATATGGACCTCATGGCTCACTGGTCGGGAAATGGAATAGAGAAAGTACCTCAAATCAGTACAAGTTAAAGAGTTAGATGTATTCCTTTTCCCTTGGATGTCATTTGTAAGAGAACAAATTAAGAAGATGAAAAAATATAGAAGCAAATAAGGAAAGATTAAGAAAATATTAACAAAATAAGCTTGAGAGCTTGAAGAAAATGAGAGAGAAAGTATTAAATGAGGAGGAGAGATTATTTAGATTGGTGTGAAGAAATGTTGCAAATGGCCAGCCTATTTATAAGAAAGTGCTTTTTTTTTAACCAAAAAGCCCTCCAAATATAGTTGTTGGGGGTTAAAAATGTAAATTTGGGGCTCAAAAAAATTCTACTGACCATTGCTTGATTGCCATTGGAATCAGACTGTTACAGCCAGTCCTGCTCTGAGCTGTGCTCGAGGGCCTAGCTATGCCAGGCCCAAATGTCAATCGGGCTATGCCGATCCCAACTGAGTTCCCTTTATTGCTAAGGCACATTCCCGCCCTCCATTAGGCATGTCTGTGCGGAGCCGGGTTTTGACAGGTCCCATGCCAGATTTGACCCAGATCGGTCCTGAGCTAGGCCAGGTCCAACCTGCCCCTTTGAACACCTCTAACACGGGGTTTGTGTCCTCTCACTTACCAATTAATGTTGAAAATGTGAGACAAAATGTTAGCTTTCAAACTAAAATATTAATTCTAATTAGAACTTTAACAAAATGAAAAATAAACCATAATATATACCATGTCAGTTTAGCCCTTGAGTAAATCAGCCGTCTTAATCCTAAACAATGGTAAAAGAAGACTTGTAAATGTAGAATATTAAACATTTAGGATTCTATAGTTTACGCGGTAAAATGCATTATTGGTCCCAAATATATAATTATCGTTAACTTCCATTTTGTTGCATATTGATTCCAAATCTTTGATTTGAGTTGCATATTAGTCCCTAGCCTTGCAAAATTCATTAATAGTGACGTAATTGTAAGTAATCAAATACTTAAATTTTAAGTTAAACTATTTGTTAATTATTTTCTAATAAATTCAAACTATGTCCTAATTTTATGGCAGTTATTGATCTCAATCATAAAGTTTCTCAAGCATTTTCATGTGCATGTAAAATATTTCTCCTAAAAAATTTGATACTCTATAAGTCAACTAGTGTTATCAAACCTGATCTACTATGATCGGTTGAACTGGTTCAAGCGCAACCTAGGAGACACCACAAGCTGATTAGCACCCTAGAACCTGCTTAGATCAAAGCTTGGTAAAACCTAGAAGACCTGAAGTACTTGGTGAATCATTTAGCTTGGTTTAACCTGATAATATCGAATTTATGTGGGCTTGAAACTTTTTCTTTACTATGTGGACTTAGCAACTCTGATGACTCAAGTGTTTTGGGTTGATGCTTTAGTAGTTGGCCCAAAACTGTAAAGTTAAAAAAGAATAAAAAGACCACGATCATGAATATATTGATGCTTTTATTCATCCATATTTTTGGAATAAAAACTTTTAACTTTGAAATTTTTTTAATTGGTTATGCAAATATTGAATTAGGTGTTATTTTAATATGAAATATGAAAAAGTAAAATATTATATATCAAAATTAGGTGTTATTTTATTATGAAGTATGAAATAATAAAATGTTATTGTATTGAAATTAGGTGTTATATTAGTATGAAATATGAAGTTATTCTATTATATGCTTTATTATAATAGGTTATGCACATATTGATGCTTGTGTGAAGGCTAATGTGCATTTTGGTTGATCCAGCTGATTGAACCAGTCAAACTGATTCACTCGCCACCCAGCCACCACTCCGAGTTGCTCTACACATCGAGTTCAGCGACATTTTGGCATCAACAATGTTACGCTAAAGAGATGTTGGAGCCAAACAAAATTAATTACTGAACTTGTTGGCCCTTCAAAGTCCAATCGGTTCCCAACAAAACAGGCGCCATCCGCAACAAAGGTTTCAGAGCATTGTACACAAACTTCCTAGCAAACAGGTAACACCTAGTCGTGTTCTTCCCGTTATAACTACAACTCCCATCAACACGAATCCGACCCAAAAACTCCTCCGAAACATCCACACTGATAAACCGCCGCGGGTGCGGGCCGGCCTTGGACCAGTCCACCCACGTCAGGCTCCTGTTTGCATTCTCCTCCGGCATCAAAACATTCACCAACGTCGGAATATAATGTTCGTCCATGTAACACGGAATGCTACAATACTCTTTAAAGATGTTGTAATATTTCCTATCGGAAACAATTTCGACAGCGATCCGGCGGCTGACTTCGAACCACTGGGAGCCTTTTCGCCATTGGGTGATGTTGATGGCAGGGAACATCTTGCGGTTGTACCTGCCGCGGCCTACCTTTCGGGGATCGTCGTAGGAGCCGATGAAGCTGTGGTTGGAGTTGATGAGGTAGTCGTAGATTGTGCGGAAATTGAACATAGGGATGCAGCTTTCCGACAAGAGGACAAATTTTTGGTTGGTTATGTCCAGGAGGGCGTTCGCTAGAAGCCGCTTTTCTGCGTCAATCATCGTCGCTTTCCCCCACTGTACTGCCTGCAAAAAGATGGCAAGCAATTACGTGCTTTCACATGTTTATATGAAAATCTAATACGATTATATAATTAGAATAAAATGGGAATATTCATAATTTGATGCAAACATAACTGACCTTACTTGGGATCCTTCTGCCGTAGAAAACAGAATCCTTCGGGACAGAACCGTTATAGGAGGGAGAGGAGTGAACATAGATGTTGTAGAAACCCTCATGTCTCTTGAAAAACATTTCCCATAGAGGAGCCATAGGCAGAGACCACTTGGTCATGAACATGAAAGCAACTCTAGGCACAAACTCAAACGGCAACTCTTCGATTTTCGGCACGAAAGATGCTCGCCAGAACAACTCCCCGTCCTCCATATCGTGCATCAGGTCACGCGGCCGAGTTACAGAGGACAAAGAGCTGTTGCTCTTCCTGTTGCTACAGTCATTACACTCTGGCGGTGGCAGCGGGGGATGCGAGATATGGGAGGAAATGGTGGAGGAGTAGTTGACGGTGACGGCGAAGTTGTTGTTGTAATGTAAGAAAGAGGAGGAGAAACCGATCAAGAGACCAGTAAGGAAGAAGAGGAGGTGGAAGAGGGAGATGCGGGATCTTTTAGTAGAGTTTGACATTAGAAGTTTGTTTCTTAGAAGGAAGTGCGCTAGAGATGGAACATGTTACTGGTTAGGTTCTGCCCCAAACGACAAGAAGTGGGCTTATTATAAGAGGAGAAAAGGAGCTTTTGGAATATTAAAGCGAAAGTTATGGTGTTATGCGTTGTGTTTTCTCCTTTTTACTCATGACTTTGAAATTTCTACGATCCATTTTTTTACTTCACCATTGGATAACGTGTTTTTTTCAGGAAAATATCAACGTTAAGAAGCTTTGAAAAAAAAAACTTCAGAGTTGGTCGTTGTAAAACTGTAGGTGACTTCTAATAGGGATGTTCAGAACCTACTTTTATCTCTCTACCAGACAAAAGGATTGTTTTGCATCAATAAAATCGGTTAACTTAAAAAAAATACTATATTTTTTAAATTTAATGTTGCTACTGAAAAATATAAATTATATTTTCAAAAGTCAATAGCAAACAAAGTAAAAGAAGTAATATGTAATAATATGTTTCCAAAGTCAGGGGGTAAAGGTATTACTTTTCACTTTTTTTTTAGCTCTTTCGACCTCCCATAATTCCATTTCTTTAGAAAAAAAAAAGCCAGAAACACAAATAATGCAAAAGTATAACTTAATTAGTCAACATGAAAATTTCACTTTTGTAAGAATATTTGTCGGGATAATTTATCATTACTTATGTAAAAGGAATTCTTTTTTTGATAATCAGAATGGCTAAACGAGAAGAGAATAAAGATCGGTTAGCCAACCTATACGCCTTGTTGACAATCTTGTGATGAACCTTGATAATGGATAATCTCTTGAAAGACTTGGCTAAGCCCCGAATGATGCGGATATCATCTTGAACTTCCAGATGAATGGGCAAGTGGTCCATGATTTGGAGAAAGTCATCTAAGCAATATGTAAGAATGGTGCTGTTGGAGATGTGGTTTACAACTGCAAACCTCATAGTTTCCTTTATGGCCTTAATTTCTGAGGTGAGGGATAAGGAACATCACCCTAAATAGTATTGATGGGCTTGGGAAGTTCTATCTGGTAAGCACGTAATGTATGCTGCAGCACCCAATTTAGAGTGACAATGTCACATACCAACACAAAAGATCGAGGCGGCCTCTTGGCAACTTTCATGTACCCCAGATTTTGAAACTAGGAGGCTGAGATGGATGATAAATCAGCCTAAAAAAGTTTCTCTGCTCTCTAGCTACTTTGAAATCTTTAGGAAGAAAACCCCTAAAGAGCACGATTTGACTGGGAGGCACCTGATCGCTTCAGAAGACCTTATAATTGCGACTCAACCAAATAATCCACAAGTAGCGATGATAAGCTCAACTCTAGCTTCTTAACCCTCTTAGCTATTCTGGATAGATTCAATGATCCATCACTTAAAGAGAACATCACTGGTGAGGAACATAATACCCGGAGTTTGAGACCAAACCATGGTCAAATTGTTACACTCAATGAACAAATGAGTAACATCATCCATAACCTCACTGCATCTAGGACAAAGACGATGGAGCGAAATTTCTTCTGTGGAGCACTGACTTGATTGGGAGAGCATTTAAGCAGCATTTCCATTTAAAGGTTTTAAACTTCACTGGAATGTTCACTGCCCAAATCTCCCGAAGGAACTTATGAAGGACCTATTCTTGAAGGCCACCTGCCAAATTAAGCAACCTATCGGACTAGGTCAAAGACTAGCCTTTTCTTTGTGGCGTATATGCCATCTTTTGCCCTTTCCCACACCGACCAATCTTTGTCATATATGCTTCTTTGGGTATCATTCATAATGCTCCAAATGATGCCCTCAGGAAAATACTTGACGAGGACTTCCATATTCTAAGTTCTAATCTCAGGATGCATCAAATTAGCTACCTTGAGAGATTAAGAAGACTTTGCCAAACAGGGCATACAAGTCTACAACTTGGCAGGTTGGACACCTAGTATCCAGTAATCCTTATAGATGTCAATAGATGACCCATTTCTAATAGACCAACACAGATTACGCTCCAATAATTACCTTTCAAACACTACACTCCACCAGATCATTGTAGCGTTGCCACCAACAACTGCTTTCCACAACGATCCATGTTTACTATACTTTGCATGAGTCTCCAAAAATTTTTGGCTAGTAAGGCTTGGTTGAACAACTGTAGATCCCAAATGCCCAAATGCCCACATGACTAGCACCTTTCTGCAGGGTGAGATGGAATATACAGCAACAATGAAAACCATACTCTTTCTCAGTCCCTCTTCACCATAATCAGATCATAGATTTTGTTAATTTATCACTTATAGTGACTAGGGTGTGGAATAAAGACTTGATATAAACTAGGAGAGATGATAATAACACTAGGATTAAAATGAGACGTCTTGCTTGATTTTGGTGTTTTCAGTTGCAAGTAACTAGCTTAAACTCAATCCGATTGCTCAAAAAAATCAAATGATGTCATTTTGGACAAGTCACAGTCAAAAGGAATACCCAAGTAGCTCATGACTGCAGCATTAACTAAGATGGAAAAAATTTTCTTGAACAAGTGGATAAAACATTGGGAATACTACGATTAAAACACCACTAGAATTTCTGATAATTGATTTCTTGCTCTACCATTTTCTGATAAAGATCAAACGTGCTTTTCAAGACATGGGTTGATTGCATATTAGGTCAAAAGAAGATGAAGCAATCATTTACAAAAAAAAAAATGATTAATTACTAGCCCCAACGTATTCACCTTCAATCCAAGAGTTCAACTAAAAGCTTGTTAGACCTCCAGGTAACTGGAAAAAGCTTCACTACATAAGATGAACAAGTAAAGGCATAGTGGATCACTTGCATTACTCCTCACTTTGGGTTAAACCACCTTGTAGGACTCCCATTTATCAAGACTGAAAATATAACTATGGTAATGCACTACATGATAAGGTTAATCCATGATTTCAAGAAAATCATCAACCAATGAAGCTTATCATAAGCTTTCCTCTTATCTAATTTTAAGGTCACTTTTTAGCCCTTTACCCACTTGTCTTGCTCATTGATTTGATGGCATGCAACAATTCTTGGGCCATAATGATGTTATCCTAAATTGACCAACTTAGAATGAAAGTATTTAGATGCTCTGAAACCCAGCTATGAAGGAGTGGTTTTAGTCTATTAACCAACAATTTAGAGACCACTTTGCATATTGTATCGCAAAAACTTATTGGGCAGCAGTCTTGTATTGACTTAGGGTGTTGAACTTTTGAAATTAGGGTGAAAAAGATTTTATTCAAATCCTTTAGAAGGTACTGACCCTGAACACAAAATCTCATTACATTGATGATAGATGGCCCTATATGTTAGCACTCTAAGTGCTTTTATACAGTGATCAAATTTAGTGAGCTCAATTCCCAGATAATACATGTCCTGTAGGCCAAGCAGAACATGCACACTATATTTATCCAAGTGGCCCTTTTGGTCTTTATGCAAATATATGTATATTGGTCCAACCATCACACATGTATTCATATACAATTTCATCTGGAAGTAATGATCACAATTAAATTCTTTATTCCTAGCCAATATGAAATTTTAGTAAAATCCCTAAATGTATGTACAATCATATGCACATTTAGTGCTATTAGTGCCCATTATTCATGTGTCCAAACTTTCATACCATGTCCAAGTCAAATTATACCAATGTCCTCCCATGCCCTAAAGGTTTTAAAGCCTTTAATACACTTAAAGATTGATAAGGAAACAGGTTTGAGACATTAAATCTATCTAGGATTGCCATTCTGGATTTTACACTTAACCGGCTAAAATTAGCCATATGAACAATACCCAGCAAAATCAGCTAACTTTGACATCCCATAACTATGGCTACAAGGCACCAAATGCAGTGATTCAAAAGTGAAATTATTCATCTTGAAGTATTCTAAGTGTGGTCAAAATTTCATAGTCAACCTCATTAAGTACGAAAAGTTATGGCTATTGGAGTACAGGTACCAAATTTGAGCAACTAGTGACCATAATGCCCATACAAAATTTCTTAAAATTCATACACTTCATTTCCAGGTACAAAACCAACATGGGAAGTTCCATACATGTCTTAGACACATGGGGAAACCATTCGATTGGATTTTAAGTCATAACATAAGCACCAAACACCATACTCTTGAAAACAGCCCATAAGAACCAATATGGACAGAATTACACCATACTTCAAACTACAGTCCATTGATCCATATGTCATTCACACAATGTACATACAGTATACCCAACACATTTACATGTATTTATGCACTACATACATGACATAACTTAGTTAATACTTACATTAAGCTTCTTGGAGAACTTCAAAAGGACTAAGCACTCCAGAAACTTGAAGGGACCAACTGCTGTGTAAGGTGGAAAGTACCATTACTAAAAATAGCTAATGTGCTCGAAAAATCATGAAAATTTCCAATTTTACAACTACACATATGGAAGTTAATGTACCTGAAATTTCACAGAGAAATTCAAATGAAAGCTATTAGTTTGAATGCTCTTTTTCAAGTGCTTCTGAAATAGACAAAAGGGGGTAAGTTCCTTTAAAGAACATAGTAAGGGTTTATCATCAAAATCTTCAATTCCAAGCCATATATCTATAATCCAAATACATAAAAACACAAAAAAATAGCACATATACAAAAATATGGTCATTCAAATGCACAAACAAACAGAACACAATCAAATACAATGCTAGCAACAACACATCATTAGGGTTAGCTCATAAACAATCAAAGAAATATTAGGTAATCACTATGGTAGCCCTCCTCAAGCTAATGGTTGGTCTTTTAAAGTTAGTTGGTCTTAATTAGTACTAACTTGGGCTCTAGAAACCCTTGTAAACACTGCCATGCATGAAAAATAGTAAAGCTGAAACCTTGTTCATGCACTCCCCCTTAACCCATACTTGGTTCCTTGGGCTTTTTGCTCTCTTCCAAGCATGGTCTTAGTTTCATGGATGCTTGATCATCATCTTATGACAATAAACAACCATGAAACATGAAGATAAAACCCTTACCTAAGCTGTGAAGGCTGAAAATACCAAAGGAAGCTCAATAAACCCGAAAACTAGGGTTTTTCTCTCCCTTGTTGAATTTGATTGCTTTTCTTTGTGACTTCTTGGGAGCTTGAGCTATGGTGGGCCAAAAATGACCAAGGAAGGGCAAGAAATCAAGATATTTTCCTTTGGTTTAATTAGTTTAACCTTAGCCCTTACTTGGGTCACTATAAGTATGCCTAAAGCAAAGAATTTTTTGCTAATATTTAGCCCACGTATTTTACCTTAGAAGTTGGAAATAAAAGGTTGGCATAATGGTAGAAATGGCCATTTTTGACCCTTTTCAATGATCATCCCATCCTTAAGTTATTTTTGTGAACAACTGTAAACCTAGTTGTCTTAGGTTCTTGAATAATAGCCTTTTTTTTTTTCCTTTATGCAATTTAGCATCCAAAAAAATTCTTCCATACCATTCAAATCCTTTTAAAACCTTTCTTTTAAAGTTGTACAATTGAGTACACAAGTCTTGAAATCTTACAATAAAGTTCATAGATTACTTGTTAACCAAGCAATCCTTTAGGGTTTTCTTGAGGGCCAAATAACCATTGTGCAGATCTTTTAAGGAGGTGTAGATTATACACTTTACCCTTCATATTCCATTCACTATGGGGAAAATCATGCTATATAATAGTTTATAACCATTATACCTTTAGACTGTAATTTTCCCATTTGTTGATGTGGTAACACTATAGAAGACTAGTATTTCTTGAAAGCAATAGGTTGCAAGCCATGTGGACTTGGGGCCTTGAATTTTCCCAGCTGAAAGATTTCTTGTATAATTTCTACCTCTGCAAAATGTTCTAAGAAAATTTGTTGTTGTTCTGCACTTAATCTTTTTTTTTAATGTGGCTGCACAATTGAAGTTGGATGTTCCTTTCTGGTTGATCTTGTAAATCAAAGCATTCAGCAAAAAAGTTAAAAATGTGGTCCCTGAATTGATCTTGTTCAATTATCCAAGCTCATGTCATATCATCCTTAAGAACACAAATTCTATTAGAGTTTCTTTTTATTTTTGTAGCAATATGAAAAAACCCAATGTTGTAGTCTCCAAGAGCCAACCAATTAATAGAGGACTTATGTGCCCGTAACTTCACTTGATCTACTAGAAGGTTACTTAATTGATCCCATTTCTGATCAATAACTTTCAAAACTAATGATGGACTAGCCTACTTTTGTAAATCCATTAGTTCTCTTTGGATGGACTCAGTCTGTAAAGATAAACTCCCAATGTTGGATTTGGTCCAGGATCTCAATGTGGTCATTGCCAATTTGCACTTGGTCATAAACTAATACAAAAATGAACCTGAAAAATTTTGGTTCCACACATCCTAGATAATTTGTTCACACTGAGGATACTTTAGCCAAAAGCCTTCAAACCTCTATGGTCTGTGATAAAATTTGTCTTATGGTTTCATAATAAGCAAAATAGTAGCATTCTCATCCACTTGGATAGCTAAGTTATGAATAGCTGCATTAGGATAGAGATGGAACTAGTCTGTCATTGCAAAAGCTTTATCTAGAATTTCAAAGACTGTATCCTCTCTTCAACGAGCATTAGTCTAGGTAAATTTTAGTCTGTGGCACTGAAAAGGAACTAGAGCTAAATCTAAAATAAAATCATTTAAAAAATCTACCATCAGTATTAATAGAGCATTCCTTCCAATTTTTTCATCCGAATTTTGAACTTGATTAAAATCCCATATTAGTAGCATTGGCAATGTACAATAAGTCAAGTGGTGGATCTAATATGCAAAAAAAGATTAACATATACAAGGTCAAGGATTGATTCATTCACAAGATCATCCTTCACATTTAACAAATGAAGATGTTGTCATGACTCTAAGATTTAGCAAACAATAGGACATTTCCAGCCAACTCAATGCCACTATCTATGACATTCACATAAGCTACTTGTGTGAACCCTCAAACATGAAACTTTTCCATTACCTTTGATGCTTTGGCTTTTGTCTCTATAAAAATTAACAGATCTGGTTGATGCTTGTGTATTAGTCCTTTCACATTGTGAACTAGTGTGCTTTGGCCCACTACATGAAATTTCAGATTTAGGACTTTCATGGCTGCTTTGGGGGTTGATGACAGTCAACCAACCAAACCCATATACTAAAGTTTTTTTTTTGTTTTTTTTTGCATTGTGTAACTCAACTCAAAGCAACTAAGCCATTGCTTTTTGGTTGATCTACCGGCCTCTATCTCAGGTGCAAATGTCAAAATTAATCTGTAATTATCACTAAGAGCAGGGGTGTCCAGAGTCTGACCTTCCTTATTAGTTGGAGCTGTGCAGTCAAAGTTTAGATGTAGTGTATCCATTGTAGCTCTTTCTTTTAATTAAAATAACCATATTCATCCTCAAGGTGTTGACTTCATTTTCACTTTAATAACTTCATGATGTTTGAGTCCTAGGTAGTGCTAGGAACAGTTGGAGTTGAATAAGACACCACTTCTTGAAAACAGTGAACCCTTGATTGCTTGAATGTACACTCATTCCAGTCTTCCACCCCTTAATGGATTATATTTTCAAACAACAACATGGTATTAATGTAGCATTTGTTGCTAATCAACTATTCAATATTGCAAGTTTGAACCTATGAAGACCGTTTCGTTGATTTATTTTGCAAAGCTAAGTCATGTTCTAAATTGTGTTTTACACCTGCAAACCTAATTGCCTATGCTTGCAGTAAAGGTTCTTGTTGTAAACTAGATATCTCCAATACTTAAACTAGAGTCTTAGAAGTATTTAAATCAATGTTAGGGTGAATAGGTTTAAGATTAACAGCAGAAAAATCTAAGCCAATTGAATGCCTCATGAAATATAAGTCAGGATATCATTCAATTCCAACCTCGGAACATGGCACCAGGTGTGAATCTTGGTTTTAAAGGTGAAGGCCATTTGCAATCATTTTCCCTTTCATAATATAGGTAACTTATATAAACAACCAAAGCTGTTAAATATCATTTCATGCGTTTGTAGAGGAGAAAATGAGCATAGGGGTCGAAAATGACCTACCTCACAGCACAGCTTACAAATTTTAAGGATTTTCTCAAACTTCAGCTAGATCCACCAGATCTGCCCACCAGTCGGATCTTTTAAGAATAGGCCAGGGAGTAATGGTTCATTAATTACTAAAGTAGCCTTTAGACATAAATAATTTAGATGATGAATAACATGAAGATTTATGTCAATCTCTTGCACCAAGCCTAATTTACCACCTAGATAAATAGTTATGTTTTAAGTCATGGATGCTGGTGGTAGCTAATTAGTAGGACAAAGGCCCAACACAAGGCCCATAATAGATAAATCTTCATTTGGAGAATCCAAGATAGAAAGCCCAAAGGGCCAACAAAGGACACCTCTTTCGAGATGGGAATGAGATCATGGAATTACAAGATTAGTGGAATGATTTCCATCTAGGATTGATTCCTTCATAACTGCCCTCATCTGTATAAACTAGCTTAATCGCCAATCTTGAGGAATGACATTCTCACATCACACTTTTTTTACACTTCTCTACTCACCAAAAAACTGACATGATCGTCGAAGGGTTTCCCTTGGGAAAACATTTTAGGGCTCTAACATTGTCTTTGTGCATACAATTCCAATCTAAAGTTCACCAAGCTGTGGGGGTCAAGCTCATACAATCCCATTAACTATCAAATTGGCACCGTCTATGAGAATTATGGTGAACACTCGGAGGTCTCAGAACAAGGACAAACCAGGGAATAAGCATGGGAGTTGTCACCCCATTTGGGCCACAAGACCTGAAGGCAAAGAAATTGATCAAAGAGCTGACTTAGGGACCCCTTCGCACCTTATAAAGACCCCATAAAGTGAAAGGCCCTACATGAAACTCGAGGCTAGCTTAGGATCTTCACAATAACTTTGTAAGGGACATAAAAGAATTACTTGACCGAGTTGCCCAATTCATGCATATGGAGGAGCTTAATCGGCCATCGGTGCCAAGGGAGTAGCTGAAGACTAGAGAAAATAGACCCAAGAAGAGGAATAGGGGCAGAAAACACTCACGAACAGATCCAATACTCTTGTCTCTAAAAGAGACATGGTCAAATATCCTCTATGCCTTTGAAAGGAAAAATCAAGTTCCTAGGTGGCCCCTGCCAATGTTGCCCTCAAACAAGGACATGAGGAAGTATTGTAGATACCATAAAGACAAAGGGCATTATATTGAGGAATGTTAGCAGCTAAAGTGACTCATCGATGAGATGATTCAAGCAGGAAAACTAAAGGAAAAATTGTTCAGGAAGCCAGCCCTTAGTCGAGGGCAAGATGAAAGGCCCTGTAGATGGGATGATGAAAATTACCGTGATAAAGGGCAACAGCCAGAAAGGCAATGATCCCCATTAAAGGATCACAGGAATCCAAGCCCTTTAGTTGGGCTCATTCACATGATTACCGAAGGAGAGTCTTCTACAACTTGAAAACGGCAGGGCTAGAAAGTTGCTTAACTAGAGGTGACTGACCCAAGCAATATCTTGATGAGGCCCGATGAGTCCCAAGTGTTCATCCCTCTCACGGATCCACTAGTATTCAGAGCTAGATCAACAACTTTGATGTGGAAATGGTATATTTGGACAATAAAGACAATGTTAATGTTATCTTTGCCAACTTATTAGAAAAAAATCAAGCTCAAAAGATCCTCCCTGTCTCCCGTATCAGGGCTTACCTTTGGGGTAGAGAGAAAGGAGCTCCCAATGCTTAAAACTATCAAGGTACTTCTCATACTAATTGGGGTGGAAAAGCAAAGAAAGGTTGCCTGTGGCTCCCATACATCAGAGTTCCTAGTCTTAGATGTTCCATCACTATATAATGTTATCCTTGGAAGACTGACCCAGTTACAATTCCACATTAAATCTTATGTTAGGTGGATGATGATGCTTTTTGTGATCCCTATTAGATATGCCACCATTTTTATAGAATAGGCCTCGGTGTGACAGAGCTATATGGCAAGCTTGTAGGGCCAAAAAAAGACAAGCCCATCCTGATGGAATCGAAGAAAAGGAAGGAACAACCCCAACAAAATGAGGGTGACATAACCCTGTCTAAGGATGTTAAGATGGAGGAAGTAACCCCTGGAAAGATATTAAAAGTTGGCAAGGACCTCCCCACTAAGGTAAGACAACTATTCATACAGTTTTTAATGGTCAATATAAAATTGTTTGCATGGTCTCCTAGTGAGATGTTAGGAATAGATCTAGAAATTATCACTCATAAATTGCAAGTATACCCCTCCACTCAACTAGTACAGCAAAAAAAAAACACAACATAGAACCTAAAAGAAGAGAATTTCTAAGAGAATATGTTGAAAGATTGCTAAAATCAGGCATTATTTGAGAAGTATGATAGTCGAGAGTGGATTGCCAATATTATTCTAGTAAAAAGGGAAAACAGCAAGTGGCGCATGTGCATTGATTACACAAATTAGAATGATGCTTGCCAAAATGACCTGTACCTGTTGCCATCCATAAACCAGTTGGTAGATGCCATCTCTAAATACAAAATCCTATCCTTTATGGGTGCCTTCAATTGTTACTATAAAATTCATATGGATCCTGAAGACAAAGAAAAAATGGCTTTCACCACTAAAGAAGTGGTATATTGTTACCAGTCAATGCCCTTTGTTTTAAAGAATACGAGAGCAACCAATCAGAGACTCATGAATTGAATCTTTACAAAACAACTAGGGAGAAAAATGCAAGTTTACATGGATGACATGATTGTCAAGAGTAGGGCACTAGAACATGACTTCGATGATCTACAAGAAACCTTTCAAAGAATACGCCATTTTAACATGAGGCTCAACCCTAGAAAATGCACCTTTAAGGTCAGTGCTAGAAAATTCCTTAGCTTCATGGTCTCTGAAAGAGACATCGATGTGAACCTAGACAAAATCAAAGCCATTATCATGATGCTTAACCCTCAAAATAAAAAAGATGTCCAAAAGTTGGCGAGCAGATCAATAGCCCTCAGGTGATTTATGTCACATTTTGGGGACCGTTGAAAACCCATTTTCCACATGCTTAAAAAAAAGTGGTATTTGAATGGACCAACAAATCTTGTGAAGCTTTCAAGCACATTAAAATTACCTTTGAAACTTCCTGACATTAAAGCAACCAAAGTCTGACAAACCCCTCATGCTTTACCTAACTGTGACAAAAGTATCCGCCAATGCTGTAATTGTGAGAAAACATGGATCCAAACAATGGTTGGTGTACTATGTCAATTGGACCCTCCAAGGTGCAGAATCTTGATATCCCACTCTCCAGAAGGTGGTCCAAGCCTTCGCCTTGGTTTCTCAAAAGTTATGGCCATACTTGTAGACATACCAAATTGTTGTTTGAACAAAGTTACCATTACAAGATATTCTAAAAAACCCAGGCAAATCAGGAAGGCTTGCTAAATGGTGAATTGAATTAAGAGAATATGATATCCAATATGATCCTAGGAGGGCCATAAAAGCACATGCATTGGCAGACTTTGTTGCTAAAATGATGCCATAAGAAAAACGTGAAGAAAAATGATAGGAAGATAGCCCGCTTTAACAAATGTATGTCAAGGGAGCCTTAGGACCAAAAAACCAAGGAGTAGGGATCATGCTGAAAAGTCCAATAAACATGGAAGCAGCTCTTTAAATTAAGTTTTAATTTCCAGTCACAAATAATGCTGTTGAATATGAATTCCTTCTAATAAGGTTATGGATGGCTGGTTAGGTGAGGGTATGGTGTATATAGATATACAGTGGCTCATAGCTAATAGTAAACCAAACTACTCTAACGGTAGAGGCCAAAAACCCTACCTTTTATAAATATCTAAACTTGACAAAAGATTTGATGAAGATATTTAACCTCATACATGTTTAGAAGATCCTAAAAGCCCAGAATACTAGGGTTGATGCCCTCTTGAAAGGCTGAGAAAAAGCCATCACGAAGGAACTTGTAGAACCCTCAATTCACCAGCTAGAATATACATCCCTCAAAGATAATTAGAGGAAACCAATCAAACTTTTTCTCAAAACTGGGCCCTAAATGGGACACCTAAGGAGAAAAGAATGACTAGGATTTAGTCTAAGAGTTTTGTCATCATTAGAGGATAACTATATAGGTGAGGGTTCCCTTCTCTCTTACAGCAATGCCTAATGGCCTAGGAAAGGCAAGATGTTCTCCATAATATCCACTAAGGAGATTGGGTAGCACATATTGGCACCAACTCCTTGGCCTATAAAGTCCTGCGAAAAGGTTACTTTTAGACCACAATCCGGGTCAACTCCAAGAAGTTTGTTTAACGATGCCCCCTTCTATCTAATCAACTCACGAACATAGAGGCTACCTTCCTTGGAGCCTCCTTAGCTACCGACCCCTGGCATTTTGCTATGTGATTGCTAGATTTGATTGAGGCAGTCCCCGCAACTCTAGGACAATTTAAATACTACATCATAAAAGTAGATTATTTCATCAAATGGGTAGCAGTAGAGCCTCTAAATTTTATCACAGCCTCTCAAATCATTAAATTTTTATGGAAGAATATCATCTATCAATTTGGTTGCACCCCAAGCCATCATCATTGACAACAGCAAGAAATTTGATAATTAGCAAGTACGCCAATTCACAGAGGCAAGAGGCATCCACCTATATTTTGTGCTTGTGGCCCAACCTTAATCAAATGGACGAGTAAAGGTAACCAACCAAACTACCAAAGAATGCCTAGAAAAAAAGGTTAGGAGAAGCCAAAGTCAAATGGGATTATAAAATGACACCTCAAAGGCCTACCAAAGAATCTCCTTTTACAATGATTTATTGGACTAACAATTTTATCTAGTAGAAGTCTCTTACCCAACTTGGAGGACCTAAGCATGCCACACAAGTGAGAATGAAAAAGCACCAAAAGAAAACCTTGATATTCTTGAAAAACTAAGGGAGGATACGAGGGTCCGTACAACAACTTTTAAATAGTGAACTTCCTTGGCTCACAAGGGAAGGACCAAGAAGAATAGCATACAAGCCTGAGGTATGGCCTTTGTTCAAGTAGAGTTGACTTTGAGAAACCTTCGGCATAGAGCATTAAGACCTAACTGGGATAGAACTTACTTTGCCACAAGGAAACTTAGAGGTGAGGTCTACAAGTTACCAAGTCCTGAAGGGAAGAAACTACCTAGAAACTATCACTTAGATGATTTGTTACCTTAATTTGCATAATAATTGCACTTTGTGAAATTCGCTTCAGATAATGTACTAGACTTGTTTTTAAATAAAGTGAAGGCACTCCTCCTAAATAAGCTATGACTTTCAAGATATATAAAGGCCCCTCAATTTCATCACCCAAAATAAGGAAGTAAAAATAGTTCCATAATCGAAAGATCGAAGTTGAACAATTTTTCTAAAATCAAATTTATTTGCAAATAAACTAAGGTCATCAACAAAAGAAAACCAACACAATAACCATTTCTATGTGTGAACAAAGGATAATAAGGACTTTAAAAAATATTGACGGGAAAATTTGCTACATGTTGACCACAAGCATCACATTAAAGCAAATGTTAAATAAAAATTTATATTTCACTAGTCTGAGAATTAATTACAAGAATAAAGAGTTACAAATTACAGAAAGATAGCAGGACCCCCAAAAGGAAGGAGACAGTGGAAAAGGTGGAGGGGATGAGCAATGAAGCCTTTTAAAACTCATTCAAAATGGTAGCCTCTTCAATATCTATCATTGACACATCCTTGTCAAAGGTAGGCTTCCTAACCTTTACCACATTAGGCCACACCTTAAAGTCCAAGCCTGGATCCTCATAAGTTGACAATAAAAAGATATCAAGGTCTGGACAGGCTTTAGTGCACCGTGTTGCCTTCATAGCCAACGAAACCAAGCTGCACAATCTACTCCACGAGAGGCATTGTAGAAGTGGTGGAACTAGCAACTGCCTCACCTTGAACAGTCTTCGGAAGACTCTCCTCAACTTGACCGATTTTGCCTTCGACAGCCTTCAAAAGCTATGCCAGCCAATCAACTTCCTTGGTAGCCTAAGTCTCCCATTTCCTGGGATGCTTTAAGAGCCTTCGACATCATTTGTAGGTCCTGCTTAAGCTCTTGGGCATAGGCTCCACCTTTTCCTTGGCCTTTTTCACACTTAGAGGACTTTCGCTAGGTGTTTCCAAACAGTGCGCTTACTTTTCAACTCCATCCATAGGGAGTCCCAGGTAATTCACAGGCCCTTAACTTGTAAAAAGAGGCACTACATGGCCTTCTCTCGGGCCACACACCCATTCTCCAATGCCATAGGAAACGATGGCCTCATGCCAAACCAAATACATTAAAACCAAGCAAAGAATAAAACACTTTAACCATCCAAAAATTTACCTACAGTAGGCTGCACCTTAAGCTCGTCAACTAGTTTCCACCCCTTCCCCCCAGGAGGTAGGTGGGTAAGCCGATGTCAATTCGTAAGGGTCCTAAACCCCTAAAGGATATGGTGAGTAATGTTTTTCTTATCCTCAAAGATTGATTCACCAATACCCACCACCCATAAAGGGTCAAAAACCTAGTTTGGCGCAATCTCCTTTAGCTCCAAGTTATGCTTCTGAGCCTGACTATGTCCAAGGATCAGGTTACAAGGTTGGAAGCACTTGTTAATAGCTAGCTCAAGAGGACCCCTCCAAGTGGATGGCACACTCTCGGGAATGACCCATACTGGAATCATGGCGGGAGAAGAAGGAAAAGAAGAATTGACCACCTTCTGTTTTTACGATGCCTCCCTAGTGGCCTTTTTCTTCTGCTACACCGCTAGTGACTTGGGGTTCACAGTAGAAAGAGGATTAGGGATCTTTGAATGTGTCATGGGAAAGGGTGGATGAAAAGACCCACAATTAGTGTAGAATGATTTCAAGTCAACAGAACAAATGCTACAGAAGGAAAAGTTGTCTATAAAAACCCTGCCATCTCTCCCATTTTGCCTAGCAACGGCCTTCTTGGAAGTCATGGAGTGCGATCTCTTATGCACAAACAAAGCCTCCAGTGCAGCCTCAGATAGCTCCACTACCCGGGGTGCTGATTGGGAAGATGAAGGCCCTTGAGACTTCTCAGCCACCCCTGAAGAGTGAGCCACCTTGGCTAACTAGGTGGGGAGTTTTTAAGCATTAGCCAAGGCATCGATGATGCTCTTACACCTCTTAAAATACACCTTAGTCTAGCCATCAATTTCTGCAAAAAAAAAATAGCAAAAGGTTAGGACTGGCCAAATGCACAAAAATAAGGACAATCGAGCATCTACATAGAGAATAATTCTTGATGTACAGGGGGGGCCTTGTTGAGCTTGGAACGTGATCTAGACGTCATCCACCAATTCCCCTTCTCATCTAGAGCTTAGTTAGATGGGCTTGACACATCCAAATAACTTAGGTGAGTTTTGCTAATCCTTACCCACCTGAGTGATGTCTCCCCAATGTTTGTAAGGTGGATGGGGAATAAATCCAAAAAATTCTCACTCCCTACCATTGACTTCAACTAGGTGACCAACCCAAAGTGTGCATAGTGGCACTCAAAGTCCTCGTATATTGATGGCCGCTAGACTAAGGCCTGTTGGGAAGTCTCGGCAAGCTCACAAGGGAAGCGCCACGCTGGTTCCCTCAAGGTGAAGAAAAAGCGATCCTTCCAGCCTGCCCATGAGTCTTTGCAAGACATGAATGCGAAAGACTTGTTTACTGCTTGGTTAACAAGGGTGATGTGTTAGAAAAATGAATCCTTCCTCAAATCCAACATGTAAAATCAAAGGAAGACTTCCAACAGAGGGGTCACCATCACCATCTTGTAGTAAAGAATGAGCCTATTGAAACCTGTTGATGTGTATGAAGGAGTTTGGGGTCAACCGCAAAGGCAAAATTTTGTAATGACCGTAAAATTATTCCACCAATTGGTGCAAATGGAAGCGAAGCCCCACTTGTAATTGATCAATGAACATAGTGAGGAAATCAGGCCCTTATCACCATCCTCGATACCCTCATCCTTCAATGCTTGGTCACATGAAAAAATGGCGACCACACCATTAGGGCAAAAGTACTTTTGCAAGTTAGTCAGAAAACTCTCCTCGATGAACTCTGTCTTAGCACCCATTAATACTCCTACATTGGGAGAAAATAGTATCTTTGAAGAATTGGTCTCACAGGCGACAGCCTTAGATAACAATCTTGAAGATGCTATCTAGAAAAACTGTTGTGCAACATGTCAGGGCTGCCACCAGCATGTCTTGGATGGTGAAAAAACAACCAAAGAATGACCAAAATAGTAGAAGTGAAAACCTAAAAACAGCAAAAGAGAAAATCCCACCCAAGCTACCGAGAATCAGCCCTACCAATTCTATAAAAGCAAAAATGAAAATGAAAATGAAAACTATTATGTAATTGTGAAAGCTTGAAGAGACTTTGGAAAACTTGAGTGGTAGAAGAAAACTCAGTAGCGTCAAAGAACAAAGAATGTAGGGTAGAAAATAGTAAGAAGCAATTAACCAGTGAAAAGAAAGGGTGAAAAAAACCCTAACATATATATAGGGAAACTCACAACTCTTATGAGTGCCTACTTGAACACTTCCACTATCACCATAATGGATTTGTTGCCGACTAAAAAGAGGATGCATGGCCAAAAAGAGACGTCAAATGGTCAAATCTAATCACTTCTCTTAAGAGCATTAAATGGGCATTTCTTCAACTTCCCCCGACCATTGAATCTGCCATACATGGCAACAGTACAGGCTAACAGCCAAACGACAAAGTTTTTGAAACATTGCAAAAAAGCAGCCTAGGAAAGCATCCAAACCCCCTTAAAAATATAGCTGTATAAAGCAAAAAATTTTAATAATAAAAGAGAAGGGATCGCACCCCTTTAAGAGGAGAATTCACACCAGTAAGTGTGATGGCATCTCAAAAAATGCTAGGCCCTAACCCATATTTCCTTAAAAAGGGGGGAGCTATTGGTAGCGCAAAGGCCCAACATAAGGCCCATAATAGATGAATCCGCATTTGAAGGATCCAGGGTAGAAGGCGCACAAGCCCAACAAGGGAAACCCTTTTCTAAATGAGAATGAGAACCCATAAGTATAAGATTAGCGGAATGATTTACATCCAGGAGCAATTCCCTTAGATCCACCCTCATCTATATAAACTAGCCTAATCGCCAATTCTGATGTACGACATTCCCATATCACACTTATTTTACTATTTTCTGCTCACCAGAGGACTGACTTGGTCGTCAGAAGGTTTCCCCAAATAAGACATCTCAGGGCTCTAACATTGTCTTTATGCACAAGTTCCCACTCTAAAGTTCACCAAGCTGTGGGGGTCAAGTCCATACAATCTCATTAACTACCATTGATGAATTTGCACCTAAAATAAAGCCAAACAACACTCATGATCATCATAAGACATAAGCAGTTAGAGCATATTAACCAATACCAAAGCTCCTTCAATATTCCAAAACCCTTATCTGTATATATCCAACATATCTCCCAACAGAATGAGTTATAAGATAAACTTATTGAATCCTACATTCCATAAGACAAACACCCACACCTTTATTTTCTATCAAATCAAGATACTATTATATAAAGGAGCAAAAAAACCGTCAATGATCAATTATCTTTATCAACAAACAAATTTGAAGAGCTTCACTATTAAATAGAGGTGTATGAAGTGTGTCGAATAGCTCCTGTTAATGTGAATAAACCAGATGCTCGCTCTAACACTTGAAGAAACCAACTAAAGTAAATGAGGAGCACTAAACCAGTGAAAAGTAACCTTGAAAGAAATTAAACCTACAAAAATGTCAATGTCCAATTCCTTAGGCAACAAAAATAAAATCCGTAAATGATTGTAAAAGATAACCAACGAACACCCACTGGCAAGTTTTTAAGCTATAAGAATCAAGATGCCCAATCTAATTCCAACATAAAAATTCCCTGAATTCTTCTTAGCCACTATCTTCCTTCCAAGAACCAAGAATAACTACTATGCAACAGAAGATAAAAAATCCAAAGATAAAAAAGTCGCCATGTAGTAGCTAATCATAGAAGCCACTACTTATGGGGATTCAAGACTCATGAAGGATCTTCAAATTGAACTAAATAGAGGCAGTTTGCTAAATGGCATTATTATGATCTACCACTGTTGTGGAAGCTAAGCTGTAAATTGCAACAAATAACTTCCTTAATGAATACAATCAACTGGATAGTCATCTCAATAACTAGTAATGGGTGAAGGATTAGGTAGATGAAGATGGTGGTGCTCAAACTGAATGATGCCAGAATATTGTGATGCATCATGATTAGTTAGATATATAAGCAGTTAGGGTTCATGGGTCAATTTGGGGAAAACAACTATTAGGAATAAATGAAGTCAGACGGCCATTTAAAAAAAAAAAGAGGAAATTGTAACAAAGGGCCCTCAAATGGCTCCCAACGGCTTATTAAGGCCTTACCCCCTGTAACCCCTAAAAACGGCTAGTTTTTTAGGGTATTTTGGTCCAACAACTTTTTGAGCTTTCTTACAAGTAGAGGAGCTCAAATCCTCTCTTCCTAACATTAACTTCTACAATTTATTCTCTACATCTACTAGATTCTCTACAATTCAATTCTAGCGCTCATCCATTTTGCTTAATCTCTTTTTAATCTCTCTTTAATCTTCTATGATTTTTCTATCTCACTCATTTCCAATAATTGGATCATGGATGAGCACTAGCTTTGCACCCACTAAGAGCTTTTCTTCCCACACTAGATTGGAGTTGTTCTTCCATTACAAAAATTCAGAGAAAAGGATGATCCATATCCAAGAGGTTGATGAAGCCGCCAATATCGATATAATGAATATCAATTTGGAGTTTAAGGAGGCAAGTGATGAACGATGATGTGAAAGTCCAAGAGACTGTCCTTAACCGTGGATCCAGAAGTAGGTGGTGGGTCATAACTGACACCACTAAGCAATCTTCTTAAGGACAACAAAGGTAAATCTCATCTCAAGTCTTTTGCGTATGAGCATTTTGAGACGGTGAAGGAAAAAGACACTAAGTTTGTGAATTACAAGCATTGCAGAAAGAAGTTGGCACACAAGGTCAACTCTAGTACCAAGACACTATAATGCCATATTAAAAACAACCATCCTATCCACTATCCCGGTGCCCAGGCCAATGGGAGTATGGCTAGCGATTTAGGTACTTTTAGAATTAATCAACAAGGATGTAGGGAAGGCATGGTTAACTGGATGATGCTCACTAAAAACCCATTTATAGAAGATAAGGATATCCATTTAGAAAATTGGATTAGATCAAACTTAAACCCGGCTTTGAAAAAGATATCTAGGGCTACTACTAGAAGAGAAACATTTAAAATGTATGAAACTAGTAAATTAAACTTGCAAACACATTTTTCTGTGCTTGATCACTGCCTTGCATTCATTAGTGACATGTGGACTTTTCCAATAGGCCAAAACTATTTTGTGTTATTGCACATTGGATTGATGTTGATTGGGTAATATATATATATATATGTG
This sequence comes from Aquilaria yunnanensis, assembly GCA_039654915.1. NCBI lineage: Eukaryota > Viridiplantae > Streptophyta > Magnoliopsida > Malvales > Thymelaeaceae > Aquilaria > Aquilaria yunnanensis. Next base: position 50,688,569 of record CM077596.1, on the reverse strand, counting down.
CATTTTACATACTTTCTATGATTTTTATTATGTTGAGATTTTTTTTTTTTTTTGCGTAATTTTTGATAATGCATCAAATAATGATTTTGCTGCCTGTGAACTTAGTAATTTTTTGAAACCCCATCAGATGGTGTTTTTTTCCATATAAGATGTCTATATCATATTTTGAACTTGTGTCTCCAAAAAGGGCTAAAGCATTTGTTGTCCAAAATTTTTCCAATTTAGAATGGACTATATTATTTGAGATCTAGGCCCATAATTAGTCAAGAGTTCAAAGATTATTGTCTTGAAAATAATCAATATTTTAGTTAGAAATGGTTTAAACTTAACTGTTTCATCCGATGGAACTCCATTTACGAGATGCAGACAGATACATATCCATATGTAGCTCTGTTAACAGTTTTTTGTACTTGAAATCATGTAAGGAAATTCTCAAGGCCGAAATGTGAGAAAAAGGTTACAAACTTAGCCAATTGCTAAGGTATTTTTCTGAGGCTACTAATTTTTTCTCCTGTGTTTAGTATCCCACTGTCCACAAGGTTTTGATGTATTTGGTAAATATCGTCTATGTTTTTAGACAATACAAAGACAATAAGGTTTTGAAAGACACCGTCAAAGCAATGAAAGACAAGTCAATTATATATTTTATTCACATCTCCCTTATCTTTTTTAATCGCATTTGTACTTGACCCAACCATTAAAATTTTAAGCACACCATCATTGCTTGAGGGTTACTACAGTTTCTTAGAAATGCAGCATGTAAGTGTTTTGGCTCTTATTGTTGATGTTGATTAGCACATTTGCAAGTTATACAAAAAGCATTTCTCTTGCCACAAGGATAAGGTAGGAACCACTGCTTTTTCTATCATTAGTGCTTCCTCATCATCATCATCCTCAGCACCATTTAACCCCATGGAACAGCTGCTCAAACATCCCCAATTGACATACTCGAGTCTACCAAAAGTAAATGATTACCTTCATACCTCATTTAAGACAAGTGAGGATGATATTTTAGAATAATGGAAAGCGAAAACCAACTGATTTTTTATACTGTCGATCATTGCCAAAGAGGTTCTAGCAGGACCAATCTACACCATAGCATCCAAGTCCGCTTTTAACGCCAAAAAATGAGTTGTTTTAATGAAATGGGCAAGGTTGACACCAGATGTAATAAAGATCTATGTATCCAACTATGATTGGGATCTTGCTACCTTACAAAAGCAAGACCAGAAGAATTCTGATGATGAGGTCCAAGATGATGAGGAGGCATAGATCTTATGTTTCTCCATACAGCTCCTAGATTATAGTCGATCTAATTATGCTATTCAACATAGATCTTAGGTTTTCTTTCCAATTAGTTTTGGAATGTTTTGCCATTTTCTCTTGTAGGGCCTATTCCAGCTTTTTTGTAAATACTGCTTAGCTCTAAAATTAATAAAATTTACACTGGTTATGATGTTTCCCTAAAAAAAACCTTAGTTTTCTGAATAATTAAATAATTTTTCTTTCCACAAACACCAAGGCCAGGGCCAGGGCCAAGCCCGCACCAGTTTGGCCTAGGCCTAACCTGCATAATGCGGGCCATGCCCGGGCTGACCTAACTAGGCCTAAGCCATGTTGGGCTAGGCCTGGGGCCGTTCAGGCCTAGTGAGCACCACTACTTCTTACTCAATAATAGAATTGTAGACAAAGATATTGAGATAAAGACATTGTGCATGTGATGTTTGTCTAAAGTAACACTCACGATGTGCAAGTTTTCATTATGTTGCATGATGCTTTAGCCAACTTCAAAATATGAAGCAAGAAATAATTAATGGGTATGACTATGCAACAAATTTTGAAATAAAGAAGAAAAAATAAACTAAAGAAGCAATGTTTTTAACTTTGTGGCATACCAGCCTATATGACCAGTACTAGGCTGAAAACAATACGAAATAGTCAAAATCAAGGCTATTGACTGTAGCAATCGATACTGGGTGTACCGGCCAAATATATATGTATATTTATTTATTTATTAGTCTTTTTATTTTTTTAGGCAAAATATATTATAAGTTTGTGTGATTGATTAGTTATAAAAAAAATTACTATTGTTTGAAAGAAATTTTGTACTTTTATTTTTTTCATGCCTTAAAAATTATGGTTTTAATATATATTGTGGAACATTTATATAAAAAAATTTTAATTAATCAAAATACATATAACATACACTTCGCATTCTTACAATATCAAATTTTGGTATGTACTATACATTGATAAATATGTTACATTTATACATATTTTATTGTCATATATATCTATATGCCTAAAATATTTAAAACTGATACATCCAATAAGGTATGATATGATATCGGTACTGCACCAGACCGTTAGAAAAAGATAGATTATCTAGTACGAGATTTAAAACCTTGAGCTAAAGTACTTTTGGAGATCAAAAGGTAGCAATCTGAAGTACCGAGGGTTACCGTGAGAAGAGACTTGAGTTTTAAGCTTAACAAATTGACTAGCAGATCCAACTAGCAATTTGATGCGTCTGTGTGTAGGGATGGCAATGGAGCGGGCGATAACCGCGAACCGCGTATATCCACCCATGACGGATGGGTAAACGGGTGAAAATACCTGTGACGGGCGGGTGACGGGTAGAAAATTTCACCTGTCTGGAGGGTGCAGGCGGGTGACGGGTAGGGGGTATCCGTCGTGGATAAATCCGCGCCCGCATACCCATGAAACCCGCCTAGTATATGAAACATTGAAACTTCAATTTTACCCTTAATGGAAATGTTACTTCTCTTAATTCTAAATGGCTAATTCGGTATTTACACGTTCAGCAATTAAGAATCAGAAATTGAGCCGATTCTGCAATGCGACTCTAGCCCTTCATAGCTTCACCGTTTCATTTTACGACTTCACCAATTCGGCGCTAGGTTTCAGACAATCAGAAATTGGGAGGTCTCGCTCTAGCCCCGCCGACGTCGCCGTCTCGTTGTTGCGTCTCACTGCTCACGACCGCGCACAGCTGCTCAGTGCTCACGTTCGACGCCAGCGGCACCATCACGTCTCGCTGCTCACTTTCTCCATCTCCGTTCGACGTTTTGTCTGAGAGGGCGAAATCAAGCTCAGGCTGTCTGTCAAGCACGGAGGCACCGGCGCACCGCATCGCTGCCTAGCCCCGCCCGACGCCCGACGATGACATTTCATTGCGCCCGAGTCCAAATCCGAGAAGAGAACAAGCCAAGTAGCCAACGAGGTAAATCTGTTAAGTTTCTCCCCTGTTTACTCTGAACTTGATCGTTTTGTTGATTGAATTGAATAGATATGTTGTGTTTGTTTGTTGCTCTCTCATTCGATGAACCAGTTGATGGCTGAAGAATATTCATCTGTTGAGTCTTTAATGACAACTGAATGTTGTCCTTGGGCATCGTCAACAATAATTGCCATCTACTGAGATTAGTGTGCTAAGTCTTTAACTTACTGCCAATTCAGAGTTAGTTCGCGAATTCTTTCTTTTGCTTTCCATGTTTGCCACTTTAGTTGCCATCTATGTCATTGGAAGGTTTGTTCTTCCAAGCCCATCATTTTATTTCTGTTTCAGATGCGTTTTACAGATTACAGATTTTAATTGACTTTGTTGTTGTGCAAATTGCTGTCAATTATAAACCATGATTGCTTTAGCTATCCTTGATTTAATTCATTTTTTTTGTTGGGATAGGTTACGGTAGGATGCACAGAACAGGGCTCATTCTTTCTTATTGGATATTATATCTTAGGAGCTCGAGTTATACCTCATTTGTGTATCCAACAGAAACTTTTGCATGCTTCAAGTGAAATGTATGTCATCTCATGAGCCTTGGCCAAGGCCAAATTCATTTCAATAGATAGGTAACTTATGTCGTCTATGCTAGAACTTAAAAGAGATAATATATGACAGTTAATAATATACCATGATGATGTCAGTGTTGGCTCTTGGTTTATCAGGCTTAATGTCAAGCGTGTTGATGAGAGGAAGTTTTGCTGCTCATCTTGATAATTAATTTTGTTATTGTATATGTTGAGTGTTTGTTCACAGGAAAACATTTTCTTAATTCTTCTTGAATATTGGATCATTAATATTATTTGTGTCAAGGAATGTTTCTTCTTTTATTGCATGTGATGTGGATTAGTGGATATGTGTAATTTATGACTTGATGATGAATATTTCATTTTTCTTTCATAGAATGTATAAAATTAGCCTAAACCGCAGATTACCCGCGGACTGGATTATCCGCGGGTTGCAGGCGCGGATGCTATTTTTTACCTGTTAGCGGATATCCACGAGCTGGCAGGTATGGAAAAAACCGCGGGCGCGGATGATGGATATGGGGTATCCGCACCCGATCCGCCCCGTTGCCATCCCTATCTGTGTGCTAGAACATGAAACGAATTAAAGAAAAGCAAGAGACAAAGAAACAAAACAGGCTGCAAACATGTAGATTGGCATAAAATCAACTACAAGCTTTCACATGCAGAGAGTCAAAAAAGAAAAGGCATTCTTGGTCCTTAAACGTGGAGGAAGCTAAAAGTGTATGCAAGTTCAAACAGGTGCACATTTTGTGGGTGTTGACAAATCGAAACTTCCCACATCTTGAAGGCTACAACAAATAAATGAAGGCTATTTTATTTATTACACCAGAAATTAGTGCGTAAATAATTAATTATAAGGAGTATTAGTAGATATAAAAGTTTTAGTAGGTCAACAATAAATTAAATTAAATTTGAATTGTTTAGTCAATTTTAAAATTGATAACTAAAATTTATAAATCCATTGAACTTAGTATTTGAAGCTCAAGAAACTTAACTTTTGGAGCCCAAAAACTACACAACTAAAGGCCTCAAATGAAGGCCCATCATGCTATTTTGAACAAAATTTATTTTGCCAAAATGGATCCCAAGATTGAAAAACATTAAAGCCAAACGATGTGCATCACTTGGGTGAAGGATTCTAGAATATTGTAGACTATTGTAGAATATTCTTTTAATTATCCTTTTAAATTAAATAAATTACCTAAAGAGTATATAATTGTCATATTAATTAAGTGATAATTATCGTTTATGGTTTTCTTGAACCAAAGCACTTCCCCTTTCCACTCATGAATAGTCCCTTAGGTGCAAAAGGGGGAAAAAAATTGGAGAAGTAAGACCAGGAAAAAGAGAAATTTCTCTATGAAAAGCTTTCTCTAGACTCTTCAAGTCGAGCAAGCACAAATGCTCAATGTGAGGAGAAATCAAAGCCAGGAAAAATCAAATCCCAATTTCAGTGCCACATTTAAGGAACACATCAAGGAATGTGAAGACCATGTGATGATGTTGCATCAAGTTCAAATTCAAATCCGGTGTAAGCGATAAGAAACGTTAAAGAGGAGTTTGTGTCTTTGTTGACACCCAATTTCGTTCGGCCTTTTTTTTAAAAAATATTTAAAAAAAAAAAAAACTAATTAAAAAAATTATTATTATTATTATTATTATTGCTAAAAAATTTTAATTATGTTAATTAGTTTAAAATATATTTTTATTTTGAGAAGATTTGATTTAAAATAATATATGTGTGAATATGTATGTGTTTGGAATAAAAATAAAATTTCAGAAAAAAATGACAAAAAAATTAAAAGTTTGAGGTAAAAATGACAAAATTGAGAAGTTTCGGACAAAATTGACAAATTCTGAAAGTTTCAGGAGCTTTGGGTAATTTTTCACGTCAATTTTGGGCCTAAACGGACGTTTCTAGCCCAAATTGACAGAAAACGTTAAAATTGTCAAAATCAGAAGCTTCTGAGCTTATCCAGAGCTGGAGTAACGTAAAGGACTGAAACTGTCATTTTACCAATTTAAAAGATAAGTTTGATATTTTTTATTAATTTATCCGTCCACAGTTCAGCTAAGCTCCTTCTATAAATACCCCCCCAAATTCAGTGCTGAAGATAGAAAAAAATAGAGAAAAAGCTTAGAGCTCCGTTTTAGAAAAAGAGAAAACCACAGCCCTTGCCCCTGGCTCTCCTCCCTTTCTCCAGAAAATCTCAAAAGTTTTTTTTAGTAAAGCTTTGGTCCCCGTCTTCCTCCTTGCCGTTTTCCTCTTTTTCCTCCCGTCACGCCATCTCCGCCGCTTCCCCCGCCATCCCGCCGCCGCTGTCCTGCCGTCCCGCCGTTACGCCGCCGCCGTCCTGCCGTCCCGCCGCCGCCGTCCTGCCGTAGCCAACTCCCTTTTCCCCGGCGTTTTCCCTCCTCCTGCCGCTCCAGTCCGCCGGATACCGCCGCCGGGCTCCCGCGCCGCCGCTGCCCTGCCCCGCCGCCGTCACCCTGCCCCGCCGCCGTGCTCCAGCGCCCCCGTCGCCTGGCCCGCCGTCGCTCCCCTGCCCTCCCTCGCGTCGCCTGCGTTTTCGTTTCTCAGTATTCAATTTTAATTCTCAAGGGTAAAACCTCCTTTCAGTCCTTCATCTTTTCAATTTCTTTCACTTTGGTAACTAACCTTTTTCTTTTGTTCTTGCAGAATTAATTACTAACTTTTTTTTTTACTTTTGTATTTATTTGTTTATTATTGTTATTATTACTAACCCCTTTTTTATTGTTGTTATTAACAACTAACAACTAACAACTAACTGGCTAACTTTTTATTATTGTTAATTAATTAATTTAATTAACTTGATTAATTGACAATTAATTAAACTTGGCTAACTTTTATTATTGTTGTTAATTAATTAACAATTAATTAAACTTGGCTAACTTTTATTATTGTTGTTAATTAATTAACTTAATTAAACTTGGCTAATTTTTATTATTGTTGTTAATTAATTTAATCTAACTTTTACTAACCTTTTTTATTGTTATTAACTAACTAATCCAACTAATCTAACTATATTAATTGTGCTAACTTTTATTATTATTGTGTTATTAAAGTGGATGGCCAAAAAGCCCCACTTTATTAATTAAATTTTTTTTTATGATTAAAAGATAAAAAAAAAAGAATTTTATGTGAATAATTTTCTAAAGGCTAATAAAAATTACTTTTTTCTTATTTTGAAACAAAGTTTTTATTCCTTTTAATAAACAAACATAATGAAATAATTCAAAAATAAAATAAATAAATAAATAAACATAAAATCATTCTTTTAATACAACTTTAAAATTAATAATTAATGAAATAAAAAAAAATTAAAACTTCATGACCAAATGATCCGCCAGGATCCATGGCTTGGAAATATTTTTAAATAAAATATATAAATAAATTTTTTCTTTATAAAAAAATAAAAAAAAAACTTTAGACTAATATATTAATTATCTATTAATATATAATTTTTTTAGTTTTCTTTATTAATAAAAAGAATGAAAAGAATAAAAATTTTGGGTTAATATTTTATTCAGTAATATTTTACTTATTAAAAGATATAACTTTTTGTTTCCTTTATAAAAATATTAATCAAATAATTTCAAAATAATACAAAATAAAACAAAAATAATTGAATTTTCTCTTAAATATTTTTGACTTATTGATTAGATATATTTTCAGAAATATAAATTAAAATTAAAAAAAAAAAATCTTTCATCAAACAAAGAAGAATATAAAAAATAAAAATATCAAGACTTTTGTTTTAAAATACATATAAGTTTTCAGTTAAATAATCTTTTATTCCAAAATAAATTAAATAAATATCAAAACTTTTCTTCTTTTGTTTAAAATATACATATAAATTTTTGATTCTCTTAATAAAACAATTACTTTTGGTTAATCTTTTATAAAAAAAAAATAATAATAAAAAATAAAAAAATAATAAATAAAAAATAAAAAATTTTAGTTCCTGGTATATTGGCTGGAAACTGTCTCGTGCCCGCTTTTGAGCTGCTTCACCTGGTGAAGAGGGTCTGGCTGAGTAACAACGCCCCGTACCATGATCAAAATTTTTATTTTTAAATTCTTTGATTCCTTTAAATTAATTTCTTATTAAATAAAAAAAATTAATTTTTTTTAATTCTTTTATAAATTGAGTAATTCTTTAAATAATAAATATCCTTCATTAAACAAGAAAAAAATCAAAAAAAGAAAAGATAAGAAAAAGAAAAGAAAGATAAGAAAAAGAAAACAAAAGAAAGAAAAGAAAAGAAAATTAAAAAGTAAAAATAAGAAAAAAAAGAAAGAAAGAAAAAGTAAAAATATAAAGATAAATTTAGTAATTAAACTAAAAATTAATAATAAGAATTAAATAATTACGATAAATTAAATCAATTTCTATATCCGGATGATCCGGCAGGATCTACGGTTTGGAAAATATCAAACTTTTAAAATAAATAAATTAAATAAAAAGATAAAAATCCATATTTTTACGATATGGATTGATTGTTTAAAATTTCACCAAATTCCGTGTCCAAATGACTCGGCAGAGTCCATGGTTCGGAATCAAAATCTTCCGTGTCCAAATGACTCGGCAGAGTCCATGGTTCGGAAGTATAAAATTTTATCCGAATTAATTACCAAAATCCACATTTTCGACTAATTCAGGTAAAATATCTAAATTAACTGAAAAGTTTTAAAAGCAAAGTAAAACAAAATTAAAATCAACTAAGGTGCCAATTTTTGGGCGTTTTAACAAAGTTGTTTTAACGTAACCGTACTCCCGATCCCCGAACTCTCGCAGACCATATTTTAGGTATCCAATCGACCTAAGAAAAAAACAGATTGGTGGCGACTCCAAAAAACCCGACGTTGCCACAGCTTGGCGACTCCGCTGGGGACTCAACGTTAGTGAGTCGAGCCTAAAGTTGATTTGTTTTTATTTACTTTGCTTTACTATTATGTGGATTTATATATTATATTTACTTAAGTAAACATGCATAATGCATTCACAAAATGAAGCTCTATACCCGAGCTTCCTTAAATCAAACACGATTCTTTCTAAGCGGAATTGGTGTTGCTGTCCTTGTGAGGCCACGGTCTCCAAGCCTTCACCGGTTTCAAAGTAGCAAAGTAGTGTATTGCCTTCTGAGACGGTTAGTCTCTGCATGGGCCCACGAAAAGCTACGACTCGAATTAATCCATTCCTTACATAAACCCTAGAGGGTAAGGAATCGGGCCGTCACTATGATTCAGTGACGGGATTCGAGAACTATCCCTTGCCTTTTTGATAAACCACCTTCTGCATGTAGAATTCCTTACTCTACCTTAGAACCAGCCATTAAGAATTTCCCATACCTCGGTTCCCATTTCCATAGGTTTTGTTTTATCTATATGTTTGTATGATCCTATGTGTTATTTTTTTTACTAACTCTATTTTTCCTTATTTTTCTGGCATATACATTTCATCATTAAAGATAAGTATTTGGTGAAAGAACTATTATCATGGATATTCTCGATTATCTTCCCACGGCTGTTACTGGATCATGGAATGACACGGTAATCGAAACTCAGCCTGAAGCTATGGAATATTCCGAAACGACTCAAAAGCTTCACGGAGATGCTCTGACATCCCACTCTCACGTACAGCTTAAGGACCAGGTATCGGTTCGGATAAATCAGAACGACACCACGGAATTATTGCAAGTCTGGAATAGTTGGAATTCTGCTGATCGGGAAGCTTTTACGGCAAAATATGGTCACATCACTTGCCTACTAAAGGTTACCGTTGATGCATCACTTGTCCGGGCTCTAATACAATTTTGGGATCCATTTTATCGATGCTTTTCTTTCGATAAGATGGATCTGGTTCCAACCATTGAAGAATACAACAGCCTCTTGGGTTGGTCCTCCGACTATCCAATCGAGACTTATCAACATGATAGAAGAACGGAGCCTCATCGAGCCCTAGCAAAATTATTGGATATGCCAGCTTCCAGTCTTCAAACCAAGTTTGCAACAAAAGGATCTCGAAAATTTATCAGTTGGATCGACTTAAAACAATTAAGTCACGTTCTCCCTCAGAAAAATCAACGACGCAAGCTTTTCGCCTTGGCGATATATGGCCTGGTAGTCTTCCCAAGAATCGTCGGATTCATTGAAGGAGACATCATTACACTATTTGAGCAAATCTGCAATGCTCAAATAAATCCGACCTCAGTAATATTATGTGAAACTATCAGGGCATTAAACTTTTGTCGTCAAAGAGGGGGCAAATTCATAGGATGTTCACATCTCCTCAACATTTGGATCAAAAGCCACCTTCCTTGTGAGAAGCAACATTTTGGAAATCGCTTTTCAAAGGACTTCATCCCAATCGAAGCCTTTTTGAAAAGTGAAACCATTCATCACGACAGCAAGGAAGCATGGGTTGATTATTTCAAGAACATCACCGAATTCCAAATTGAATGGAGAGCCCCCTGGTCTACCTCCACCCGCGTTGTCTACCGTTGCGGCAATTGCCCGTGGGTTCCTCTCTTAGGTATATGGGGAGGAACAAGTTATGCCCCAGCTCAAGTACGAAAACAATTTGGGTCCATGCAATTTATACCCATGACGCATAATCTGAGTAAGTTGGAATTTTCACACGAAGATCCAAATTCAAATAAGCTCGCAATGGGTATTTCAGTTGCGTGGAAAAGAATTTTCATATTGAAGTCGGGGCCTATTATTTCTCCCACTGCTTATTATGAATGGAGAAATAACCGGAAGGAAGGAATAGTTCTACCTGAAGAGGTCATCAGAAAATTGGCGAAAAGAGAGTTGGAGAAAGAACTAGAGGAAGAAAAGGAGAAGAACAAGAGGATGCTCCTTGACATGCAACAGCTCGGTCATAAAACACAACTCCTCGAAGAGAAAGTTGAATACCAAAAACAAGTCATCTCCCAATTGGTTGATGAAACCGATCAAAAAGAGATGAGAGTCAGATACTGGGAAGATCAATACAGATTTTCTCAAGATCAATTGCAAACATTTTTGGTAGAAGTCAGAAAAGTTACAGAACAAGCCCAACTAATGGGCGAAGAAGCCAAGGAGTTAGAAGAACTGAGCTGTCCTACTCCATCAGTAAATGTTCAAAGAATGATGGAGTTCATATCTAAGGCCAGAAAGCAGTATTGTACTTTGGGTCGTTTCTTTTAAACAAACCTTTGCTGAATGTAATTGAGAAATTCCATTATAGTTCTTCTTTCACCAAGTATTTACAATATTCATGCATGCATCCATCACATCAATCATACACACATAGAATCTAATAAAATAAATATTCCTTTAAAAGGGTAAAATTGGACCTCAACACCGATATTCAACTCGACTCCAAACAAGATTAATGGCAGAACAAGCCGAAGGACGTCTCATGGAGATGGAGTCCAAGATTGAAAGTATGTCAGAACAGATGAAACAATTGATGGAATTAATCAAAGGGAAAGCAACTCAAGTCCCCATCAAAGAAGTACAAGATCCCACTTATCCCTCGGGATTCACCCCGCAACGAGTCTCAGTCCAAGAAAACCTGTTTCAAGAATCAGGACCCTCTGCTAGTGTTCACCTGAAACAAGACACTGTACAGGAAGAGAAGAAGACATTACCAAAAGATGAAGCAGAATCTCAAAAACTCGAAACAATAGAAAAGCGACTGCGAGCCATTGAAGGAGGCACTATATTCGGATCTCTCTCGGTGGATGACCTCTGCTTAGTGCCAGACGTCGTAATCCCTTCAGATTTTAAGGTGCCAGATTTCGTGAAATACGATGGAACGAGTGATCCCATCACTCACATCACATTGTTCCTAAGGAGACTACAACCACTCACAAAAGATGAAAAGGTGTGGATCGCACTTTTTCAGGAAAGTCTCACAAAATCAGCATTACAGTGGTATCTAAGCCAAGGTCCAAGGAACATAAAAACTTGGAATGACCTTGCTCAGGCCTTCATCGGCAACTATAAACATGTTATGGACTTGGCTCCGGATCGCCAAACTCTCCAAAACATGGAGAAGAAAAAGCCAGAAACTTTCAAGGAATATGCGCAGCGGTGGAGGGACTTAGCTGCACAGGTTCAGCCACCCATGACAGAAAGAGAAATGGTCACTTTGTTTGTCCAGACACTGAAATACCCATATTATGACAAACTTATTGGCAATGCGGCAACTAACTTCTCCGACGTAGTAATGTCTGGAGAAAGGATCGAGCATGGTATCAGGACTGGGAAGATTACTGAATCCTTTAGCGATCCTATGAAAAGAGGAGGACCATCCAGAAGAAAAGATGAAGAAATACAACAAATCGGATGAGGAAGAGGGATTCCCCTCGTGGGTACCGTGGCTACCGGACCTCGCCTATCCTATTCTGCCAACAGGCCCAATTATTATCCTACCAATAGGCCCAATGATTATCCTCCAAATAGGCCCAGTGATTATCTTCCCAATAGACCTAACAATTATCCTCTCAACAGGCCTAATCAGTTACGGCCACCTGTTCCGACTCCTCCAATGCCTGCACCAAGACCAAGAGAAATTTTCGCACCGATTCCCATGACTTATACTGAGTTATATCCAAAACTCATCCAGAGCCAACTCATTCACCCAATTCCCACAAGGCCATTCGAACCCCCATATCCAACATGGTATGACCCTAAACTAAATTGCCCATATCATGATGGTGCCGTGGGCCACGGACTCGAAAATTGCATAGCATTGAAGCGTATAGTCCAACAATTAATTGAGTCAAAGTGGTTGGACTTTTCCGATGAACCAAACGTCACTCATAATCCATTGCCTCCTCATCAAGCCAAACCAGTCAATATGATGGAAGAATACTGGCCGATGAAGAAAACAGTCAATGATATCATAACCCCTCTTAAGCATGTATATTCATGCCTTGTGAAAGAAGGGATTATCATAGGAAAGTCTTCTGGAAATAAAGAAGTCGAGCATGAGGAATGGTGCAACTTTCATAACAGTAAGAGTCATTCTATCCAAGAATGCCCAGAATTCCGTAAAAGTCTACAAAGTCTCATGGACTCCTCCCAAATCATCGTTTTTATGTCAGATAAAGAGGATGACGTGAATGTGATAATTAAAGAACAAGAAGTCAATATCATGCCAAGGCCACTAGTCATTCCAATCTCAAAATCTGCTCTCAAGCCTTTAAGAATTCAAGTTCCAAAGCCATTCCCGTACAAATCAGACAAAACTGTTCCATGGAACTATGGCTATACTTCTAACATCACATCAACTCCGTTAGAAGTTGGGGGCATGACTAGAAGTGGTCGGTGTTATTCTCCCGAGCAAATGAACAAGCTCCAACAAGAGAAGAATGTTACGGATCCAGCAAATGGACCTATTAACACATCTAAAGAGCAAGAGATACCTCGAGCAGTAACAGATGAACAAGCTACTGAGTTTCTCAAACTCATAAAGCAAAGTGAATACAGCATCGTGGAGCAGTTGAACCGTCTGCCAGCAAAGATCTCCATACTTTCATTGCTCTTAAGTTCTGATGCCCATCGAGAAGCTCTTCTCAAAGTCCTGAATAAGGCTTATGTTGAACAAGATATCTCCGTGAACAACTTTGACCACCTTGTCAACAACATCACGGCACAAAATCTCATCACATTCACTGACGATGAGATACCAGCAGAAGGAAGGGGTCACTCTAAGGCTCTACATATTTCGATTAAATACAAAGATCGGATTATGGCTAGAGTTCTGATCGACAATGGATCAGCTCTAAATGTAATGCCATTAGAAACTTTACATAAGATCGGTTTAGACCCATCACACCTCAACAACAGTCATATTGTTGTTCGAGCATTTGACGGAACAAAGAGAGATGTGGTTGGAGAAATAGAGCTACCAATTGGGATTGGTCCCTGTCTTTTCCATATCACATTCCAAGTCATGGACATTTCTCCATCTTATACTTGTCTACTGGGAAGACCATGGATCCATATGGCTGGAGCAAGTCCTTCCTCATTACATCAAAAAATGAAATTCATCATTGAAGGAAAGATAATCACAGTCTTTGCTGAAGAAGACATTCTGCTATCTAGACCTGCGGATGCTCAATATGTTGAGGTCAATGAAAATATACCTGATTGCTCCTTCAGGTCTTTTGAGATTGTCAATGCTGCTTATGTCAGTGAATATGGAGAAGAACCCATTCCTAACATCTCTAAAACAAGTCGCATGGTCGCCAAACTCATGATAAAAGGAGGATACTCACCGGGGTTAGGTTTGGGACAAGATTTACAAGGAATCCCAGAGCCATTGAAAATATCCGCAAATGAAGGGAAATACGGCCTAGGCTTCACACCGACAAGACATGATAAAATGAAGGCAATAGCTGAAAAAAGAGAAAAGAGGATTGCACGATTAACAGGGCATCCTCTCCAGGAAAGAAATCTGGATATCCCTGAAATCACCGAAACGTTCGTGAGTGGTGGTCTCATTCCGAAAAATGACAATGAAGGCAAGCTGACTATCAACATCAACAAGTCTTTTGAAAGTCTTTCTATTCAGGCAATCATCAGCGATTCACCTGAAGAGGAGGAGCTCATTCAACCTTGTGGCCCACGGGATGTGCTGAACAATTGGGAGGCGATAGAACTGCCTGTTATAATTGAAAGCTTTCCAAAGTAATCTAATAGTAAAAACCTCCTAAAGAAAGGTTCAATCAATAGGGTGTAGTCTTTGTTTAAGTGAACCTTTTAGTTATTGCTTTTTATTCCAATAAAGTTGTGATTTATGCACATTGTAAATAAAGTACCAGTTTGCATCCATCTCATTCGTGCCATTTTTCTCTCTTCTCTTTCTTTTCTCTCTGGATAATGCAGACCCAAAACTCTCTTTGATGACAATGAAAGAATGAACTTTGATAATCCTGTAAACACTACCGACTCGGATGACGAAGATCTTCAAGTATCTCCTGAGCTATTAAAAATGATTGAGCGAGATGAAAAAGAAAGAGCAACAAGTCAAGAACCAACTGAGGTATTCAACCTGGGAGACAGTCAGGATGTAAAAGAAGTCAAGATTGGCACTTTATTCCCTCCTGAAGAAAAAGAAGAATTAGTCAATTTATTGAAAGAATATGTGGATGTATTCGCTTGGTCATACCAAGATATGCCTGGCTTAAGCTCAGACATAGTACTACACAAAATACCTTTGAAGCCTGGGGCGAAGCCTGTCAGACAGAAGTTACGAAGATTAAAGCCGGAGTTAATCTTAAGAGTAAAAGACGAGATTCGAAAGCTGTGGGATGCAGGATTTCTTGGGGTCGCTGAATATACAGAATGGGTGGTTAACATTGTCCCAGTCGAAAAGAAAGAAAGTGGGAAACTAAGAGTTTGTCAGGACTACCGGCCTTTGAACGAAGCCAGTCCTAAAGATAACTTCCCACTTCCTCATATTGATACACTGGTGGATAATACCGCAGGAAACTCCTACTTTTCCTTCATGGATTGTTTTTCTGGATACAATCAAATCAAACTTGATCCAGATGACATGATAAAAACTGCTTTTATTACCCTTTGGGGTACCTTCTACTATAAGGTGATGCCTTTCGGGTTAAAGAATGCTGGTGCTACATATCAAAGAGCCATGGTCACGTTGTTCCATGACATGATGCATAAAGAAATTGAAGTATATGTGGACGACATGATCGCCAAAACTTTCACTGCTGGGGGGCATCTAAAAGTGCTAAGAAAACTATTCGATAGACTTCGCAAATATCAATTGAAGTTGAATCCTGCCAAATGTACTTTTGGAGCCTCTTCAGGAAAGTTATTGGGTTTCATAGTCAGCAAGGACGGGATTCGAGTTGACCCGAGTAAAGTCAAAGCGATACAAGAGATGCAACCCCCGAAGACTCCAAAACAAGTAAGAAGTTTTCTGGGTAGAATCAACTTCATAGCAAGGTTCATATCACAATTGACGTCCAAGTGTGAACCGCTTTTCAAATCACTAAAGAAGAACAATCCGATTGAGTGGAATAACGAATGCCAAGAAGCGTTCGAGAAAATCAAACGATATCTATCAAATCCACCAGTCTTGATACCACCTCGATCCGGAGAACCGTTGATTCTATATTTATCCATACAGGATTCTTCATTAGGATCCGTATTGGGTCAACGTGATGAGACAAGCAAGAAGGAGCATGCAATTTACTATTTGAGCAAAAAGCTTACCACATATGAAGCTAAATACTCAATAGTAGAAAAGTCCTGTTGTGCCCTTGCATGGGTAGCACATCGACTACGACACTACATGCTCAACAACACAACATTGCTGATCTCCAAGACTGACCCCATTAAGTACATTTTCGAGAAACCCGCTTTATCAGGCAGGATTGCAAAATGGCAAATGCTGTTATCTGAATACGACATACAGTATGTCACCCAAAAGGCCGTAAAAGGAAGTGTGATCGCTGAATATCTGGCTGATAGAGCATTGGAGGATTATGAGCCCATGAGAATGGACTTTCCTGATGGAGATATAATGACGATAGAACAGGAAGTCGATGAAGAAAATGAAACATGGAAAATGGCATTCGATGGAGCATCTAATGCTTTGGGACAAGGGATCGGAGCTATACTCATCTCTCCAAGCGGAGAGCAGTTTCCCCTCACAGCAAAAATTACATTTCCTTGTACCAACAATATAGTAGAGTATGAAGCATGTGCTATGGGACTCCAAATGGCATTGGATTTGAAAGTGCGAGATCTCCGAGTCTATGGGGATTCCGCATTAGTCATATATCAAATCAATGGAGAATGGGAGACAAGAGATTCAAAATTAATCCCTTACCAAAAGCTTATACTAGACATGACTCGAAGATTTAACAGTATAAGTTTCCATCATCTACCAAGGGAAGATAATCAAATCCCAGACGCTTTAGCTACTTTGGCTGCTATGTACAAGATAAGCGACCCTGAGCATACTCCTGTGTTCGAGATGAAAATAATAGATTCTCCAGCTTATTGCATGAGCATCGAAGAAGAATTGGATGGAAAGCCTTGGTATCATGATATCAAGAAATACCTCCAAGAACGAACATATCCACTAGAAGCATTAGAAAATGACAAGAAATTTCTACGAAGATTGTCAATGGGTTTTCTTTTAAACCTAGACATACTCTACAAGAAAACCCCAGACTCGATGCTACTTCGCTGTGTAGATACTCATGAAGCACGAAAGATCATGGAAGAAGTTCATTCTGGAATATGTGGAGCACACACTAGTGGTCATACCATGGCAAGACAAATAATGAGGGCTGGCTACTATTGGCTCACATTGGAAAGTGATTGTATTAATCACGTGAGAAAATGTCACAAATGTCAAATATATGCCAACAAGATCCAAGCTCCACCCACCCCTCTTAATGTAACAGCAATACCTTGGCCTTTTGCCATGTGGGGAATTGACGTCATTGGAGCCATTACCCCTAAAGCTTCCAATGGTCACAAATTCATCCTAGTGGCAATTGACTACTTCACTAAATGGGTAGAAGCTATGTCATATGCAAGTGTGACTCAAAAGGTGGTATGCCGGTTCATTAAGAAAGAAATCATTTGTCGCTATGGGCCGCCGGAATGTATCATCTCAGACAATGCCACGAACCTGAACAATGCAATGATGCAGACTTTATCAAAGAAGAATGATAGCCCTCTGCCATGGGCAACTTTATCAAAGAAGGATGATTCGTTCTTACAACAAAAAGGTTCGCCCACGACAATTTCACGAGGGTGACATAGTGCTCAAGAAAATTTTACCCATGCAACATGATTCAAGAGGAAAATGGACACCAAATTATGACGGGCCATATGTCGTGAAGAAAGCATTTTCAGGAGGGGCACTAATTCTGACAGAAATGGATGGACGAGAATTACCGAAGCCAGTAAATTCGGATGCAGTAAAGAAATACTTTGCATAATGAAGAAATTTTCAAACAGAAGGGGAGAAGTGGATACAGGGTTACCAAAGTTTATTTGATCAAAGTTGTCAAAGAGAGCTTTCTTCTCTTACACTTTCATTATCTATCTGTACCCAAGATTTTCATATTACCCATAAATAAAAAGCCAATTTTCTTTAACTTACCTTAGATTCTCACGTTCAAAATGCTAAAGTCGCTTCTATCCAGTTCTTTTCCTTCAAATCTCACATTCTTACTAGCCTTAAGTGTGCAATAAATTATGACTTTTGAAGGAAGAATAGTAATAATTAAAACTTAGAAAAAACAAAGACCGTAGATTACTTTGATAAGCTTTATGAATTAAAACAGGTAAGATTGAGGTCCTGCTTTGCGAGCGGCACAGAACATAGGCTAACAAAGAAGAAGGAGTAACAAATCTTTGGGAGATAGCCTTGGTGGTAGCCTGAATGATCGCTTCAGAAGTCTTAACACGTCCATGTCAGCAAGAAAGAATCATACTCACGAATATCTCAACAGGGACAATTATCCAGAGAGGCATAAAGTACGAGGCGGACATTAAGGAAATTGAAGCCAAAATTTAAGAACAAATCAAGGAAAGAAGATTTTTGAAAAGAGTTAGGCTTTTGAGACAATGGACAATAGCTGGAAAGCGAGACAATGAACAACAGCTGGAAAGCAAGACAATGAACAACAGCTAGAAAGTGAAACAATGGACAACAGTTGGAAAGCATAAAGAGATTCAACGATAGAAGGCAATTACAAAGAGGATCCAGTAAAGCAAAGATATAAAAAAATAAATCCATCAGTTACACATGCTCTGCATTCATGCATTTCACATCATGCATGCATGGCATACAGAACAAGGATCAAATGAGAAGCGTATCCACCGCACAGTCACAGCAGTATAAGCTGACGTCTCAGTGACATCCGTTTTTACCAATCTACCGCTGGATGCACAGCTGATATAGTGGACCCAGCCCCATCAGCAATTCAAGGATAAAGTAGACAATATTGTCAAAATCCTGGTAATCAATTCAATAATCGAGGCTACACCGGGATGGACAGAATTGACGCCAGTTTAGCGGTATCCAAGATAAGAAATAGCTATGGTCAAAGATAAGTGCGGATATCGAGAAATATTGTCGTCGAAAGCAGACAATGGATTCAATAATCAAGGACTGGATCAATGTCATGCCTGATGAGATATCAAAGATAAGAAATATCTATGATACTAAAATAAAGCAGGATCCACTTTTCCGGTTAAACGGCGGATACGGTACTCCGTGACTCTCAAGTCGGTTCTCTCAGTTGCCCATAATAACTAATACCTTCACCCCTTCTTTCTTTTACTTCCTCCTAGAAAATGGATCCTACTTTTTCTGCCTTGCGAAAGTATTTCCCTTCTCTCCCAATGAACATCCTAAAAAAGATCTACCGAGTTCGCTGTGAACGATTAAGAGCTCTGATGCACAAAGGAATACCTGAAGATGTACGGTGGTTAATCGAAGCCAAGGTTCGTCTGGCAGGTGAAATCCCAGAGACATTTGCATCTTACATGCCTGGTGTTGGCAAAAGTTCTTATGCCAGAAAAAGAAGAGTGAAAAGATTACAAGTCTGCCATAAATGTGGTAGGTGGACTTGTAAAACTAGGTGTCGTTCTTTAGGAATGATCTCCAATAATCGAGAAGATAAAATACGGTTCATCAAGAATGGCTTGAGTAAGGACTCATTGGATGATATCCAATTGACTCTTGAGACGCATTCTTGTGGATCTGTGCAACGTGAAATTCTTGATTTATGGAGTATTTTTCATGAAGAACGAGACCGTTACAGTCCCGGGAATCTGACTTTAAACGACCCTGTTTGCCGGTTTGTAAGAAAGCTGGATGGGAAGCAGATCCTCGACTCATAGAAGCCGTTAATGCCGTTACTGGACGTAAAACCAGTGGAAGATGTGAGCCACAGTCACAATTACTGTACATACAGTTTGTTATATTTGGAAAAATTTACATTTTCTTTTGACAGATATACATGCTCCCCTAAGTGTAATCGACACGTTATCCCTTTTCATCACTATAAATGCGTGTTCTTCCTTCTGATTAAACAACAGATAAGATACCCCGTGACTTCTAAAGTCGGTTATTCCAGTTTCCTGCAATAACTGATTCATTTCCCTCTTCTCTCAAATTCTTCTCTCATCAATGGATTCTACTCTTTCTGTACTGCGAAAATACTTTCCTTCCCTCCCACTAAAAGTCCTTAAAAAGATCTACCTTGCTAGATGTGAAAGAATCAGAGTTTTTACACGCAAAGGCATTCCCGATAATGTGCAGTGGATAATTGAAGCTAAGGTCCGTTTAGCGGGTGAAGTTCCAGATGCATTTATGCCCCGCATGCCCGGTTTAGGTAAAAGCCGTTATGCCAAAAGGCGAAGAGCAAAGAGACTAGGCGTGTGTTATAAATGTGGGCGATGGAATTGTAATACTAAATGTCGCTCTTTAGGATACATCTCCATAAATCGTGAAGATAAAAGAAAATTCATTAAGAATGGCCTGCGTAAGGAGTCTCTGGAAGATATCCGAGAGACTCTTGAAACGCATTCTTGTGGAAAAGTGCAAGGTGAAATTATCGGTTTATGGAGGACTTACCATAAAGAACGAAACCGTTATAGTCTTGGGAATGTGATTTTAAACGACCCTGTTTGTCAGTTTGTAAGAAAACTAGATGGGAAGCAAATCCCTGACTTATAGAAGGCATTGAAGCCATTACTGGACATGAATCAGTAGAAGATGAGAGTCACGGTCATGATTCCTGTACATATAAGCTGTCATTTGTCTTTTCTTTTGACAATAATGTACTTGCTTCTGTAAGTGTAATTAACGCATTATCCCTTTCATCACTATAAATATGTGTTAGTTATTTCCGTTTCCTACAATTACTAATTTCTTTCTTTTTCTCTTAAATGCCTCCTTCATCAATGGAGCCTTCCCTTTCTGCTCTACGAAAATATTTCCCTTCTTTCCCAATAAATGTTCTTAAAAAGATTTATCAAGCCAGATGTGAACGATTCAGAGTATTTATGCACAAAGGCATTCCTGATAATGTGCGGTGGCTAATTGAAGCTAAGGTTCGTTCAGCTGGTGAAGTTCCAGAAGCGTTCTTTCCCCGTATGCCTGGCTTTGGTAAAAGCGCTTATGCCAAAAAGCGAAGAGCAAAGAGGCTAGGTGTCTGTCATAAATGTGGACGATGGAATTGTAATACTAAATGTCGCTTTTTAGGATACATCTCCAGAAATCATGAAGATAAAAGAAAATTCATCAAGAACGGCCTGCGTAAGGAATCTTTGGATGATATCCTATTAACTTTTGAAACACATTCTTGTGAAATAGTGCAATGGGAAATTATGGATTTATGGTGGACTTTCCGTAAAGAGCAGGATCGTTACAGTCTTGGAAATCTAACTTTTAATGACCCTGTTTGCCAGTTTGTGAGAAAACTGGATGGGAAGCAAATCCCCGACTTATGAAGGCATTAAAGCCATTACTAGACATAAACTAGTGGAAGATGAGAGCCACAGTCATGATTGCTGTACATATAAGCTGTCATTTGTCTTTTCTTTTGGCAATAATGTACTTACTTCCGTAAGTGTAATAAACGCATTATCCTTTCATCACTATAAATGCGTGTTCTTCCTTCTGGATACGGTACTCCATAACTCCCAAAGTCAGTTATTTCCATTTCCTACAATCACTAATTTCTTTCTTTTTCTCTTAAATGCCTCCTTCATCAATGGAGCCTTCTCTTTCTGCTCTACGAAAATATTTCCCTTCTTTCCCAATAAATGTTCTTAAAAAGGTTTATCAAGCTAGATGTGAACGATTCCGACTATTTATGCACAAAGGCATTCCTGATAATGTGCGGTGGCTAATTGAAGCTAAGGTTCGTTCAGCTGGTGAAGTTCCAGAAGCGTTCTTTCCCCATATGCCTGGCTTTGGTAAAAGCGCTTATGCCAAAAAAAGAAGAGCAAAGAGGCTAGGCGTTTGTCATAATTGTGGATGGTGGATTTGCGGCAATAAATGTCGTTCTCCAGGAGTGATCACCAGAAATCGTAATGATAGAATAAAATTCATCAAGAATGGCTTGCGTAAGGAATCTCTGGAAGATATCCGAGAGGTTCTTGAAGCGCATTCTTGCGGAATAGTGCAATTTGAGGTTGTTGGATTATGGATAATTCTCCAAAAAGAACGAGAACGTTACAGTCTTGGGAATCTGACCCTAAACGACCCTGTTTGCCAGTTTGTGAAAAAGCTAGATGAGATGCAAATCACTGATTCATAGAAAGCATTGAAGCCGTTACTGGACGCAAAGCCAGTAGAAGACGGAACAAGGTCACGATTACTGTACGTGCTAGCTGTCGCTTTTGAAATTTTCCTCCCCTTTTGGTAATAATGTATCCACTCCTGACATGAACCAAAGTCACGATTACTGTACGTGCTAGCTGTCGCTTTTGAAATTTTCCTCCTCTTTCAGCAATAATGTATCCACTCTTGACATAAGCCATAGTCACGATACTGTACATGCTAGCTGACGCTTTTGAAATTTTCCTCCCATAATGTACCCACTCCTGACATGAGCTATAATTATGACTACTGTATATACCTGCCACTTTTGAAATTTTCCTTCTCATCCGACAATCATGTACCTACTCCTGACATAAGCTACAGTCGCGACTACTGTACATGCTAGCAGCTATTTTGAAAATTTTCCTCCTCTTTTAACGATAGTGTACCCATACCTGACCAGAGTCATACCCGTGACTACTATGAATAGCTGGCAATAATGTATCCATTCTTGAAAAATAAAATTATTGCCTTATCTCTTCATCTCTATAAATATATCCTCTTTTCTCACAAGGGTAAGGATAGGAATGGAGAAAACCCTAACTCGTAAATCCCGAAGTATTTGTGTATTTTCTGGGGCTTTTCCTGGAAAAGATGAAGAGTATTTAAAAGCAGCCAACCATTTGGGTAGAGTATTAGCTGAGCGAAAAATACATTTAGTTTATGGAGGAGGTAGTGTCGGATTAATGGGAGGTGTAGCATCAGCAGCATCTCTAGGAGGAAGTCAAGTTCTGGGCATTATCCCTGGACCTCTGAAATTTATTTCTGGGGGCACGATTGGAGAAGAATTAGTGGTTAAAAATTTACAAGAGCGTGTGTTACAAATGCTTTTAAATGCTGATGCTTTTATCGCTCTACCAGGTGGTTTTGGCACATTGGGAGAAGTCTTTCAAATTGCTTCCATGGCCCAACTTAATTTGCATAAGAAACCCATTGGGCTTTTAAATGTTAACAATTTCTTTACAGGTCTGATAGCTTTTATGGATTATGCTATGCAGAAGAATTTTATATCAAGAGTGGCACGGCGAATCATAATATCCGCAACAACTGCTGAAGAATTGCTAGATAAAATACAAGCTTTTGTTCCTGAACCAGATCCAGCAATGATTCAGATAGACTGGACGCGACAGTCTTTCCCGAACAGTTCGATCCTATAATAGTCCTCTACTAACCCTGTTGAAATATTGTGGAAGAAGAAGTGATCCGATCCGTTTTGCTTGTCCTTTAGTTTTATTATCAGCATTTTCTTTCGTGTTTTAGTTTTTCTTTCAGGGAATTTCTTTTTTTATCTTATAAGATAGTCTCGTCCATGCTGGTATTAAAACCATAGGACAATGCCTTTAGGTTGGAATGGCTGAGTAAAGAGTAATTTTTATTGCTCTTGAGACGCATCCTATTAGGTCTACTAGGCATAACATTTTAGGATAGTTAAGCTTCAACCTTATTTGGATGACATATCTCTCAAGCGAATCTATATTTACTAAAGAAAATATTAGATGAACCTTGGATATTGATTCCAAACATCCGTTCCCTTTACATAATTTGTTAGCGATATTGTCATCATCAAGATTCACTCATTTTATCGAAGTCTAAAATTTCGCACTCGCCTATTATGCAAATTCACACTTTCGAAGAAAATTATTCCAATTCTAATTGCTTTCATATAAATTTCGCTCGAGGTTCAAGGAGATTTCCTTAACCTCATTCCATCAATTTTCCTTCCAACGATAGGAGAGTTCCTATCGTCGAGGTTCTAAGGAAGGGCCCTTAACCTCAAATCATCAATTTTTCTTCAAACGATAGGAGAGTTCCTATCGTCGAGGTTCTAAGGTAGAGCCCTTAACCTCAAAATCATCAATTTTCCTTCAAACGATAGGAGAGTTCCTATCGTCGAGGTTCTAAGGTAGGACCCTTAACCTCATTCAATCAATTTTCCTTCAAACGATAGGAGAGTTCCTGTCGTCGAGGTTCTAAGGTAGGACCCTTAACCTCAAAATCATCAATTTTCCTTCAAACGATAGGAGAGTTCCTATCGTCGAGGTTCTAAGGTAGGACCCTTAACCTCAAAATCATCAATTTTCCTTCAAACGATAGGAGAGTTCCTGTCGTCGAGGTTCTAAGGTAGGACCCTTAACCTCAAAATCATCAATTTTCCTTCAAACGATAGGAGAGTTCCTCTCGTCGAGGTTCTAAGGTAGGACCCTTAA
Organism: Aquilaria yunnanensis; assembly: GCA_039654915.1. Lineage (NCBI taxonomy): Eukaryota > Viridiplantae > Streptophyta > Magnoliopsida > Malvales > Thymelaeaceae > Aquilaria > Aquilaria yunnanensis. Next base: position 50,664,118 of record CM077596.1, on the reverse strand, counting down.
CCTCAAAATCATCAATTTTCCTTCAAACGATAGGAGAGTTCCTATCGTCGAGGTTCTAAGGTAGGACCCTTAACCTCAAAATCATCAATTTTCCTTCAAACGATAGGAGAGTTCCTATCGTCGAGGTTCTAAGGTAGGACCCTTAACCTCAAAATCATCAATTTTCCTTCAAACGATAGGAGAGTTCCTATCGTCGAGGTTCTAAGGTAGGACCCTTAACCTCAAAACAATCAATTTTCCTTCAAACGATAGGAGAGTTCCTATCGTCGAGGTTCTAAGGTAGAACCCTTAACCTCAAAACAATCAATTTTCGTTCAAACGATAGGAGAGTTCCTATCGTCGAGGTTCTAAGGTAGAACCCTTAACCTCAAAACAATCAATTTTACTTCAAACGATAGGAGAGTTCCTATCATCGAGGTTCTAAGGTAGGGCCCTTAACCTCAAAATCATCAATTTTCCTTCAAACGATAGGAGAGTTCCTATCGTCGAGGTTCTAAGGTAGGACCCTTAACCTCAAAACAATCAATTTTCCTTCAAACGATAGGAGAGTTCCTGTCGTCGAGGTTCTAAGGTAGGACCCTTAACCTCAAAATCATCAATTTTCCTTTAAACGATAGGAGAGTTCCTATCGTCGAGGTTCTAAGGTAGGACCCTTAACCTCAAAACAATCAATTTTCCTTCAAACGATAGGAGAGTTCCTATCGTCGAGGTTCTAAGGTAGGACCCTTAATCTCAAAATCATCAATTTTCCTTTAAACGATAGGAGAGTTCCTATCGTCGAGGTTCTAAGGTAGGACCCTTAACCTCAAAACAATCAATTTTCCTTCAAACGATAGGAGAGTTCCTGTCGTCGAGGTTCTAAGGTAGGACCCTTAACCTCAAAATCATCAATTTTACTTCAAACGATAGGAGAGTTCCTATCATCGAGGTTCTAAGGTAGGGCCCTTAACCTCAAAATCATCAATTTTCCTTCAAACGATAGGAGAGTTCCTATCGTCGAGGTTCTAAGGTAGGACCCTTAACCTCAAAACAATCAATTTTACTTCAAGCAATAGGAGAGTTCCTATCGTCGAGGTTCTAAGGTAGGACCCTTAACCTCAAAATTATCAAATTTTCCCTTCAACGATAGGAGAGTTCTTATCACAGAGGCTCTAAAAAAAAAAAAGAATTTTCCTTAACCACATAGTTTAGGCGGCGAGAAGGTTCTCAATGGCTAGCTAAGACGGATGAAATTTGGTAACTACTTTGCATACATCATGTCCCATGAAGCATGCAAAGGGGGGCAGCTGTTGACACCCAATTTCGTTCGGCCTTTTTTTTTAAAAAAATTTAAAAAAAAAAAACTAATTAAAAAAATTATTATTATTATTATTATTATTGCTAAAAAATTTTAATTATGTTAATTAGTTTAAAATATATTTTTATTTTGAGAAGATTTGATTTAAAATAATATATGTGTGAATATGTATGTGTTTGGAATAAAAATAAAATTTCAGAAAAAAATGACAAAAAAATTAAAAGTTTGAGGTAAAAATGACAAAATTGAGAAGTTTCGGACAAAATTGACAAATTCTGAAAGTTTCAGGAGCTTTGGGTAATTTTTCACATCAATTTTGGGCCTAAACGGACGTTTCTAGCCCAAATTGACAGAAAACGTTAAAATTGTCAAAATCAGAAGCTTCTGAGCTTATCCAGAGCTGGAGTAACGTAAAGGACTGAAACTGTCATTTTACCAATTTAAAAGATAAGTTTGATATTTTTTATTAATTTATCCGTCCACAGTTCAGCTAAGCTCCTTCTATAAATACCCCCCCAAATTCAGTGCTGAAGATAGAAAAAAATAGAGGAAAAGCTTAGAGCTCCGTTTTAGAAAAAGAGAAAACCACAGCCCTTGCCCCTGGCTCTCCTCCCTTTCTCCAGAAAATCTCAAAAGTTTTTTTTAGTAAAGCTTTGGTCCCCGTCTTCCTCCTTGCCGTTTTCCTCTTTTTCCTCCCGTCACGCCATCTCCGCCGCTTCCCCCGCCGTCCCGCCGCCGCTGTCCTGCCGTCCCGCCGTTACGCCGCCGCCGTCCTGCCGTCCCGCCGTCCTGCCGTAGCCAACTCCCTTTTCCCCGGCGTTTTCCCTCCTCCTTCCGCTCCAGTCCGCCAGATACCGCCGCCGGGCTCCCGCGCCGCCGCTGCCCTGCCCCGCCGCCGTCACCCTGCCCCGCCGCCGTGCTCCAGCGCCCCCGTCGCCTGGCCCGCCGTCGCTCCCCTGCCCTCCCTCGCGTTGCCTGCGTTTTCGTTTCTCAGTATTCAATTTTAATTCTCAAGGGTAAAACCTCCTTTCAGTCCTTCATCTTTTCAATTTCTTTTACTTTGGTAACTAACCTTTTTCTTTTGTTCTTGCAGAATTAATTACTAACTTTTTTTTTTTTACTTTTGTATTTATTTGTTTATTATTGTTATTATTACTAACCCCTTTTTTATTGTTGTTATTAACAACTAACAACTAACAACTAACAACTAACTGGCTAACTTTTTATTATTGTTAATTAATTAATTTAATTAACTTGATTAATTGACAATTAATTAAACTTGGCTAACTTTTATTATTGTTGTTAATTAATTAACAATTAATTAAACTTGGCTAACTTTTATTATTGTTGTTAATTAATTAACTTAATTAAACTTGGCTAATTTTTATTATTGTTGTTAATTAATTTAATCTAACTTTTACTAACCTTTTTTATTGTTATTAACTAACTAATCCAACTAATCTAACTATATTAATTGTGCTAACTTTTATTATTATTGTGTTATTAAAGTGGATGGCCAAAAAGCCCCACTTTATTAATTAAATTTTTTTTTATGATTAAAAGATAAAAAAAAAGGAATTTTATGTGAATAATTTTCTAAAGGCTAATAAAAATTACTTTTTTTTTATTTTGAAACAAAGTTTTTATTCCTTTTAATAAACAAACATAATGAAATAATTCAAAAATAAAATAAATAAATAAATAAACATAAAATCATTCTTTTAATACAACTTTAAAATTAATAATTAATGAAATAAAAAAAAATTAAAACTTCATGACCAAATGATCCGCCAGGATCCATGGCTTGGAAATATTTTTAAATAAAATATATAAATAAATTTTTTCTTTATAAAAAAATAAAAAAAAAACTTTAGACTAATATATTAATTATCTATTAATATATAATTTTTTTAGTTTTCTTTATTAATAAAAAGAATGAAAAGAATAAAAATTTTGGGTTAATATTTTATTCAGTAATATTTTACTTATTAAAAGATATAACTTTTTGTTTCCTTTATAAAAATATTAATCAAATAATTTCAAAATAATACAAAATAAAACAAAAATAATTGAATTTTCTCTTAAATATTTTTGACTTATTGATTAGATATATTTTCAGAAATATAAATTAAAATTAAAAAAAAAATCTTTCATCAAACAAAGAAGAATATAAAAAATAAAAATATCAAGACTTTTGTTTTAAAATACATATAAGTTTTCAGTTAAATAATCTTTTATTCCAAAATAAATTAAATAAATATCAAAACTTTTCTTCTTTTGTTTAAAATATACATATAAATTTTTGATTCTCTTAATAAAACAATTACTTTTGGTTAATCTTTTATAAAAAAAAAAATAATAATAATAAATAAAAAAATAATAAAAAAAAAAATAAAAAATTTTAGTTCATGGTATATTGGCTGGAAACTGTCTCGTGCCCGCTTTTGAGCTGCTTCACCTGGTGAAGAGGGTCTGGCTGAGTAACAACGCCCCGTACCATGATCAAAATTTTTATTTTTAAATTCTTTGATTCCTTTAAATTAATTTCTTATTAAATAAAAAAAATTAATTTTTTTTAATTCTTTTATAAATTGAGTAATTCTTTAAATAATAAATATCCTTCATTAAACAAGAAAAAAATCAAAAAAAGAAAAGATAAGAAAAAGAAAAGAAAGATAAGAAAAAGAAAACAAAAGAAAGAAAAGAAAAGAAAATTAAAAAGTAAAAATAAGAAAAAAAAGAAAGAAAGAAAAAGTAAAAATATAAAGATAAATTTAGTAATTAAACTAAAAATTAATAATAAGAATTAAATAATTACGATAAATTAAATCAATTTCCATATCCGGATGATCCGGCAGGATCTACGGTTTGGAAAATATCAAACTTTTAAAATAAATAAATTAAATAAAAAGATAAAAATCCATATTTTTATGATATGGATTGATTGTTTAAAATTTCACCAAATTCCGTGTCCAAATGACTCGGCAGAGTCCATGGTTCGGAATCAAAATCTTCCGTGTCCAAATGACTCGGCAGAGTCCATGGTTCGGAAGTATAAAATTTTATCCGAATTAATTACCAAAATCCACATTTTCGACTAATTCAGGTAAAATATCTAAATTAACTGAAAAGTTTTAAAAGCAAAGTAAAACAAAATTAAAATCAACTAAGGTGCCAATTTTTGGGCGTTTTAACAAAGTTGTTTTAACGTAACCGTACTCCCGATCCCCGAACTCTCGCAGACCATATTTTAGGTATCCAATCGACCTAAGAAAAAAACAGATTGGTGGCGACTCCAGAAAACCCGACGTTGCCACAGTCTTGCATCAAGTCAAGCTATAAGGAAAGCAGCAAGAAAGCGGCGCACTGCCAGAAGCCCCTAAAGTCCAAGGAGACAGCAAAATGTCCCAGTCTGAAAGAAGTGGTGGAGAACATCAGTTCATGTCGCGCAAGACATATTTCGAAGTTCATGATCATGAGGAAACTGTTCGCACCTTCCCCAAAAGCTCAACGTGTTAATCAAATGCTTGTGAACGTGAGAAGCACATCCTTCAAAATCTTTGTTCTAAACTTCAATCTTGTAATTTGTGTTGCAATTAATTTTAATGTATAACTTTACACACAAAATCTGTGCATATGCTAGTAGTTAAGTGTTTAGATACAATCACCCTTTTGCTTGAACTCAGTCAAAATGTTGATTATTTTAGTCTCCAAGTTCATCCTTTTTTTCTAGATTTTTTAAAATAAATAATATTTTTTCTCTTAAAAATTCCTAATTTTGTAAATTCCATGTTATTTTATTATGAGTAATTAGAAACTAAGAGATATAAATTTCTATTTTGGGTTAATACTTCCACTCTTATTCTTCCGCAAAAGTAATAGGTAAGTCTCTTTTAGCTGTTACTTCTGCTTTCATTTTTATAATATCATATGACTTTATAAAAAAAAACAAACCCTAAACACACAAACAGCTCAACCTAAGCTCCTAAACCCTAAGCTTTAAGGCCTCAACCCTGCAAACCTTAAACCCTAATTAAATTATAGATGCACTCATATGATGAGATTACATGTGTAATTAAACAAGTCGAGTCGGGCCATTCATAGTTCAAACTCAAAACGAGACTTCTTAAGTCAAGCTCGAAATTGGAAATGACCATGATTCCTCAAAGGATCCTAACCCCTAAACTCTAAACATTAAACCTTAAACCATCAACCCTAACCTATTAAACTCTAGCTCTTGCTCAAGCCCAAAAACTAATCAACTTAATACCTTAAAGGGCCCAAGCCCCTAAACCCTGGACCCTTAAATACAACACGCACGCACACACACACACTCACATAATGAAAATAGAGGTGTAATTAAACAAGTCGAGGTAGGTCTTTTGTAGGTTTCTTAAGCTCAAATTTAGTTTTTTTAACTGAGCTCTATCGAGCTTAAGCCTGAAAATGAGCTCAATACCATAAAGGGGCGAAGACACTAAACCCTAGGAAATCCTAAACCATAAACCTCAACCCTTAAACTCATATAGCCATTGAAAAGTGACTAAGAGGCCAAAATACTATTTTGGGGGCGACTAACCAGTAGCTGAGTACTGCCAATTGACAGCTTCATTCATTATCTCAATCGCTTAATTTAAACCTCATTATACATGGCAACTAAACCATCATAATCACTAAATTTCAGTTCCTGTTCAGTCACTATTTTGGATTTTTGGTGTAATGAGTGTGGAAAACCATATGTGCATATATAGACTCGTTTTGTGAACATAAACACTTAATGCTTATTCTTTTTCAAAAGATAACCCATATTGTGTGAACATGTATTCTTTCAACCAGTTCTAAACTTGAGTTGTGACAAAAAGTATCTAATCCTCCTATGACCAAAATGATGTAACCTGCTAGGTGTGCACTAGCATCATCTACTAGGTTCAATTGTACATTAGAAAGGTTATTTTTCCAAGGAACCAGTATGAAAAGAGAAATTATTGTAAGCATCTAACATTAGATTTCTCAAACTTTAATTTAAAATTTTGGGGAATTATCTTTCTATGAAAGAATCCTACTTAGGGTTTAGTTAATACAAAGTGATCTTGTCTTGTTAGGATTATTAGATGAGCTTAAAAAGATTATTTGGCCAATAAACTAAAAGGAAAAAGGGAAATTATAGTAATAGTCTAACATTAGATTTCTTAAATTCTAACTTAAAGTGTTGAGTATTATCTTTCATTAAAAAGATCTTATTTGGGATTAATTAGTAAAAAAGATCTTGTGTTGCTAGAATTATTACGTAATCTTGCTACAGGGTTAATTGACTGCAGACCTTTTAGCTTAATTGGTTGTATATATAAGAATATAGTAAAGGTCTTGCCAAACCAGTTGAGCAAGAAGATTTAGAAAGTTATTAGTGACTCACAATGTAAAAATGCCTACCTAGGATCACTTGCAGATAAGCTTAATTGGGATTTAGTGACCCCACACTTAGTTGCAAACAAGTGATTGAAACTCGCAACTCTATAAAATTTATGTGGAGCTAGTTCATTAACCTAGAACATGATCATGCATGCATAGCTTCGACCCTTAGGTAAAATAAATAACCAAAACAAAACACTTGAGGACTTGCACGCATTTTATAAAACACTTAAAGAAAATTAAACACAAATCAAAGGCAAGAAAATAAGTAGGTGAGACGTCATTTAAAAGTATAATGTACAACCAAAAGCAACTATGTATGTAAAACTGACTTAAGTCTTTTCACCTTGTCTATACTATAGAATTATCTTAGTACAATTAGGTACTTAACTTTTTAAAATGTCCAAGGTCATAAAATAACTTCGCTCTAGCTCGAGCTCACTTACTCTCACTTATTGCGTAATCACTTTAATTCCATTGTGCCCTTATGAGCTTATTCACTGCTAAGGCCCTAAAACAACTCAATTAGTATATAATAATAACTAATAGAAACTTAGGACTTAACACTCTTTTACTTGGAGTTAAGTTCAACAACATTTATATCTGCACAATGTGAACTTAAGGATTTGATAATTCTCAGTAAGGGATTTCTTAACTTGCAACAAGAGGCTTAGGACCCGTATAATATAATATATTTATATACAACTGAACGCAAGCTCAAACATCCTAAGGCCTTATCTAATGGCCACTAGAAAAGGTTTTATTGTCTAAACTTACCTTAACTTAGTCCTACTTTGTTGTAAGAACTTTGTTCTTGCCTTAGAAAGTATGGTGATTTGCCACTTCTTTACTTACCTTTTTCTTATATTGTACATGAGTTTTTAAACTTGGTGGCTCAACTTGTTAAGCTAAAATAGCTTAATCGAAGTGCTTAAAAGTTTAATACCTCTCTTTCTTACTTAACACCCATAATCTTGCTTAAGGTCCGATTCCTTTCTTAGGCCTTAGGTAACTTCTTTGACCATCCCTTAACTCTCCTAACAGACACTTTAATCTTATGTTAGAAGTGGTTCTTAGACCTATTCAAAGGTCCTATACATATTAGAAAGGTCTAAGGATGCTAATCGAAACATTAAAAGGTTCATAGGAAGTCCTGAATGTCGAGCCTTAAGAGGTTGGCACGGTAATGCCAAGGGCGACACCACCGCCTTAAACTCTCAAGCCCAGCTCAACCTTCCTGGCACCTCATTGTCATGCTTGGCATTGTGTCACCAGGGGATCGTGCCTGGTGGCCTTCTTTATGCTTCTTGTCCGGTTCTTGCACATTGCATGCTTGCTTTGCCCCAAACCACTTTCAAATCACTTATAAACTATTTGACTTCATAAATAACATGTAAAAGCATCCATTAAACACTTAAAAACTTAAAAATCCCTTACCAAACACAAGATCACAAGCTCCAAACCTCCAGGCCTTATTTAATTCAAACACAACATTTACCTCATCTCAAAACCGAAATGAAGCCCACCTAAGGGAAGAAACATGATTTAAACTCCTCAAAGCTCAAACTAGCCATAAACACCTAGGAACTTGCTTTGGGAGCTTCAATTTCACAAGGATTTGGATAGGATAAGCTTAGGAGCTTCTTGGCTCCAAAAATGGTGTGGGTTTGGGTTTGAGGAAGAAGACAACCAAGTCTTCTTTCAAATCCTCTCCCATTTTTATCATTTGGTTCCTTAATTTTCTAACCTGTGTTCACTTTGGTCCGTAAGTCTCACACTTGTCTTATTTTCTCATCCCATACATGTAATTGAACTAGAAATCAATAAAACACTTCAAAATATTTAATTCCATGGTTCAATCCCATTTATGGCATAAAAATTGAGGTTTCTTGGTAAAATAAGTTTTTTTGTCCCTTTATGGACAAACTTTGTTCAAATGATCACATTACTTACTTCCTGCTATATTAACTCACTAAATCTATTACTTACTATGAAAATAGAGATTCTAAGCTTAAAATTTTCACTTACCTTAGTAATTCTTGGTGTGGGTGTAGGAGAGCCATAACACACAAACAGCTTTTGTGCATGGCAGAAGAATTTTGGATGGCATTCTCATTGCCAATTAGATGGTACAGTATGCTAAAAGGAAGAAAATTAAAGCAACCTTGTTCAAAATAGACATTGCAAAGGCTTTTGACGACATTATCAGTTAGGAGTTTTTGCTATCCACCATGAAGCAAATGAACTTTGGTGGTAAACAACTCAGGTGGATCAAAGGCTGCTTAAATTCAGCCATTGTTTCTGCCCTAGTGAATGGTAGTCCTATTACAAAATTTCAAATGAAAAAGGGTTTGAGGTAGGGTGACCCTATGTCACCATTCATGTTCCTAATAGCTACTAGGTGTTGTATTGCCTAATAGAGAAAACAATGAGATTAGGGGAATTGAGGGGTGTTAAACTTCAATTGAAAATTGTGGAGTCATCTCATCTGCAATTTGCATATGACGCCTTGTTTGCGGTAGGATAGGATGAGCTAAATATACTGTTGTTAAATAGAATTCTGGGGTGTGTTCAGTTAAATAGAAAACATGGCTTTACTGGCTAGTTGGTGGTGGAGATATAAGTTGGAAAAAGAGTCATCATGGAGGGTGATTATAAGCTCTATTTATGGCCAGGATGGGGCTTTTGGTTACTATTGTGTCAACATTGTTTTCTAGCATAGATACTGGGCTTGATTGCAACATAAATTCTATAAAGTGATTGACGGATCCATAACGCAGGAAAACGATACATAAACTTGGCGACAAATTTTGCAAGCAAATCACCCTCGAGGATTGAGATGAAAGGGAACACCAAGACCCAAGACCATATACTAATGGCCCCATGCTCATCTACGTCAATATGTCAAAAAAATACATGGGTCAATTACATTATTAAGCTTTCACCTCTTGGTTTTCTTTTTTAACAGCAAAAGAATTCCATTATATAAAAGAAATTTTGAAGTACATCTCTTCCAGCTAGATGCTGTGATCGCCTCTTGGTTTGGAAACACATGATTATTAGCTTTGCTACCATTTACAACACCAACAGATGAAGAACTGTTTTCCATTTAAAAAAGAGTTGATGATTTAAATTACTCCCTCCGTCCCAAATTCTTTGAACCATTTGACTTTTTAGGCTAGTTTGACTTGAATTTTTTTATATTACTGACTGTTAGAAAAAAATTTAAAAATATATATTTAGAAACTATAGGTCTTGATTTATCATTCGCACATAAAATTTTTTCATTTATATGTTAAAATGTCTAAAATAAAAAATCATAGATTAATTGGTAAAACGTGAATGGTACAAAGAATTTGAGACGGAGGGAGTACTTTTTAACTATCACAAGTTATTTCTTTCGGCAGTAAATGATGCAAGTTAGTGGGCAAGTAAGACTTTATGCCTAGGCATGACCAGAATCGTACAACATTGCAATGAGTCAAGAGTATTTCTGATCTGGTGAATAAGATTAAGATGGAAAAGGCTCGCTTTAACTAATATTGTCTCTAATATTATATGTAAAACCTGCAAACAATCAGTAAAAACTGTCACCATCCTTAGGTCCTGAGTTGCTGAAAAAACTGTTTACGAAATGTTTAAATGCTTTCGAAATTTAATTGCAGTGTAATTTCCACAAAGTGATTGGCGGGTCCACAGGGCACTATAAAAAGGAGCATAAATTTGGTTACTAAATCTTCGACACGAATCACAATCCAATTAAGTTTAAGAGTAACACCTATTGCCTATGGAGTTACGCGTAAATTTAAAATCTAATGGATAAGTTTATATATAAGAATGAATTTAAGATCTAATGAATAACCTTTAAAGAAAATGATCTAAAACGAAGATGAATAAAAATATAAGTTTAAGTTTGGTGTGCACCGAGTACACAATGTGCAGCATATGTTTTTTTTTTTTATCAATTTATAAATATTTTTTTATCCGATATGCTTTTTTGTAAATAATGTTTGGTTTGTTCTTACATCATTGGTTCTCATGATCTTTTGTTTATATTCTTTTTCAATTGTTATATGTTCTTTTATGCATTGTTATTTATTTTTTTATGAATATGTCCTTTTTTAGTTCCTATATGTTCTTTCATTTATGTTTTTTTCAATTTCTATATGTACTCTTATGTATTATTATTTGTTCTTTTATAAATATTTTTTTCAGCTCCTCTATATTCTTTTGTTTCTATTTTTTTTTTTCAATTTTTATATGTTCTTTTACTATTAACTGTTCATATTTTTTACTCAACCTGCTTTTTGTTCTTTAATTAGTTGACATGTTTGAAAAAGAAATGAAGGAAAAAGAACAAAATTTTAAATAAAACAACAGACAAAGTTAACTACAGAAAATTAGATGAAAAATGAGAAGTGGAAAAGGACGAAAAAAAGATTGAAAATAGAAAAGACAGAAAAGTGAAAAAAAATAATACTAGGAAAAAATTAAAAAAAAACCAAGAAAAAGTGAAATATGAAACCTAGATAAAAGTGAAATATGAAAAAATGAATAATACAGAAAATGAAAAAGAAAAGAATAAAATGAAAAAGAAAAGAAGAAAATGGAAAAATAAAATTAAAAAATGAAACTACAAAAGTTTTAAAAATGAAAAAAAAACAATCAAGAGATGGGAAAAATAAAAGAGAGAACGAAGGCGTTCCCTATCATATTTCTAGATGTCAAGGCGTTCATCTAGGACGAGCAATTTGTTCCTTGATATGTGGTGTTTAAATCCTTCAATCTATTCGTAATTTGTATGCATCTTCGATCGGTTTGTGTACAGGCGTATTGGTTGGTAGGTGTGTGGACGAGGGGGCTGGTGGGGATCAAACCCATGCTCATGAAGCCTCCTTCAGCTCCTCCAGCCATTACCCTAAATCCTGGAGAGTTATCTAAAACTAGCAAAACTTTTATAAGTATCAAAGCGTGTCGGAACACCTGATGACAACACCTGGCACGGGCAAGTTTTTTTTTTTTTAGTCAAATTTATAACTAAATAAATAGAAAGAAGCACCACATCCAAATGTTCCCAAACTACTAAATATGCAAATTTTCTTTTTCTTTTGGTTCAAGACATCTTAGTATCCGGTAGCCATACTGGACTTCAATTACTCGAGAGTTGAGCCGAATTGTATCCTATTTAAGAAAAAACTCTCTCAAACTCTGTTGCTTCATTCACAAGACTCAAACACGAGATCTTACTTGAGAAAGAGGAGCTTCTTATTATTCCATCTCACAGGCATTTCGTTAATATGCAAATTTTTGCTTTTGTATATGTTTTCTTATTTTTATTTGTTCTTGTGTGCTCTCTATAATCTCGAATCAAGGATTATATGCTTAATTATGCGAGTGTTTTCTCCGATTGACTATCGACGTATCTTTCTTTCTTTCTTTTTCTTTTTTTTTTTTTATGTGGGCTAAATTGCATTGTTTAGGAACAAAATTGTGTGACAAAATTGTCACTAGAAGGATCAAAACAGTAACGTTTTCCTTAAAGTAACTATCTATTGCATGATTTTCCTCCTGTCTGTAGATTTTTGTTAGGCATTCAATTGCAAAATATAAACTCTGCAAGGAAACAAAAAAGCATAAAGTTAGATTAATGTAATTAAGTTTTTTACAGAAATGATGTACTTATTAAATTTCAAATTTTTGCATACTGTTTTATTGACTATTTAGTTTGTCTGTATGTGATCTGGATTGACAATGGTTTATTATATAAAATAATTTAGAAAACGTATTTAATAAAGGTCAAATATGAGCCTTTACATTTGCCAAATGAATCTATTAGATGAAAGGTCAATCGTGCAATAAAACAGTTACTTCAGTCACTTGATAACAACTTGTGATGTAAAATATATTTTCAATGAAAAATTATTTCATTTACTATTATTTAGGGAAAATTATCTAATAAACATTAAAGATGAATTTTGCACTTGCATTGTGAGTTAGATACCTAACGGACGGGATGTTTACAAATGGAAGACCTACTGCGCAAAAGAACGGTTACCTTAAGAATATATTTTCTACATTTATTACTTTAGGAATAATTTTGCAATTTAATGCATAGTTTAGGAGCAAACAGTGCAATTTTTTTTATTTTTACGTTTTTTTAATCTTTATATTTGTTTTTAAGATTCAAAATCTTTACAAGATAAGGGAAATGGAAAATTATGGCCTAGCTTGTCATACATGATACACCCTATCTCATCTAACCTAAAATCACCCACTAGCAGGGAGAAGAAATCTCTCTTCCATATGTTAGGCTTCCAAGTATGGAAAATCACAAATAAATTACTCATATTCTGCTCAGCCCAAAATCCACAACGCTTATTTGCTTGGCGAAAGTAAACCAGTAACATTATTTAAATCGGTTAGATTAAGCACTTAGCATGGGAAAACTTAAAATTTCGCCTTGTGGGTTTTTTATGGATTTGGGCTCCTGATCACTGGGTTAATTGCTGTGTGGGCCCAATTCACAGAACAGCTAAGCCCACACTTCTTTGTGCCCTCCAAAGTCTATATATTATAAGCAGCCCCAATAATTTTTTTATAATTTTTTGTAAAATAAGGAATTAAAAATTTTACTTTTTATATTTTTTTAACTCCAACAGGTTTTCTATTTTTTAGAATCTTGCATTCATTATATAATAATCAAATATTATGTATTTAAAACAAATTCAATTTGCAATGCAATAAAACATAGGAATCATAGGAGACTGGTTGCACTGTTCACCGTCTGAGATCTCCTCATTTTCTTTGTTTCTGTCACAATTGCTGCCAATGGCATGGAGTTAACTTAATCCAAAATAAAATTTTTTAAATTTTATATTTTTTTTTGTACCAATTTCATTTGAAAATTAATATTGTTTAGGTTTAATAATCTACTGAAATTAAAATTTTTATTATTTGGTTAAATTTTTATAAATTTTGATTTTTTATGCATTGAAAATGAAAAATTGATAAAAATTTAATAACATTATAAAAATTTTATTTTCAATAAATTATTACAGCTATTTAATTTTAAAATTAAAATTAAAATTAATTTCAAAAAGAATATTTGAAAATAAAAATAAATTATTTTATTTCAAATTAATTTAAGTTAAAATAAATTGTGCATCCCCGTCTGACCCCCCTTTCACAATATGAGTAGGACACAACCCTATATATTTCACGACATAGGTGTTACAATCTACTGGCGGGATTAGGCACACAACCCTACTTGCGCACAATCTGCCTCCAGAAAACAAACAATGAAAGTAGAAGTGATTATGGGTGTTACAAACATCTGTCTTTTTTTGTATGGAAAGGAACTTATGGAGACTATAAGTGGTTGTTATAACAAAACACTTTGCATTTTTAACAAAATAAATGCTACTCCCTTCATTCCAAGTTTTTTCCAACATTTACTATTTAGTAATTAATTTATAATTTTTTTAATATTTTAATGTATAAATGATAAATAAAGATTTATAGTTTCTAAATATTTTTTTAAATTTTTTTTCTAACAAATAATAGCATAAATAAATTCAAGTTAAACTATTCAAAAAAATAAAATGTTTCAAAGAATATGGAACAGGGATACTTATTTAATAATCGGTAGGTGATTTGATTTGAAAACATGAGTGGTATTTTTACCTAAAAAAAACAAGAATAGGTGGGCTGGATTGGAAATATGAGTGGTTTATTTTGCTTTTACCTTTCAAAAATAAATTAAAAATTTGAAACAGATTGTGTACTTGGATTTGAAGTTTTTTTCTCTTTGGTAATTAGAAAGGAAAAAACTAAGGAGTAAAATGAGCTTGGGTTCTAAGAGAATGAGTAGCGAGCATTTGAGCATTGTGCACCAGCTGCCTCCTACCGGCCAGTAATGTGATTCACTCAAATAAGCTTGCTAACCTCCGAACCGTCTGGACTATTTCAAATATCTAAAGGAGAGTTGAAGAATATCCTAATAATTGAGTAAGCCTTTGCAAACTATCAGACAATATGGTAATAATTGTCATCTTCTGATGCCAGGCATAAATGACTGCCTCTAGAATAGCTCGAAGTTTTGCAAAGAGTGAAGACGGACAATGATCCAGAAATCAACAAATCGACCAGAGGAAACCATGAGTGCCGACAAAGGAGATCTGGCAACCCAACCCAAAGCACCACAAGACGTAGAAGAATTCCACACCCATTGACATAAAAAATGACTGGCACTAATCATATTAGATAATCCAGGGGCAAAGATCCTCAAGATAAAAGGCAAAGAGAGGGGAGTGGTAAAACAAGTTTGAGAGTACTTAACCTCAGCTCATGAGCTTGACCAAGCTCCTACATTAACTTTTCAGTCCTACAAAAAATTTGATAAGCACCACCTTCGAAGCCTCTGAAGGGTGTCTCATTACAACTAAGCTAGATACTCCATAGGGTAGTGATAACACAAGAAAAATTCTCAGATTGCTTACTACGAATGGCCCAAGTCACCCTGCAAATCCATGTGGAAAAGGATTCACATGTATTAAGCAGGGGGCTTAGTCCAGTTAAGCTCCACACAAGATTTGACTCGGAATAGAAAAGGAAAATATGGTCCAAATCCTCATCGACACTATTACATCTTGGACAAGCCACCGAGGTGACGACACCCCTCTTTAGTAACTTGGCTCTTGATGAAAGGACATTCTGAAAGCACTTCCAAACAAATATCTTCCATTTACTTGGTAATGAGGCAGTGCACAATCTCTTGAGGAATTAATTGCTACATCATAAAATTAACAACATAGCAAGTACCGGGATGATATTGTGAAGAGACTGAATTAGCATTAACCTTTCTTGGTAACTAGCATACATCCACTGCTAGCTAAAACCCAGACTAGCCAATCCCTTCCATTTAAGCTCCTTCGGACATGAAATAAGATTTGCTTGAAAAACCTCATGTAAGAAAAAGGAAGTAATCTTGAGAAGACTCCAATTTTTTAGAACCTTGCTTGATAGATTGACTACAACCCTACAGTTGCTTGAAGATGCTCCATTCAAAGTTTACTACCTCAAGTTAGGAGGTGGAAATCTCGGGAACCAATATTCTAACCAGATATTGATAGATTTTCCATTATCAATAGACCAACATGGATTCAGCGTAAGAAGTTGTAGACCATAGATCCAAATAGTAGATAGGTTAAAATCAGCATCAGCCTTCCACTAGGAGGTACTATGGCCATATTTAGCTTGCAGGACCCAGATGACTAGAGAATTGTGATTCTTATGCATAAGACGCCAAAATGTGCAAGCTAGCAAGGCCTGATTAAACAGATGGCTATTACATATACCTAGGCCTCCTTGTTCTTTGGGAAGGGATAGAGTAAATCTATAATGAAAGTGAATGTCCTTACGCTGATCTACCCCTCATCACTAGAATCTAACACAAAACCTGAAAAGTTTGTCACTGGTGATCGCTAGGATGTGAAATAAGGACATTATGTAAACTGAATTCGAGGAAAAAGAAGCTTGAATCAAGGTCAGCCTCTCCCAACAGGATTAATTAATCTCTTTTTTCAAGAGGCAAGCTTAGATTCAATCTTAGAGCTAAAAAAAATCAAAAGTTGTCTTGGAGTAGTTGCAATTGGAGGATATCCCTAGGTATTTGGTGATTGCGTTGTTGCCTTGTTCAATCTTAGAGCAGGATTTGAAGTTTTGAACGATGTTACTCGAGTTGCACAACATAAACTATTTGTCTCTAGTTGGCGTTCATCTTTCCAAAGTCATTAGCTTTTCTTTATCCCATACTTCAGGCAGTCACGTTTTATTTTATTATTATTATTATTATTATTATTATTATTATTATTATTATTTGTATATGAGAGATAAAACAACAAAGGAAAGGCTAGCTTCAAGTAAATAAGATTCTCTAACTATTGCTACAAGAAAAAAGCCCTATTTCCGGCTCTGCATTACCGACAGCTGGCCATCGAAAAACCGCAATTCCAACACTAAAGTTTTGACAACCGAAAACTTCTGACAAGACCTAGGCATAAAAAAAAAAATAGCCGTCGTGAAAATGGGCTTTTTTAGTAGTATATCTACTTGCAGCAAATGACCTATTCTTGAAAAAGGGGAATCAAACCAACAAAACATCTCCTGAATCGATTGCCTCAAACCGGCCATAAAATCTGTACAAGCATTCCGTTCTCTAAAAATATGATGAACTTGTTCCACTTCCCACTGTCTCATCATTACTCAACAATCTTTCAACAAGTTATGAAGCCTCCACTAATACAAATTGAGTTGCGTTATATAGGGGGAAAGCTCTCCAAATGCTTGTTTCTCCATTTATAATAGTTGAATTTGACACATTATTTTAAGTGAAAAGGAATTTATTATCACTCCACCTCTCAAATTTTCTTTTGTTCTTTTCATGCTTAGGGTATGGAAGATAAGGCTTGTGGGATTTTATGATGGAATTGGGCTACTGATCGCTGGGTTAATTGCTATATGGTCCCAGTTCGCAGAACAGCTCAGCCCACACTTCCCTGTACCTCCAAAATCTATACATTAACGAGTAGATGCTGGTGTTTGCCCAACCAAACTTTTTGGTGCCCTACTGCTAGAAACCGAATTCTACTCTCTAAATTTTTCCTTTTTTTTTTTTTACTACTTGAATTCTTTTAGTTACTCTCGTTCAAGATTTTTTTTTTATTGTCCTACTTAACAAACACGATGAATAGACGGTCTTTCTTTCGTGGTTAGATGATGATCAGAGGATTCTAACAATAATTAGTTAATTGTCAGTTCATTTCAAATTAAATTTAATGTATTACTCTTATATAAAATAATTATTTTTTTCAATTATGAGTTTATCAAAAGTCTTATATTTTAAGAAGTCCAACAAAATAATATTAATATGTTTTTCTTAAAAGCAAGTATTTTTTAATTTTTTTTCTTTTTTGGATTGGATAAGTTAAAAAATTGATAAAAAAAACTAAAATACTCTAAAATTATATATTAGAGTTCTTAAAGGGTAAAATTTCAATAAATAGATAATTTAAATAAATAATCACTTTATATCGCCAAACAAAAGAAAACAACTAACAGCTTGGTTTTAATTGTAATAAAATATAGTATTACAAATAAATAGAGTGTTTAGTAAATCGTTCGTGAAATGTTCTGTAGGAGTTCATTTATATTTTTTTATTAAACTAAATGAATGAATATGAACACAATTTTCTGTTCATTTATTTAAATACATGAACACGAATAAGTCTGCATTCATTTATTTACATTCACAAACAGTTCAATTATTGTTTGTTTATATTTATTCATCATTTCACTACTAACAAAAAGGAATTTAGTGACGCTATGTACTGAGTAACAACTGTCGCTAAATTTGCCGCCACTAATTCATTTGCTGCTAATATCATAGCAACGGTAACCATTGCTAACTTGTGATGGTCAGCCCTCACATCTACAATAGTCACTAATTTTTTGGTATTGACTTGTTACTAACAAGTTAGCAGCGGTTACTCATCGCTAATTTAACAAAGTCAAGTCATTGCTAATTTAGCGAAAGTAAACCAAAGCTAAATTTAGTGAAGGCTAACCGTTGTAAAATTTAGTAAAGATTAACCATCACTAAAATTATGACATTAGTGACAGTATGCCTTCACTAGTTAATAATCATTAGTGCTGGACTAGTAAAATAAAGACATAATTTTGCTACGGCCCTAATAAATGAACAATTAAATAACAAGAAACACAACTACAACATGACTAACTTAAAAGGAGAGGAAGAGAAATACCAGGGCATTGAAAGAATAGGGGCAAGTCCGGGTTCGTGTCCGAGAGAAAGGGAAATGAACAAGGTTAACAGAGATGGGGCCCAGAAAAGCTACCATGCTGACGACGCACGCCATGACCCTCCTGATCGAGACCTCACTGGGTTGTAAACTTAGCTGGTTTAATCCATCGAAATCAACCAGTGCCCTCACCGGCAATGCAGCATTAATCTTCAAAAGCATTGTGGCCAATGCTCAATCGCAATCGTTCGTTCTCTCAGCATCTACTCCCAAAAAGGATTCAAACTCATGAAAATTAAAAAAAAAACTCAAAACATCTCAAAACACTAACCTAACACAAAAATAAAACAAATGGAAGAGAATACCCCGAAAGGGAGGCTAATCTACTTCCAGTTGCAACGGTTGGATTTCACGAAAATTTGGCAGTTTGGAAGCTTACTTTCAATTAGGCAATTTTGGGGCAACGGAGGTTCGAGAAAGGAACAACCAGACAACAATTGATGAAATTAGCCATGAAGAGGAGGCTAAGCCTTTAGGCTCTTAGTTTGAGGATTGAGCAAACTGGCATCGTTTTTTTCCTCCATAAGCAACTAGTGACGTTTAACTGTCTCTACTTCTAACAATAACTTAGCGACAAATAGCTGTCACCAGTCTATTGTTAGTTAATGACAGTTTCAGCCATAACTTAGTGATGACTAGCTGTTGCTAAAATACCTATTTTATTCATTCATTTTTTTAATAAAAGAAATATGAAATTAATCATGAACTGCTTAAGATGCCCTATATGCAAATGACTAATACCAATAAAAAATAATATTCAAGAATTTCCCGCTTCTCTTTTTCCTTTTCTAGAAAATAACTAAGATGAATAAATTTTTTATAAAATAAAATTTTATCCCAAATTATAATCTATATTTCTTTTTTTTTTTTTTGGTAAACACATAAGTCCATTTACATATGGATTGGAAAAGAAATCCTTCGCAAAGAAAAAATAATGGAAGAATAAACTCGGCATATGTAGCTAGACTATGGCCAACTAGCAAAGGCAGAGAATTGCTACATCTCACCAGAACTTGGCGATGACTAGTTGTCGCCAATTTTTGACATATTAGCAAGAGCAAGCCGTCGCTAATATTTGGGATTTTAATATGGGCAAATCATCTCTAATCTTTGAGATATTAGTGAGGGCAAGTTGACGCTAATATTTGGGATACTAGTAAGGGCTAGCCATTGCTAAATTTAACGATAGCTAACCGTCACTAAATTAGCGAACACAAGTCATCACTAAACTTTAGTGACAGACAGTCGACTCTAAATTTTCATTGGATTTTTAGGTACACATCTCCACTACATTACATATATTATATAAGGTAATCTAGGTTAAATGATATGACAAGTTAACATAAAAAATGACTAACCGACATGAGCTTGTATGCGGCTAATGAGGGCAAGTTGTTTTTAATTTGGCTGAGACTTAGAAAAGGCTAAACACGGCTAATTTTTTGGATTTTAATAAGGGCAAACTTTTAGTAAATTTAGCGATAGCAAGTCATTGCTAAATTTAGCGATGGTTGACCATTACTAAATTAGCGAGGTAGTGAAGGTAAACCGACACTAAATTTTATTAGCAAACAGCCGTCACTAAATTTTCACTGTATTTTTAGCGACTATTTGCCATATCTAATTAATGACTATTTTTACCTATTGCTAAATCACCTTTTTCTAGTAATGTTTGTTTATTTGTTTGTTTTTCATTAATTTATTTATTTATTTATTTATTATTTATAATAAGATATATATTCATTTATATTTACATAGACAATCCACTTGTGATCTCCACCATCTTTTAAGTTTAAATTTTCTTTGGCCACTTAGACTAAAATGATGTTTGTCTGTGTTGTGTGTTCGTTTATTTATGTTCATTTAAATTGTTCACAAACTAATTCATGTAACGAATGAACATGAACACCTCTTTTAACCAATCAAACAAACGAACACAAACAGGAGTTTTTCATGTTTATGTTCGTGTTTGGTTAAAACTGAAACAAATGTCACGAACAGAACTCATTCAAGTTTGTTTAATTTATTTACAACCCTAATAAAATATGAGGAATTATGTGTTTAATTTTGTTATTTGTCTACTACCCCATTATCGTAAAATGTTGATTGTGACTTTTTCTTTATCATAGAATGAATAAGAAATCAAACTTCCATTATCGTAAAATGTTGATTGTTAAAAAACGTATTTCATTCGTCTGTTAAAAAAATTAATTTTTTTCACTTTATTTAGTATTATCTTTTCAAGCCTCATGGTCAATCTACAGCCCCAGTCCCCTAATTTCCTTCTCCATGCAAAATCTCTCTCTTGCCAAAATTCGTCAACCATGACTATGGTTAATGTACCAGATAGATAAGTTTCACTCAATCCTAGCTATCAACTTCAGAATGAATAATATATGAGTATTAAAATTATAAAACTAATGGATGGTTGATAGGTTATAGCTTGAGTATCTAGCATGATGTATAAGATGTAAGAATGATATTATCTTACTTACATTCTATCTATTGTCATCTCCATGTAACACTAATTACACCCGAGAGCCAAATTATGAGAAATTGTCAACCTAGAAAACAAATAGCAATGTAAATATTCAAGTCAAATATATGCACTAAATAAGCATTGACGGAGATATAAAGGAGTTGGATGTCCATATATATATATATATAATGAT
Source organism: Aquilaria yunnanensis (assembly GCA_039654915.1). Classification (NCBI taxonomy): domain Eukaryota; kingdom Viridiplantae; phylum Streptophyta; class Magnoliopsida; order Malvales; family Thymelaeaceae; genus Aquilaria; species Aquilaria yunnanensis. The sequence goes on along the minus strand of CM077596.1, from coordinate 50,642,861 downwards.
ATATTTCAGAAAATTAAATAGTACAAAAAATATATAACATAAATAGTAAAAAAGAAAAAAAAATCATTCTAACTCTTTTTTCATGTAAAAATGTTCATTTTCATGTGTATAAAAAAAACTAAAAATATATTTTAAAAAATTAACCCGTAAACATCATCATTTCTCTCTTAGTTTTCTCTCTCACATAGTCACATGTTATTAGAATCCATACAGCTATGCTCAATAAAAAACATACTCACTGCCACAACAGCAATTTTTGCAAGTTCAAAATTTTAATTGTAAGTTCTTCATTCTCTACGTCATCCAGCTCCTAATTCCAATGAGTTGTTTTTCAATTTTTTTTATTTTTTTTATTTTTCTTTTTGTTTTATTATTTTTTTTAGTAAATTCCATGCTAAAATTATTTAATTGTTTACATTGTAAAGGAAATAACTGAATCCTTTTCTATAGATAAGATTATAAATAATTTCTACTTGATGAAGGAGAGACGAGCACAATAATAATTCTATAATAGGTGACATAATCCTTCTACTTTAGGTTGATGTTCCATTCTCATACTCCACTTGCGCTCGAAGTTTCTTTAACACTTTTTTAACCTAAATTTTAAAATGTGTCATTTTCCTATTCTCAGGACACTCTAGGGCATTTAGATTTCCTAAGTTATATTTAACCATTAATTTTTTACATAATATTAAATGATACCTATTTTTTAAGTCTTAGTTATTTCTAATTGATAGGAAAAGTCATGATTTAATATGAAGTTGATACTTCAAATTGCTATATGATTGTGAAGAGATTGAGATTAGTAATTTTTAATATTTTAATCTTTAATTGTATCTTGAATTATAATTTTAATATATTTTTTCTATAATATAAATAAATGTATATATATTATATTAAAAATTCCTATATCACGTCCCCAAATTTAAAATCCTAACTCTGTCCCTACCAATAGAGGCACTATTTGATGAACAAAAACTAGTGGAGTTTTGGCTTCAATATATATCAAATAACTAAATCAAGAAAGTGCAAACACCTGGGTGATTGTGTTAAGTATGTACTTTTCTCTATGTACATTTGATTTGAGGTATTTGGCTTAAAATTTTTAACTGATATTGGTATTCCGGTAAGGTATGGTGATGGTATATAGTCCATAAATCTGTATTCTACTCATATCCATCTGATGGCGTAAAAAATTCTATCCACATGATTGGGTCGAAGCAGATTTTTGCTAGGTAGGGTATATATTGACATCTCACAAATGCACACTTATATTAGAGAAATTGTTTCATATGATAGTGCCCCATAAATGTTCTACCTAAGCAAAATATATCTAATACATACCATTATACTTATTACGGCTCAAGAGCTTATTTCAAAAGAAAATGCACTTCGTTTGAGATTATTAGCAATATTAGTGATTATCGTATTCATGAGAATACTTACTTTAAGAAGCTAAACAAAATTATAATAATTTTTATTGCAAATGTAACTATTTTTTATTAATATTTTTATGTTTTGTAAGTCAAAGATATCATAATAATTTAATTTAATTTCGAAGAAAATATTATTTAAGTTAATATCATACATATATAATATTAGCTTTTAGTTAGCATAGAAAGTAAAAGAAAAAAAAAGTAAAAAAAAATACATTTTAAAAAAAATACAAGTTATACACATTTTGGAGCAGACCATCCACACCTTCCCGTAAGAACCTCCCAAGATACAAAGGATTGAAAAGAGAAAGAAAGGAGATGGACATATAGTGTATGATAATTAGCACCAATCGTCCTTAAAGTATAATTTATGTTACTTATTCATCTAAAAAATATTAATTGTTGCATCATTCATTCTTAAAAAATGTTATGCTATCATTGATCATCAACGTTAAGTACAAAAGCAAAGATGATGTGATTCCTGATGTGGATATGGATTGGGTCGAAATGGGGATTTCAGGCGAAAAGGCACCTAGTCGATTTAAGTCAATTTGGCGTTCACGCTGGCGAGGTGGCTGTTTGTCCCTTCGATGCATTGTTGCCTTTATGACATGACCGAGAGCTATTTGGGGATGCTGAGATTGTTGACTTAGCTGAAGTCAAAGCTGGTTACAATTGTTGAACAAGATCTAAGTCATGGTTCGAGCTTCCTCGGGTAGTTCATGAAGATGTTGCATTACTATAGCAAGTAGTGAAGGTGGGTCGAAGAGGACTGACATGGTGAAGATGAGATAAGGGAAAGAGCTCGGTGGGTTAGGTTTCAAATTTATCATTTGTTAGAAAAGTTTTGCTACTTTGTTGAAATTATAAGGACAATTGTTGCATTTGGGTAAGCAAATTTTCCTATGTCCAAAAACTTCAAAACAAAAAAAGAAGCATCCCTCAAATCTAAGATTTGCATAGAAGGTATAATGCCCTTTTAGTGGATGAGAATTTTTGTGGGTCTAGAGATCTAGGATCCAATAGTTAGCTCTCGAGGATAGTAATACTCGATTTTTTCATCTCACTACTTGGACATGATGGTTATCTTCTAGAATTGCTGCTTTATAGTTACCTAACGAATCTTGGCTCTATGCAAGGAGAAAATTCACACCTTTCACTTTCAATTATTCAATGACTTTCCTCCTTGTTGTGAGTTGACCTAGTCGATGTTATATTTTTCTATTTTCAAGGTTCTCTCCGATTAGCAAAGAGAGTCCCTCATGTTCTCATTCATAAAAAAGGAGATCAAATGAGCCATATTTGATTTGGGTAGTGTGAAAGCTCTAGGTCTGGATGATCTCTCACCTCTAGTTTTTAAGAAATATCGGAACACAATAGGAGATTCTGTTACAGAGGTTATTCTATCCTTTTTAAATGGTGGCCATCCCATTTGTCAAATTAATCACACTTTTATCAATCTAATCTTGAAGATTCGTGAAGCCCATCACATCAAAGATTTCCACCCTATTAGTTTGTGTAATACCATCTACAAACTTATTGAAAAGATGCTTGTTAACCAATTGAAATCCATCAAGTAAAATTCATGAATGGTTCATAACCTTTAGTCATTGTTTCCGTTCAGTTCCTAACTTATTGAATGTTCTGTTTTAGTCCTAAACCTATTAAAAATATTTCATTTTAATCCTAAATCTATTGAAAACATTTCATTTTGGTCCCAATTTGATGAAACTTGTTAACTCAAAGTATTTGTCTGATAACAACCTTTTAAATTATAATTTAACTATCCGGTAACCGTCTTATAACAAATTTAATATGTATAATAATTTTTTTATAGTTAATGAAAAATTCAAATCACCTTATTTCATTCAAAAAGAAAAGACTACTAATTTAAATTGTCTATTTACTATAAAGAAATATTAAATTATTTAAATTTACTGAAAGACAGTTACCGAATATTTAAATTAAAATTTCAAAAGTTTCTGCTAGATAATTATTCTGAATTAATGAATTTCATCTAGTGAGAGACCAAAATGAAACAATTATAATGGGTTTAGGACCAAAACAGAACATTTGATAGATTAGGGACTAAAAGGAAACAATAACTAAAGGTTAAGGACCATTTATGCAATTTACTCAAAACCCATCATTCCCTCCTTGATTTCTGAGTTCCAAAATGCCTTTGTTCCTCGATGCAGTATTTAGGATAACATGATGATCGCTCATGAGATTGCATGCTGTAAAGCATACCAAAGCAAACGGTGGTCCTCGGGTTTATAAGGTGATTTTAAAGCTAGATATCAGAAAGGTCTATTATAAAATCTGGTGGCCCTTCTTGGAGAAGGTTCTTTATAGTATGCAATTTACTAATTCTTGGGTTACTCTTATTATACAATGCATTACCATGATGTTGTATTCTGTGTAAGTGAATGTTAAAAGTACATACTGGTTTAATCCTTAGGCAGGCTTTCGTCAAGGTGACCCATTCTCCTCATATTTTTTTATCTTGTGTGTTGAAGCTCTTTCAAGTTATCTGATCACTTCCTTTCAATTATTGGGTAAACTGGTGGGTTTAAGGGCTAGTTGGAGTGTGCTATCCATTAATCCTTTTGCTGTTTGTAGATGATTGTTTGATTTTCTTTCAGCCTTCTAAAGAAGCAGTTTCAACAATTAGGAACTCTTTGTAGTTGTTTGAGTTGGCAACTAGGCAAGAGGTCAATTTCTCTAAATCAGAGTGGATGTTCAATAGTAATGTCCTGAATGATTTATTTCAAAAATTTTGTTCTATCCTTCCTTTCCTAGTTAATCTCGACATCCTGAATTATTTGGGAGCGCCTTTCTGCCAAAACTTGTCTAGAAACTTATCATTTTAGTTCTTTTCGAATACAATTTTGAAACATTTGGCCTACTAGAAAATGGAATTACCAAACAATATTGGAAGGTTGATGTTTATTCAGTCCACTTTGACCCTGTTATTGGTATATATCATGTTTCTCTTCAAAGTGCCAATCTCAGCATGTCATAAGATCTCCAATAAGTTTATTCAGTTTTGGTTGTCAAATCCCCATGATAGGAGGAGCTATCATCTTAAGAATAGAAATCTTCTCATGTTTCCAAAAGGTTTAGAAGGCCTGGGTGTTAAAGACATATGTCTTTTTAACCAAGTCCTCGCTAAAACATTCTAAAAGAACTTTGAGAGTAGTCTTGATTCTCTAGTCTATAAAGTTATCAACGTGAAATATAGGGCTTAATTTATTTGGCTAGTCAAAGACAAGAGTAATGCTTCCACAATTTGGAGAAGTTTACTGCATGGGCGTTCTCTCCTTAGTACTATAATGGTTGGACAATTGGAGATGGGACATCTATATGGGTTTAGTATGGCGATTAGATTTTGGATATTTTCTCATACATCCTAAGAGCTGTGAGCCCAGGGTTTCTAAATCACAAGAAGTTCAAGGTGGCAAATCTTGTTTTCAACACCACCTCAAATTGGAATAGGGTGCTCATTCATGCTCTTTTTCCCACCCATATAGCCCAACTTATTTTGCAGTTGAATCCTTCTTTGAGTTGTTATAACCATACTGTCAAATTTCACTCAAAACTATGAAATACCATGTATTACTAGTATGCACTATGCAGTACATAATTTTTCATGGTTTGTTGGGTTTTCACGTGAAGTACCACCGTATTTCCCATGTTGATGGTTTTTTGTATTTTTTTTTTCCCCAAATTATCGTAGTATAATATATGGTACGCCCACAACATATCATGTGACATAGGTTAGAGAAATTTTGCTTTTCCATTTCACATCGATGTACCATGTGTGTGTAATTAATAAACAATTTAAACTTGAATTTAGATTTTTTTTTAGTTAAAAACCTAATCTTTTATGTGTTTTCGTATAAAAACATTGCTTTTCATATATATTTTATTTATGTTAAATAAATTATGATGAAAATAATCATATATATATATATATATATATATATATAGATATTATTTTATTTTTTGATTGAAAAAAATTTTTACGTGCTTTTTGTATAAAAATATTGTCTTATATATATATTATTTATATTAAATAAATTATGATGAAAATAATCAAATTACATATAAAAAAGTGTAAAAGAATTATATTTGATATTTTTAATCTTAAAATAATATTTTCAGTATATATTTTTTGTCAAACCGATAATGATACATGACTTAAAGTATACCTATAATTTACATGGATGAGCATACTTAATTAGGACAAGAGTATCAATAATTAAAAGACCAAGGGTTAAATCTAGAGATGCTAATAGGCCGGTTTTAGGCCAGGTATAGTCAATCCCAAACCTTCCCCTTATATAATTGGGCTTGGGTAGTATCTATCCTGTATATAGGTGGATACTACCCACCAACCTATTTTAAGGCATATGTTTGATTTTTTAAAATTTTTTTTTATATATTAACATATATTTTCAAAAGAATGTTTATATTCACAATTAATTAATACTCAAAAAATTATAAACTAAAGTAATATAAGATAATTTATGTTAAATTATAATTTTATTGTGAAATAAAATTATATTTTGAATATAAATATAATAATTTAACAAAAATATGGGTAGAGTTGGGTAAAATAAGTTAAACTTATATCCTCTCCATGACTTAACAGGTAACATTAGATTCGGGTTTAAGTAACCGGGTTCAAAAAGGATATGATCGGATGGGGTTTTTTTTGACATCTAGTTAAATCTCTCTCATCCCAATCGTCTTCCCTCCTATCCATCGAACAAGAAATACATATGCGGTTAATCATTGCGTGAAAAATCATGCTAATAGAGACAAGAGTGCCGTTAAATCAAAGAGCAACATGATCATCAGCCATGGATCCTACTGGTAAAAGCAGAGAGCTCCTTTGGTTGAACCAAGAATCGGCCACCTGAGTGGGTTTCCGTACCCACCTAAGTCTGTCTTCTTTTATCCTTTCGGAGCAAAGGGGGGCCTTTTGGGGTCTATGGCTTTTGCCACAAAATGCGTCTCCTTCTCGGATGTTGATCAGAATTGAAGTCTAGTCATATGCATGGAGGCTACAGGACGACCGATTTCTTCATTTACGTGCCCACAAAGTCCAAATGTAGAAATTGAGTGTGCCACCATCTTTGCCCCTCTTCCCAATGTGGTCTCCTTGTTAGAATTGCATTGTCTCTTGATTAGAGTATCCGGCCTGTTGACGCATCGGGTGAAAATTCGACTGCAAGGTTATCAATAAAAATGATATTAGAAATTTAACGTGATTCACGCTTAATTTTGGGATGCGTGCCGATTTGGACGCTTAATTTTGCTTTGTTCCACTTGTTTTGCGTAGTTGCTTGCCCTATATCCTTTGCAGCACAATGCTTTCATCAATTTCCTAGCTTAATTGGGAAAAATTCCACTGAAATGTCCTGGTGGTTTCTATGGGTTTCGTCATCCGCGTGTCTGCCAACGGCTTCTACGTTGCCCGGCAACTACGAATTTGTACATTCCCTATTAGAAGTGATAAGAGAATGGGGCTAACTAGTGCTGTGGGCGAGAAAATGACTTGCTAGAGATGGAGAGAGCAGCCATTTTTGCCAGTATTATCTCATACTGGCTTTACCGGTTGAAAAATGATATAATAATGGTACATCTCATTCCGTTCTTTATATCAGATTGTATCAGTTGGTATATGACATCTCGGCCATCTTGTGCAATTCCATACTGCCTCAGAACCAGGGAAATGGATTTTTTTGTTAAAAAAAATTATTTCTAGTTTTGATATTTTTACGTAAAATATATAATTATTATGCTTAATTCATCACTTGTATAATATGTTTGAAAGAATTTTTTTATTTTAATTTCTTCTATGCCTTAAAATTATGTTTTTATTTTATAAAATATGTTATTTATGTGTAAAAGACTCTTTTTTAGTTTTTTCCAGGGGTTCGTCCAATTTTGAAATCTTTGTATAAGGCAGGGGAAAAGGAAAATTTGGCAACAAAAGTTTTGGTTCTTCAATTAGTTGAATAGAGAGTATTAAAATCTTTAAAGTTTGGTGTTAATATTAATGATGTGTCCTTCGATGGTTGTGATAAACTAACTTATGGAATTTTTGAGAGGCTTGACAAGGCTAAGAATCAGTGGAAAGGGTGCAAGAAGACTAGTTCACTGTCAAAAGGATCTGCACTGAATTGTAAAGTAAAATGATTAGAATGGAAAATTAAAAACTAGGTTGTTATTTTTTTCTTCTTTTTGGGGTTCGGTTGTTGTAACTCTTGGGACTAAGGTTTATAATTTTTTTGGGAATAATATGGCATGCTTGGAGGTCTAATGCTAAGGTAGAGTTTTTAAGATGTCGAGTGTTGTTAGCTTGATGTAGTTAGTTATGTTTGCTGGGATCTGTTGACTTATTTCTATACCTTTTTTGGAACTAGACTTTTTGTTTTTCTTTTATCATTAATAATAATTATTTTTGCCATTAAAAAAAATAGACTCTTGATTAATCTATATACATGTCATATGAACTTGATACTGTACACACTTTAAGTAGTTGTTATGTTCTATATGTTCACACACACACACACACATATATACATATATATACTAGTACATCAGAGACACGACAATATGGTACCAGTACTGTATCGTACTATTGAAAAAATAGTATGACATTTGGTATTAGATTTAAAACCTTTCGCAGACAATTAGTGAGGGTAAATGGGGGAAATGGCAAACATGTGACAACAAATGCACATGCAAACTTAAAAAAATATTTCACGCAACTTAAGGGGAAAAATAGTAACCAAGCGATAAACCCCTCACTAACAGCTTGTTTGGAGTTGTCTATGGAGCAAATTGGTAACATATCTCCGATCCCCTTCAGGGAAAGGACCAAGCCACATAATAGGTACCCGCCAAACAAGCCGATTTGTAGTTAGAAGCGAAAAAAGCTTTGGAAGGCTAAAGAATTAGATACATTTTGAAATACAAAGGTAAAGGAGCTTGGAATTAAATTGTGGAATTTGGTTGCCAATTTCACCAAACCAAACCACTCAAAGTAGAAAAAATTAGACTACCTCAAGGTCAGCACTATGATGCAAAATAGAAGAAAAAGAAGAGGGTTTGGAGGCATCATAGTTAGCAACGGCCGGATTCTGTTAAGAGGCGCCATCTCGCTCTATAGTAGTGAGAATTGCCACTGACTTATCGTTGCCCATCACCGCCTGGGCTCTGTTTGGGTACCGATTTTTCGTCACTCTCTATTGAGTTATGTTTCAGCATTGAGAAGATTGCTCAATTATTCTCCACACATAAATTTCTTCCTTCTTGGGAGCACACAACGCTAATGGCATCTGTTGTAGTATGGACTGTGGAGGTGTTGGCTTGTTGATTTGGGAAGAGAAGATTTTAACTGGATTTGACCGTAACTAAGGCCAATGTTAGCCACTTTTGTTGAATGGATTAGGAGATGGTAGGATGATGGATACAACCAGTTGGGATAAATGCATTAATCAGTAGCGGCTCCAGGAATTATATCATGTGGAGGTAAGTTTGGTGCTTCATTTATTTAAAAAAACTTTCATATTTTTAGCACAATTGATATTGAGATTTTTTTTTTTGTTTTAATTCATATCTAAATGACATATAAACACACAAATTATATTCATAAATACAAACATTATATTTTTTATTTTGATAGCATAGATATTTCTTTTTGCATGAAAATGCATTAACTCATAATCAATAGGCCTACTTGTTCTTTTTGAGTTTTTTTTCAATATTGTTGGAATTGATCCTTTTGTATTTGGTATGTGCTCTAAAATGTTGAATTTTATAATATATATATCAATTGTTGACATATTGCAATATGAGATAAAAGCAATTATTTGGTATTCTTTTTATATTTTAAGAAGTAAAAGAAATATAGGATTGTATATTTATAAACTAAAAAGAAAAGTAATTGCATGACTTGTAATATGATAATTATGAAGGCAATGTAGAATATTTTAGTAGTTGGAGTTCTACAAGAGAAATATATATTCTTTTAGATAATAATTATAAAATTAAAAAAAAAAGAGAAAATATATTAAGATTTACATATATTAAGTAAAAGAGGATTCTTCTCTATACAGTTAAATGGATTAGCTTAGATAGGATGAAGTGAGATATACGATAGTGTTGACACCCAATTTCGTCCGGCCATTAAAATAATTTTAAAAAAAATTAATTAAAAAAAATGTATTATTATTATTGTTATTATTATTACTAAAATTTTTTTAATTAGTTTAAAATATATGTTTTTGTTTTGTTTTGTGAAGATTTGATATATGTGTGTATATGTGTATGTTTGAAAGAAAAAAAAAAGAAAACTCCATAAAAATGACAAAATTAAAAAGTTTGAGATAAAAATAATAAAATTGAGAAGTTTCAGGTAAAATTAACAAATTCTGAAAGTTCCAGGAGCATTTGGTAGTTTGTCACATAAAATTTTGAGCCTGCCGACGTTTCTGGCCCAAATTGACAGAAAACGACAAAATTGTCAAAATCGGAAGCTTCAGGAACTTATCCAGAGGCTGAGAGACGTAAAGGACTAAAATTGTCATTTTACCAATTTAAGAGATAAGTTTGAAATTTTTTATTAATTTATCCATCAACAGTTCAGCTAAACTTCCTCTATAAATAGGCCCCCAAATTTTGTGCTGAACACAGAAAAAAATAGAAAGAAAGCTTAGAGCTCCGTTTCAAAAAAAGAGAAAATTACAGCCTTATTCCCTAGCTTATCTTCCCTCTGCCGAGAAATTCCCAAATTTTATTTCCTTACGAATTGACCATCTTCTTCCTTCTTCCTTCTCTTTCTCTCTCTTCTCTTTTACTCTGTCACGCTGCCCCACGCCCGCCGTCACCGCTACGCCGCCGCCGTCTCCACGTCGCCGTCGTCCCCACGCCGTCGTCGCCTTCGTGCCTCTCCGCCGTGTCCGTTTTTTTTCTTCTCCTTCTCTCCCTCCGCCTTCGCCGCGCCTTCGCCGTGCCTTCGCCGCCGCCGCCGATTCGCCCTCCGCCTCGCTGCCCTGCACCTTCGCCGTCGTGCGCCGACGCCACCGTGCCCCTGACCGCGCCCCCCCCGTCCAACTCCGCCTCCCCCCTGCCCCTGCGCTTCGCGCGTCCGTCACCTCTGTTTCAGCATATTCAAATTAATTTTTAAAGGGTACAACCCTTGTTTTGTCCTCTATCTTTTCAATTTCTTTCACTTTGGTTACTAACCTTTTATTTTGTTCTTGCAGAATTGATTCCTAACCCTTTTAATTTTTACTTGTTTATTTATTTGTTTATTATTGTTATTATTACTAACCCTTCTTTTTATTGTTATTATTATAACTAACTTACTAACCTTATTATTATTATGACTAACCTTATTATTAGTTATTATTATAACTAACTTACTAACCTTATTATTATTATGACTAACCTTATTATTATTTATTATTATAACTAACTTACTAACCTTATTATTATTATGACTAACCTTATTATTATTATTATTATGACTAACCTACTAACCTTATTATTGTTACCTCAACTAACTTACTAACTTTTATTTTTATTGTTATTAACATCTAACTTTACTAACTTTGCTAACTTTTATTATTGTTGTTAATAATTAATTTAATTAACTTGGCTAACTTTTTATTATTGTTGTTAATTAATTAATTTAATTAACTTGACTAACTTTTTATTATTGTTAATTAATTAATTTAATTAACTTGACTAACTTTTTATTATTGTTGTTTAATAATTAATTTAATTAACTTTGCTAACATTTATTATTTATTTTTAAAGTGGATGGCCAAAAAGCCCCACTTTATTTTTATTAATTTTCCTTTACATAATTTATTTCATTTAATTCACCTTTACTAATAAATAAATAAGAACTAAAAAATAAAATTCTTTTATAATTAATTATTAAAGCTAATAAAAATCATTTAAAAAAAAACTAATCATTTTTATTTTGGAATACATGTTTTTATTATTTCTTTAAAGATAACAAAGTTAACTTTTTATTCCTTTTTGTTAAAATTAATAAACAAGCATGATTAAATAGTACTAAAAATATACAAATCAACTTCTTTTTTCAAAACATTTTTAAAATAATGATATTTAAAATTTAAAATTCAAGAAAAATCCAATAAAATTATAATTAAAATGATTATAATTAATTAAATAATTAAAATTTAACAAAAATTAAAACTCCATGACCAAATGATCCGCCAGGATCCATGGCTTGGAAATATTTTTTTTAATAAAGTATATAAATAAATTTTTCTTTATTAAAAATAAACACTTTGGACTAATATATTAATTATTTAATAAAATATAACTTTTTAGTTTTCTCTATTAATAAAAAAGAATAAAAAGAGTAAAATTTTTGGGTTAATATTTTTCAGTAATATTTTATTTATTTCTTTTAAAATAATAAAATATAATTTTTAGCTTTCTTTGTTAATAAAAAAGAATAAAAAGAATAAAAATTTTAGGATAATATTTTATTCAGTAATATTTTACTTATTTCTTTTAAAATAATGAAAAGATATAATTTTTTGTTTCCTTTATAAAAATCTTCATCAAATGATTTCAAAAATAACAAAAAATAAAAATAAAATAATAAAAAAAAAAAGAAGAAGAAGACCTTCACTTTATTTATTGTTATTTAATTTTCTTTATTTTATGGTTAAACTCATTTCATTTAAAGAAATTAGCCATAAAAATATATATGTAAAATAAATCTGAACCAGGTTGTTAAGTCAAAAAAAAAAAAAATTTTTTTAGTTCATGGTATATTGGCTGGAAACTGTCTCGTGCCCGCTTTTGAGCTGCTTCACCTGGTGAAGAGGGTCTAGCTGAGTAACAACGCCCCGTATCATGATCAAAGATTTTTATTTTTAAACTCTTTGATTCCTTTAAATTAACTTCTTATTAAATAAAAAATTAATTATTTTTTTAATTCTTTTATAAATTGAGTAATTCTTTAAATAATAAATATCCTTCATTAAACAAGAAAAATCAGATAAGAAAAAGAAAAGAAAGATAAGAGAAAGATAAAAATAAAAAAGATAAAGAAAAGAAAAGAAAAGAAAGAAAAGAATAATAAGATATAAAAAAGAAATATTTTTTTTAAAATCATTAACAAATTTAATAAAAAAGACTTATAAGTTAAACTAATAATTAATTTCATAAAATAATAATTAAATAATTAACTTTAAATTAATTTCCATATCCGGATGATCCGGCAGGATCTACGGTTTGGAAATATCAACCTTTTCTTAACTAAATAAATTAAATAAATATAAAGATAAAAATCCATATTCACAATATGGATAAAATTGTTTAAAATTTCACCAAATTCCGTGTCCAAATGACTCGGCAGAGTCCATGGTTCGGAATCAAATCTTCCGTGTCCAAATGACTCGGCAGAGTCCATGGTTCGGAAGTATAAAATTCTATACAAATTAATTACCAAAAATCCACATCCGATTAATTCAGTTAAAAATTCTAGATTGAAAATTAACTGAATATTTTTAAAGCAAAGCAAGACAAAAATTGAAATCAACTAAGGTACCAATTTTTGGGCGTTTTAACAAAGTTGTTTTAACGTAACCGTACTCCCGAACCCCCGAACTCTCGCAGACCAATTTTAAGGTGTCCAATCGACCTGAGCGAAAACCAATTGGTGGCGACTCCCGAAAACGAACCGCACGTTGCCACAGATAGACTTATAATATGAGTTTCTTGTAACTATCTCTTATAATACAATTTTGAGTTAAGAAAACATATGAATGAATTGATGAAGTAACATTTAAAAGATTCATTATCAGATAAAAATAAAATAAAAATAAAATTATAGCATATAAAAATATATAAAAAAAAATACAACTAATCTTTTAAAGAAACTAAAGAACTATTACAAGGATAGATGGGGTAAGAAGACATAAAAAAAATGAATTTGTGCGAAGCAATAAATTCATTGGGTAACAATGCAATATTTATAGTCAAATTATAAGTGATGTCCTCAATTTCCTATATATTAGTTAATTATATAAGGACTAAATAATATGTTAAATACCCAAATTTAGTATATGTTTGTGTGAGCATCATATACTTCCAATAAGTCTAAAAAATTTAAGAGGATAAATCATAACTAAAGATTTATATTTACCGACTTTAAACATATATAATCTAAGATTTTCAAAAGTTCAATAAGGGCAGTTTGCCTCATTGTGGCGCCACCCATGGTGTTAATAAAAAGGTGTGTACCAAAAACGAACTCGGCTTTAAGCCAACGACATATCCAAAAAAACACGTTAAATCATTCAAGTTAATTTATGCTAAAATGCCTGTGAATGAGCTAATTAAGTTTCCAACATTTAATAAATGAAATATAACGACACATATCTGTCTGTGTGGACTTGCTTCGATTGTATCTACATTGATCATGTCCTAAATGACTTGGTTTTGAGCTACGTGTTCAATTGACCACCACGCTAATCAAATGGAATATTCAAGGGTTGTTGGATTTATCATTATTGTCTTTACGAAGTAACTTTTTTTATTTTATTAAATAATCAGAGTTTGACCTAACAGTTAAGATCATTACACCAAAATAATATTACAGTAAAGATTTTGCAATCAATGAATTATCATATTTAAATAATATTAACTTTTAAATAAAATTGATTCCAAATAAAAAAAATATAGAAATAAATTATCCTGTTATATCCCAAGATTCTCTTCCAAATCTTCAATCCCATGATTCTCCCCAAAAAATCTTAAATTATTATTCTCACCATCCTCCCTATCAGGTTGAATGTTTATTCTTCTACTCAAGGTTGTCAAGATCAGGATTTTATCCAAGATTATTTTTTACCGTGCAAGATCAGGATCATAAGATCAGATCGTAGATTATAAAATCTTATCAAAAGCTTAAAATTTTTTGTCTAAATAATATAATTTATATAAAATGCCAATTATATTATAAACTCAAGTAAAATTTAAGTATTATAACAATGGTACAACATAATTATTGATATAATATAAGTAAAATTCAAATTTTAATAGAGTATACATCAACATAATTAATAAAATAATTAACAAAAATCTGAAAGAAATTTATAAACAAACACATTATTGACAAATAAAAAAGAATACAATGGCCATAATTTAAATATTCAATAATTAACTTGCAATAAATTTAAAATGTATAACAATTTTTTTATAGTAAATAAATAATTTAAAATTAGTAGTTTTTTCTTCCTGAATGAAATAAGTTCAAATTACAGAGAGGAAAAAATGGTAATTTGAATGTCCATTAACTATAAAAAATATCATTATATATATTAAATTTACAGTAAGACAATTACTGAATAATTTAAATTACTCTTTAAAAAGTTGTTATTAGACAATTACCTTGAGTTAACAAATTTCATCCAATTAGGAACCAAAATGAAATGTTTTTAATGAATCTAAAACAAAAATAGGACATTTTTAATAGGTTTAGGATCTAAATAAAACATTAATAGACAACAGATGAAAATAGAATGAAAATTAAATGTTAGGAATCGTCCATGTAATTTACCCCAACAAAAATCATACAAGCGTAGGATCATAAGATCTTTCGATCCTACAATTCTACGATCCTAGTTGTGATCCTACCACGATCCTACAACATTTTGACAATGTTTTCTATCTTAGAATTGTAGAATCGTACGATCCTACGATCAGAATCGTAATTTTAACAACTTTGCTTCTACTAGCTAATCTCATACAGATTTCTAAAGGACGAATCATGTTCTCCTTCATAAGCGATGATTGGCCCCCTTCTGCCAAAATCTGTCATTTTGTACCTAGTACCCTTTCATCACTGTTTCTTATGGAATTTGTGAAAAAAGTGGACCAAGGTGACATCGTGAGGGACTTTCACACACTGGTTTGTCGATTCATCACCCAATGATGTTGAGTAGACCGAAATAGGTATGTAAATATAATGGGTTTGTGTGAAAAATACTAGATTTCTTCAATGTATGGTCAATTAAATAATTTGGACCCAAAAGATTGATTGATTTCTAACTTTAGTTCGTTTGATTCTTGTATGAATCTGCGTACTTATAGTATAAGTCTAGAGTTAAAAAATGGTGAATCTTGAAAATGTGAAGTCCTCTGTAGAAAATTAGGTTGCTATTGTATGAAACTATTTTCATTGTATGAAATTGAATTCTTTAGGAAACTGGCTTGCTATTTTACAAATTTGGTTGGTACTGTATGAAATGGGGTTCATATATATATGAGCATGTGTTCCCATTATATGAGTTTTAATTTTGATAATGTATGGTATTAATAATTAATTAATTAATTAATTATATAAAATTGAGTTACTAGTATATGAACACACACACACATATTGTAAAAAACTAGAAATGAATTGTAGGAAATTAGAATGGTAGTGTATGGTCGTACAGGTTTAAAGGATTTAAATCATATGACAATGAGATTTATTTGCATGAAGTTAGGAATTATTTCTATGGAACAAAGTAAATTTTTAAGAATATTGTGTGCAAATACAACAATGAAACGTGATGACAGTACCTAATATTTTAGTTTTTTTTAACGGAAAACAAAATTATTAATAAATGAAAGAGTACAAGAAGCTCCATCCAAGAACTAGAACAAACAGGAACCCAAATTTAGAAAAGTAGCCCAAAAGCTCTTATAAACCCAAAATTCCTCACCTCCACTTCTTAAAACCCCACTTAAATCCCCTAAAAACCTTTACCTTCCCTTTTTAAGACCCTGCTTCAGAGCCTATGAAACACCCACAAAACATCATTAATCCTTGATACCACATTCCAATCTTCTCAATTCATTTCGCAAGGTTAAGATCTTCCTATGAGTACCCACCTTTTAAGGCTCTTTTCCCAGCCTTTACCATGGTACAATTCATCATACATTTCAAGTGCCAACCCTTTGCACCCTTCAAAAGATAAACCTACCAATTTGCTAACTTTGTCAACATGTCTCTTTACTTGAGATTTATAGATGCAATTGAGTTTCTAATGTACACATTAAATGTTGTGTAAGAAATTGGAATCCTATTGTATGAAATTTGTCACCTATTGTACTAAAAGAGGTTTCATCTTATACAAAAATTGAAATTTTTGATTTGCAACACTAAATATCTATTAAACAAAACTAGTTTCCTATAAATTGAAAATGAGTTCCTATTGTATAAAAATGAGGTCCTATCATACTAAATTGAATTATTTTCCTATAAAGTCTAGCGAAAACTCATAGTTCTAAATTGAATTCTTAATGTATGAAATTGGTTACCTGTTATGTAAAACTAAGATCCTAATGTTTTAAACTCTCTAAACACGATAATCATCATATTAAAAATATAAATAAAATTTTACAATAAAAAAACATTACATGATAATTGGGTTGCTTAAGATTATCTCTTCAAATAAATTCAAATTCAAATTCTCTAACTAAAAAATATTATTTTGATATTTTCCTTTTGAAATTCCTATAGTCTTTCTGAACTTGATTAACTCATATGTACCTAAAAAAAAGGATTGCTATTAACTTTAATAGCTTTAGTCAATTGGCAGACATACACCATGTGTATATCAAAAAAGGCCAATACCACAAATGTACACAGTATAATTATCCATTCAATTAAATGTATGGGTAAGCCAATACAGTCAAAAAAACATCAAATATCTTCTTAATAGGTGTTAATGATCAAGCATCAAATAAAAAAGAATCAAGCATTAATTAACTAAATGGTACTTAAAACACATGGGAGATATGAGAGCATCCCGGATGGTGGATGTTTGCCACCAGCAGTGTATTAACGCTGGTAGGTGTATCATTCTAGGTTAAAAGATTATATTTTAAAGTGTCTAACACAGTGTTTGTAGTGTCTGATTCTACATATCTTTGAATGTCTTAAAGTTGTTTTCCAAGTGGTGTGGATAAATTAGTTCAGCTATTCAAACTTTACCTTTAATTAAGAGATAATCATGTCATTTTTACGGGTATTTAAGGGGGGAAATCATGTCATATTTTTATATTTTCCAACATATTTATGTCTTGTCTACATATAGATGAACCTAGATACATTTATATAAAGCTAGATACCATGTAAATAATTGGAAATTTTATACATAGTATTAGATATCTCATCTATAAAAATGGACATTGGACCATTGATTTTTATACTATTTATGAAGATGTCTAACTGTATCTTTCTACTTTGGTGGTGTTCAAGTTCTAGTTATGGTGATCGGATGTCTAGTATAATAGTTTAAGTATCTAAATCTGGTAAGAAATGTCTTAATCTGCCTATTTAAGTATATGTTTTAGGTTTGCCTGATGTCCAAGTATTCAATTATAGCATCTAAATGTCTGGTTATGGTGGCTGAAAGCCTAGTGTGATATAATAAGTGTCTAAATCTAGTGAGGGAATGTATAATCTGTTAGTGTTATGCCTAAAAGCCAATCATGAGATGATTATATTTTGTACATTGAGTCATGATTTATTGAGTCATTATTCCAGTGATTGTGTTTGTTATTTTGTTTCTATGTAACATAATCAAACATAATTATAACCTTAGAATAATAGTATTCTTAAATGTCCATGGTCTAGTATTATTGTAGAGTGAGTTGCAATAATATATAAAGACTAGCATTTGTGATGACTAATATAAGATATGTAGTCTACATATGGGTACAAGTTGAAGAATTTGTGTGTTGGACCGACCTACCATGAGAACGCAACATTGATCGTTATATGAGTGTCATAAGTGATTTTCATAGAAATCATGGTATATGTAGTCCTTTGACGTAAGGTCATCAAGGTTTCCTATATGTGAGTCAAATACTTTGATAATTCCCTTTTGTTGCTCGTAACTAAGTGAACATGAAGGTGATCATTGGGTATGTCACATATCATGTTGAGGGTTTTGTATGATCAATATGAGAATTGTCCTTCCTATGTAATGGGAGTAATATCTTCAGACCCCTTGATTGAGTGAAACTGAGGAAATGCATGGTCATGCTCAGATGAATTGATATGGGATATCAATATCATCAGTTTTAGTCAATCTAATCGGTAATCAATAAGCTTTAGATTGGGCTGTACGAGAGTGATGCATTCTATATCTCGTGCTCGGTCTTGATATCTTGGACAAATGGGCAATGACATATACAAATAATAATCATAGATGTTTAATCGAATCACCGACCATCTTGTCACTTGAGTGGTAATGATGTGTGTGAGATGTCACTCATTGTTTATGATCATAAATGTGATTTATGATCATTGCCAATGTGATAAGAGCCTATTGAGTCACACACTTAGAGCCAATTGGATTATTTGAGTGCATGGGCCAAATTGTTTAGTTTTGATTTCATGATAATTTTGGATTAATAATTTGGCCAAAGGTTAAGCCATTATGAAGCCCAAAATTAGACCAAATTGGATTAGGGTTTTTGAAACCTATTAGGTTTGGGAGTTAAGCCTCACTATATATTCATCATATAGTAAAGATTTTCTAGCCCTAGCCTCCCTTAGGACAAAATCAAAAGGGTTCTGAAAAGTTCTAGACACATTTTTCTTTTACTTTTCCTTGGAGAACGCAAGCTAGCATTGTAGGCACAAGATAATACATCTGCCAAAACATGGTGGAGGCATGGTGATCTGAGTGGCTCGTGTAGATACCGTAAAGAGCTTGAACACGTCAACCGTTCAAGTTTATGGTTCGACTCAACAGTTGGGTAGAAGATCTTAGCCAACTAAGTATAAAAATTTTGAACACCATATTTACTCCATTTCACTTGGATCCTGAAAGCTCTTGTTTAGTTTTCATAGTACTTGTTTGACTCCCGAAACCCTACATTGGTATCAAAGTTACTAGTGAAACCCTAAATTGGGACTGAGTGTTGAATCGTTTGATCTATTTTATGTTCTATTGCTTTCAATCATGATTAATTAGATTGATTCATCATGCATGAACCGAAGCTCATAATATATATGAGATATATGAAGAAACAGCACAAACAGATTAATGAGATTAACCCTAGATTGATGGATATGAGATATATATCTAAATTAAGAATGTTACAATAATTGCTACAACCCTAGCAAATGTCGACCATGTGTTGTTCAAGCACCCTGGGTAGAGTACTTTTGGTTGCTCGAACAAAGGTAGTATCAGGTGCTTTGCTACTTGGAATAGGTGATCTTTGGCAACATATTCATAACATGAACTATTTCAGTCTGCGAAGCGCCACATTAATAAACTGGTTAACAAACCCGCGTTAATTGGCATGCATTTTCTTGTTGAATGAAATTTGGCATAATATGCTTGTTATTGGTTGAAGCATGGTGCACGATTATAGCCCCGATTAGTTGTACTTATAAATACAGCTTGCATGTCATGCCTTTTCTTTATTACTATCTTCATACCTTTTCTTTTCACCTCACTTCCCTCAAATATAACTCGAGATTTTTATCATCATTGTAATTATACCTTTTGGGATCATCTGAGGTGATGTGCCCAATGAGGTGATCACAAAGAGGCAACCAAGCAAGGAAAATAAGAAACTTATGAAGACCTTTTCATTCCTTAGGTTTTTATGATATTCTCATTGGCTTGAGAATATCGCATAGTTTGGGCTATAACCAAACAAAATATTAAGACACTAAATGTGATGCCTTCCAAATATTGGCACTCGTCAAGACTTTAATCAAGCTTGGGTGGGTTTGCCAAAGCAAAGCACCTATGTTCATCTTGGTAAGGCGCATTGGGATAAGAATGATATCCAAATTGCTAACTTTGTGACCGACTTAACTAAGTCATCCCAATAAGATTGGGGACTTAGAGGCATAGAGTTGGGCTTAAGTTCATGAGATGAGCTTGGGCAAGTGTTATTCACCTAACTATCCAAAAGTTGTATGATATGCAATTGGCAAGAAGTTGCCTACCTACATAGCTATGACTTGAGAGAAAAGCTAAAACTGACTCAAGTTATGGTGAAATATGGATCTTGGCTCACTAGAATACCTTAGCACCAAGGTGTTCTGAAATAATATCAAGGGTTATTATTTTGAAAAAAATAGTGGGAGCATCGTTTAATAAAATTTCTTATTAAATGAATTAAAATACATTATTCTTACACTACATATTTACTATTGTAGATTACCATAGCACAAAATACATCAACACTTTCATTGTGATCAATCCTTTACAAGGAAAAGCTAAATGGGACCAACTTTCTCAAATGGTACCGTAATTTGAGGATAGTCCTCAAGTAATAAAGAAAGGTGCATGTCCTAGAGCGGCCTATTCTGAATGAGCCTACTACCAATGTTCCAAGAGCTAAAAAGGATGCTTATAAAAAGTATTCTGATGATGCTTTGGATGTTGCTTATCTTATGCTGATTACCATGGAAATCGGAGCTTCATAAGCAACATGAGAACATGGGGGCGTTTGATATGATCAAACATCTCAAAATGCTCTTGCAAGAGCAAGCTCAGCATGAGAGGTTTAAGACCTCTAAAGCATTATTTCAATGCAAAATGTCTGAGAGAAGTCCCGTGAGTCCTCATATATTCAAGATGATTAGGTACATTGAGAATCTTGAGAGTTTAGGATTTTCTCTTTAGAAAGAGTTGGTTGTTGATGAAGTCCTACAATCGTTGACAGAAAACTACAGTAAGTTCGTCATGAACTACAACATGAATGATCTTGACAAATCCTTCCCTCAACTACTCAACATGTTGAGAACTGTTGAACAAAACCTTAATAATGCTAAGCCCGTTATAATGGTTCAGAAGGCCAAAGGAAATGGGAACGCCAACAAAAAACATAATAAAGCTAAAGGAAAGTCCAATGCTAATTCTTCTTTAGGTGCACTGAAACCATATAGTGGTGTGGCTAAGGAAAGGGAAGTAAGACTTCCACTTCAGGTATTTTTATTATAGAGGCTAACTTTTCTACTTTCTCATCTTGGGTATTAGTACTAGATATGGATCTCACATTTATGCAAATGTGCAGGATCTAAGTAGGAGTAACAGGTTGGCCCGAGATGAAGTGGACCTACGTGTGGGAAATGGAGCAAGAGTTGTTGCATTAGCCGTAGGAACTTATGTGCTCATTTTGCCTAGTGGATTAGTTTTAGAATTGGACAATTGTTATTATGTGCCTACTATTAGTCAAATTTTGATTTTGATTTTTGCTTGGACAAGAAAGGCTTTCCATTTATAATAAAGGACAAGTGTTGTTCAATTTATTTGAATAAAATCTTTTATGGTATTACTCAACTTAGCAATGGTTTGTATGTTCTAGAACTTGAAAATTTAATCTATAATGTGAATATAAAAAAGGTCAAATTGAATGATTCAAACCCGATCTATCTTTGGCATTGTCATTTGGGTCACATAAATGAGACCCGCATATCCAAGTTTCAAAAAAGATGGACTTTTGGACTCATTTTATTTTCAATCATATGAGATATATGAGTCATGTTTATTAGGAAAAATAATAAAAACTCATTTCATTGGGTAAAGTGAAAGAGCTAATGACTTACTAAGACTCATACATAGTGATATATGTGGGCCTACATCTATACATGCTAAAGGAGGCTACCAATACTTCATTACTTTTACTGATAACTTAAGTAGACATGACTATGTGTATCTCATGAAACACAAATCAGAATCCTTTGAAAAGTTCAAAGAATTCAAGAATGAAGTACATAATCAACTTTGGAAAAGTATCAAAGTACTTCGATTAGATCGGGGTGGAGAATATTTGGACCGAGAATTCCTTAACTATCTAAAGGAATGTGGTATAGTAACACAACTCACTTCACCTGGCATATCTCAATGGAATGGTGTATCTAAAAGGAGAAATCAAAATCTGTTAGACATGGTTCGATCTATGATGAGTCAAGCTGACCTTCCAAACTCCTTTTGGGGACAGGCTCTAGAGATAGTCACTTTTACATTAAATCGAGTTCCATCTAAATCAGTTCAAAAAATGCCATATGAGATATAAAGTGGAAGGTGTCCCAGTCTATCTTTTATGAAGATTTGGGGTGGTGAGGCTTACATGAAATGTCAATCCTCTGACAAGCTAGGGCCCAAATATCATAAATATCTCTTTGTTGGGTATCCCAAAGAAATAAAGAGCTACTTTTTCTACAATCTGTCTAAACAGAAAGTGTTTGTTGCTCAAACTGGTGTCTTTTTAGAAAAAAAGTTTATCTCTAAAGGAACCGATGAGAGAAAAGTAGAATTCGAAGAAAATCGAGAACAACAAGAGGACGTTGAAACTGAAATGAAGCCCAAGTAGACACCACAAGATATTGTGATTCATGAGTCTATTCCTATTGTACAGAGCTCACGTAGGTCTGGTGGGATTTGACGTGAGCTCAAAAAATATGGATTTCTCATGACTCATACTGGTAATGTGATACTCATAGATTAGGATGAGCCCATAACCTACCAACAAGCGATGTTGGGACCAAATTTTGAGAAATGGCTAGAGGCCATGAAGTTTAAGATGGAATTCATGTATGAAAACCAAGTATGGACTTTGGTTGATCTACCTAAAGGGGTAAAACCCATAAGGTGCAAATGGGTTTTCCAGAAAAAAACCGACATGGATGGTAATGTAATTACCTTTAAAGGACAATTGATTGCAAAAGGTTTCAAGCAAATTCATGGTATTGACTATGATAAGACTTTTCACCAATTGTCATGCTTAAATCCATCTGAATTTTATTGGTTATTGCTGCACACTATGATTTTGAGATATAGAAAATTGATGTCAAAACCGCCTTCCTTAGTGGAAAGCTGCTTAAGGATGTGTACTTGACACAACCTGATGGTTTTGTTAGCTCAGTGAATGCCAATAAAGTGTGCAAGTTGCAAAGGTCCATTTATGAATTGAAGCAAGCTTTTCGAAGCTAGAATCTTCATTTTGATAAAGCAATCAAAGAGTTTGGTTTCATCAGAAATAAAAATGAACGTTGTGTCTACAAGAAGGTTAGTGGGAGTGTTATTGTCTTTTTTGTGTTATATGTAGATAACATATTATTCATAGGGAATGACGTTCCCGAACTACAATTTGTAAAGATTTAGCTGAGGAAATGTTTCTCTATGAAGGACTTGGGTGAAGCAGCTTATGTGATAAGCATTAGAATCTATAGAGATAGAACTAGAAAGCTACTCAGCCTAAGCCAGAGTATTTACATTGACAAGGTGCTAAAGAGGCTTAGCATGTAAGACTCCAAGGAAGGGTTCTTGCCCATGTCACATGGTATAACTTTCTAAAGTTCTTAAAGTCCTAGTACACCTGAGAAGAAAGAACGCATGAATAAAATTTCATATGCCTCAGCAATTAGATCTATCATGTATGCCATGATATGTACTCAACCCGATGTCTCGTATGCCTTGAGCATGATAAGCAGGTACCAATCAAACCTTGATGAGAGTCACTTGTGACAACAATAGAGCAATCGCACAAGCTAATGAACCTTGATCTCACTAGCGATCCAAATACATACTCCAACGCTATTATCTCATTAGTGAGATCATTGAAATGAGTGATGTAAGGATATGCAAGATCTTGACAAATAGCAATATTGCTGATCCACTATGAAACCCCTCACACAATAGAAGCATGATAGTCATTTTAGATCTATTGATATTAAATACATGGATAATTGGCTTTAGTGCAACTGAAAGATTGTTAGTGTTGTACCCAAAAGCCAATCATGAGATAATTGTATTTTGCACATTGAGTCATGATATTTTATTGAGGCATTATTCCAGTAATTATATTTGTTGTTTTGTTTCTGTGTGAAATAATCAAATATAATTATAACCCTAAAATAATAGTATTCTTAAACGTCCCTAGTCTAGTATTATTATGGAGTGGGTTGCAATAATACATAAAGACTAGCATGTGTGGTGACTAATATGAGATATGTATTCTACATAATAGTATAAGTTGGAGAACTTGTGTGCTAGACCGATCCACCATGAAAATGTTACATGGATCATTATATGAGTGTCATAAGTGATTCTCATAGTGATCATTGTATATATAGCCCTTTGATCTAAGGTCATCAAGGTTTCCAACATGTGAGTCACATACTTTGATACTTTACTTTGTTACTCGTAACTGAGTGCACATAAAAGTGGTCATTGGGTATGTCACATATCATGCTGAGGGTTTCGTATGATCAAGAAAGGATTTATCACTCCTATGTAATGAGAGTGATATCTTCAGGCCCCTTGATTGAGTGAGACTGGAGAAATGCATGACCATGCTTGGATAAGTTAATATAGGATATCAATGTCATCAGTTTTACTCAGTCTACTCAGTAATCAAGAAACCTTAGATTAGGTTGCACGAGAGTGATACATTTCATGTCTCATTCTTGGTATTGATATCTTAGACAAAGGGACAATGACATATACGAATAAAGATCATAGAAGTTTAATTGAATCACCGACTATCTTGTCACTTGGGTAGCAATAATGTGTTGATAGATACCGCTCATTGTTTATGATTATAAATGTGATTTATGATCATTTCTAATGTGATATAAGTCTATTGGGTCACACATTTAGAGCCAATTCAATTATTTGAGTGCATAGGCCAAATTGTTTGGTTTTAGTTCCATGATAATTTTAGATTAATAATCGGCCTAAAGGTTAAGCCATTATGAAGCTTGAAATTAGACCTAACTGGATTAGGGTTTTAAAACCTATTAGGTTTAGAAGTTAAGTCTCACTATATATACATCATATAATGAGGATTTTTTAGTCCTAGGCTCCCTAATAATGAAATTAGAAGAGTTCTAAAAAGTTCTAGCCACACTCTCCTTTTTCTTTTCCTTAGAGGACGCAAGCTAGTACTATGAGATGTAAGAGGAACACACTTACCAGAATGTGGTAGAGGTGTGTTGATCCAAGTGGTTCGTGTGGATACCATAGAAAGCTTTAACATATCAACTGTTCAAGTTTGTGGTTCGACTCAACAGTTGAGTGAAAGATCTTAGCCGATTAGGTATAAAATTTTTAAGACCCGATTTATTATGTTTTACTTGGATCCTAGAGGGTTTTGGTTAGTTTTGACTCCCTTATTTGGCTCCTAAAACCCTACATAATCTACATGATTGTGTTGTAGCATTGTTTGATTATGGCAGTTGAATATCAAGTATGATTCATTGAGTGTCTAGTATGATAAGTTGAATGTCTAGTACGATGGGTGAATGTACAATCTACATGATTGTTTGATGTTAAAAAAAAATAGTGATTGATTTAAAGTTCTTAAATAGAAAAAAATAATAATATTTTCTCATAAAAATATCTTTACAAATAACATGATTATTTTATAGATGAATATAAAATTGAGAAAAATAAAGCAAACTGATGTGGAAAGAGAAAAAAATGCAAATAGAGTTCAAGCATTTGTTCCTGGTGTACATCCACTGGGGTGAATGCTAGAAAGCTCCAACTAATGGTTGTATGTATATATATGTATATATATATGTATGTATGTATGTATGTATGTGTGTGTGTGTGTGTGTGTGTGTGTTATATTGATGGAATCCATACTCTTTCTTTAGCCTCTTTTTATAGAAAAAAAAAGAGAATCTCTAAATTAAACCAACTGAAAACACGACCCTTACATATGATTTTTTTTTGGTAAAATGGAAAAAAAAAATGAATTATGCAAAACAAGATAACTTATAAGCTATTGTGGCCAGTTGGTGTTCACGATCAACTGCCAATTAATGAACTACCACTATCAAGACTTTCCTAAACTGGTTAGCCATATGATGAATCTCATTAACATCCTTGGCCACATCCAAGTGGGTGGAATTATAATATGCAATCTGAAGGAATCCAACAAGATAACTTGTTAAAATAGTAATGTTGTTAATGTCATAAGAATGAACATAAAACTTTATCATAGTGAGAATAACTTTAACCCCTATGCACATTGCAGATGGGCTTTCTCTAAGGAAGCATGAAAAATTACGAGACAAAGTAGATGAGTGATCCCTAAAAGACCAGGCCACCACACTTATCCTTGTCAAGATCTATCCACTTTGAAAATTATTGGGTTGGAGGTGGTTATATTATTGACCCAGTATTTAATGCTTGGAGAAGGTCTAGGGAGTATATATTTGGTGATATGACCCTTATGTTGAGAGGTAACCATTTTTCATGGATTAAGATATCCCTATTTTGAATGATTTGCTCAGAATCCACAACAACATTTTGGAATACCTTATAGTTACAAGCTAGCCATATGCTCCAGAGGTTAACAATAATACAGTCCTTAACTTCCAATTGTCAAGTTTGATTATCTAAAAGGTTTTGAACTATCTACTGAATGAAATCCTCTTTTTAAATTCTCATAGGAGGAAAAGAAAAGATTTATCTCAAAACTTAAGGGGTAGTTGAATGTGAAGGATAGTTTTCTTTTTTAGTTTCTATTATCTACTTTCATTTTCTATATACAGTTATTCAAAGTATTTTCTTTTTGACAAATATGTTTAGTTGTTTCAGAACTAAAGCAAAAATGATTGTATATATACTAAATTAGAGCATTTTAGTTCCTTAATTGAAAATTGTAGGAAAACTTGCGTACTTTTTATAAAGTTTTAGTACATTGACTAAAGTGTCACTTTTAGTTATGTACGGGTACATATTTGAAAGTACATGGGCCACAATACAATTCAAAACATAAATACTAAGTGTAGAGTTTCAGAAAACAACCTAAAAGGAGTTTTCTAATTGTTCATAAGTAAAAAATTATTTTCCCATATTAAAAACTACTTATCAAACACATCTAATTTTCATTTTCCATTTTTAAATAATTTTCTAGAAAATTTATAAAATTCGCCAAAAACTACAGGCCTAAATCTGAGTCTTTTTGGCGGAATGGGCCGAAAAAAGTAGCACCTTTAGCCATTTATCACCTTTGGGTGGTCTGGTGATTCTGCAACAACTTATCAACAACAGGAAAAGCTATGATCCAGGAAAATGACATGATTAAGATCATGAAGAAGAGCTAGAGTTACGAGGATCCCAATATCATATGAAGATAATCTATTGTTACATAGTGTTGGAGCAAGAAGATTTATTATTCTAATGTTATAAATCAATCCAAGAAATAAAATAAGTGAAAACGGCGTGCCTTGCCTAAGCTCTCCACACGTCTAACAAATTTTATCTTCAGTATAAACTAGAAGCTAGTGGAGGAAATCATGAGGCTTCAAAGTGAGAAATAGTTAACCTAAAATGGGTTTAATGTTAATTAATCACAATTGCAAATGTCGATAATGGTCCCCTCCCCAAAACCGTGAAAAAGAACTGAGACAATTGGATGACATGATATATACTCGCTTCCACTTTATTTTACATTTTTTATTTATTTAAGTTTGACTTGAATCCATTCATATTATTATTTATCAAAAAAATTATATAGAAACTATAGGTTTTTATTTATTTTTTATATATAAAAATTTTAAATTTATATACTAAAATGATGAAAATAAAAATTTATAAACTAATTAATCTGAATAATAAATGGTGCAACGAACTTGAGACAACATACTTTTATACTCACAAGTGTTTACAAGGAAAGGTTTTTTAATTGTTGTTGAAGGCACGTTGTTTAATAGTACACTGGGTCACAAATTAGTAGTCCAAACTGAATCCATATATGAAGGGAGTGTTAAAGGCTAATGTGATCAAGCTCTTGGATGTCTAGGTCATCGTTTCCATCTCTGATAGTATATTGGTGAGCCCGGTACAAATGGTACTAAAGAAGGATACTGTGTTTAGTTGTTTCTTGGTGTTAAACAAGTTAACATTTTCCTTCTCCTATACTATGATTGTAAATACTTAAACCCTATATCTTGTACTACTGTGTACCAAAAAAAGATAAAATAAAACAATTAGAAAAATGAAAATAAAATAATTAAAATTTTCTTTTCATAATGAAATAAAAATTCTATTGATATTGAAATGAAACTAGCACTCTATTAAGTATATTATTTCATTGCTTCTTATTTACAGAAGTAACAACGAAAATTTTTTGAATCCGCAACTGACTTTACATTTTGTGAGAAATTAAGCCCGTCACTAACAAAAGAGCGTCTTGATCTCTAAACCCGATGGAAACATAAACCTTATTTAAGAAAAATTTCAATAATTAACATTAGAATCTAAAAAATAATTTCCTCGTATCAATAATCTATTCAAAAAATCCAAAAGTGATGAATGAAAAACCTGTTGATTTACACACCAACTTTATCGTGTCTGATGTTCCTATTCTAATCTCCCAAACTGGGGGATAAATTGAGGATTGGGGGAAAAATCACAAAAAATTATAAAGTTTATTGTTTTTTACCATAAATCAGTTTCTTAAGGAGGGGAAGGCGTTTTGTGTAATCAACCCGTGGGTTGTACTCATGAGGGCGTGGGCTAATCGGGTGGCGGCTAATCCGGGGCACGCACCACGCACACTTCCGTCTAGCCCACAGTCTTTCATTTTCTTTCCTTTTCCTATTAAAACCTTTGCAAGAAAATTAATTTTGACCATGACATGTGTGTGAAATCAAAAAGGTCGATGTTACGTATATTAGTATAATTTAATTTAAGGGCAATTAAAGTCTTACCCAACGATTAAGACTGAGAAATTCAAATTATTGGCGAAAGAAAAGAGACATTAAAATAGAGGCCAGATCCACATTTTATCAACGTTTATATCAGATTGAGAAATGTGAATATTATTTTGACCTATTCTATACTTTACAAAATGCTAAAGGCTGAAATTGCCACATGGTTTATTAAGTGTAAGTTGAGGTTTTGTGTTGGTGGCAACCCTACAAAAAAATTCACCCGACTAAATCATCCAAAACATGGTAGCTTGAAGGTGGTTAGAAACATTTCATAAGTCTCTAGTTTATAGCATCTTTTTCTTACTTATATTTATGATTATGCGTGAAAAAAAATGCTAATAAAATGAAATACGACTTAAATTTAAAACACAAGGTAAATTATATTTTATCCTTGGGGTTTTGTGCTATTTATAGATAGTTCCCACATATTTTGAAAACATACACTTACCCCAAAATTAGTAATATGATTTGTAATTGGCCCTTGGTGTTATTTTTATTCGTAATATTTATTCATAATATTTATTCATTTATCAAATACAATTTTATATGTCACTGGAAAAGTGAAAATTGAAATCTACTCACAATCTCCTTCAGATACACTTGATTGACATGGCATCCAAGAAAAGTCTCCCTAAGTGCTACTGGCATAGGGTCTTAGAGAGGGCACGGTTGGGCTTGAAAGTGTGAGCAGCTTCTTGATTTTCAAATTGAGGAAGGTGCAGTGCATTTATTGCTATTAATGGTATGCTCGGAGCATATAGCACAATTCTCAAGCATCATGCAGGTGGCATTGATTAGTAAGTCCTCACCTATGGTGAGTCCTCTTAGTGATCTCCAGATTCATTATTGTCCACCACTTATACCTGCCATGGATCATCAGCTTAGTTGTTGGTGCAAATGTTGGAGCCTTTTTCTTTTGATTTTGATGTGAAATGTTTGAGATGAGTATGATATGAATCAATTTGTGTAAACCAATTTAAAATTTGGAATTGTTTGCAAGTTATAGCTAGGTTTCAGTGAATTAATGAAGAGGGTGTTTGTTTTGTTAAATTTAAAAGGTTTGGGTATTGTGGCTTAGAAAAAAGGTAGAGGGGTAGCAGAGGCATGCTTCCATTTTCTCTTAACTAATAGACTAATGGAGCTTAAAGGGAGATGGTTAAGTGTAGGTTTCTGAAACAAGAGGCACATTTGTAAATAGTACCAAATTTTAGTTGGGTAAAATGTAATATGCCTTAAATATAAGAAATACCTAGATTGTTAGGATCCAAATTACTTTACTCAAGGCTTTGCTTCTCTACTAGTTGATCTTCATTGTTAACAACAAATACTCCTTCCGTACCAAGTTTCCAACCTTAAATTCTTAGCCAACATAAAAAGCAACTTGTATCATCTCACTTGTGTAAGTTGAAGAAATTAATGACCACCAATGGTAATGGATGGGATATGAGTTAGATCCATGTGCTTTTTTTTAGATGATGTGGTAGTCATAGTCCACTAAACCCTTCTAGCTTAATATAGCCCTTTATTTGACTCGGTGATATAGGAATAAAGTCCATCAAGCAGATATGAAACAAAGAAGGGACATGTGAATACTTTAGCATCTCTTCAACCTCAATACCACCAGAAGATTAAGGATCCTAATATAAAGTCTTCTTTTGGAGATACTTATTAAGGACTCTTCTAGTAGCTGTTGATCTTGCAAGTATAGGGATTGTTGATTCGATATGCTTGAGATGTAATCAGGCTGAGGAGACAATGGCTTATCTTTTCTTTCAATGTCGAGGATCCAAGGTTATATGGTACCACACTCATACTCTTCCACCACCAACAACAGATATCACCTGGATTGACTGGACTTATGATATTTTTAACCATAACTAAGTATGGAAGCAATTAAAACTAGATATTCTCTAAGCCACTTTGTGGAGAATATGGCTTTGCCTGTAACAACATGGTCCTTAATAATGCCCCTTTTAGCCTTTTTATAATGCTAGCTTTAAAAGACAAAGTGTTGTGCACTATTCAGAAAGTTTTGACATACTGGAAATAGGTCCATGGTGGTCATACACCCCTAATGTCTCTTATTCTAGACCTAGGAGGAATCCTATGATTCTACTCCTATTATTGCCATGGATGGTGCATGGAACTTAATTTCAAAGAATGAAGTAATTGTATTGATTCTTCTTAATGGTTCAAAGGAACAAACAAGACAAAATAGGTTCTATACTAGGTACATTTCATTTGCCTTATAAGCTAAGTTGAAAGTCATATGAGGCTCTCCATATGCCGATAGTAATGAGTTTACTATTACTTATTATTCTCAAAGATTATGCTCAAGCATGTCATGGTGCAATCAATCCAACAATGGCCAACAATAAAAACCATGTAATTGTGGCGGATATTAATGCACTAATTCAAGGTTGTAGATGAGTATCTCTAGTGGTTTTTTCCAGACAATAGTTTTGGAGGCTCATCACTTTGCGATGGCTGCACTTGCTTGATGAAATTCTAAGAACTACACTTATGCATTTACGTGGTTTTTTGTTGATTTTCTTTCTTCCTTATAATTTTTTTGAGTACCAAAAACAAATTATTAACAAAAAATAATAAAATTTTTTCATTTAATAGCAAGATAATGACTTTAAGACAAAACCTTAAGAGTCTACTTAGACTAATTTTAGAAAATCCAAAGTATATATTAGTATATATTCTTTGAAATTCAAAAAGAGAATGTAACCTAGATACTCTTAAATTAAAAAAGTAACATTGACTCTTTAAAATATAAAAAAGTCTTTTTTTCAGTTTATCTATTATGCAAGTAGGTCAAATGCCCATATTGCCCAATAAGATTCTCAAATCATGCAAATCAACCATAATGTTTATCTCATACCATCTACATTCCAATTTTTCCTAAATATATAATAAATTCTTTTGCCATCTCCATAAACTTAGTTACTTGTGCACTATTAGCAGTTGTATTTCAGAAAACTTGGTATATTGATCTATATCTATTGTAGCATGACCTATTGTACCAGCTTCACCACCATTTTTTGTGACACCTTCTGCCCCTACATTGGAACCATCATTAGGAGATTTAACAAATATATTTCTAGTTTCCTATTTCCCCTGTAGTGGCATATCCCCCTACCACAAGCTCATTGAAATCAAACTCAGAAGGCCTTCGCCATGCTGACAATACAAATGCAATTATCCTCTTTAAAGGAGTAACTATACGGCTTCCCATACACTACCCTCATCAAATACCAATTTCAGAACATCAAGGACACATGTAATTGTCTATTTCTATTGCACTTGTACCTTGTAGACATTTTGAATTCCTCTATTATGCATGAAACTGACAAATGATGTCCAATCATTGAATTTCTATTCTCCTACATATGCTTATGCTTCCCTACCCTTATACCTAAATGGGAAATATCTAAATTTCCCCCCAAGGTGGATGAATATATTTTATTGCATTAGCCTATATAAAAAAAATAAAACAAATGTTCTGCCAGTTATTCATAAATAAGGGTGCATATGTCCTAATGCGTGCTGGAAGCCTCTGGTGCACATAGGTCTTCGGCATCGAGCATTAGCAACCATTTCTCGTGTTGTCCCTTCTTGAGCTTGTCCCAGTTTCCTTGTGCATCTTGAGCCTTACAAACATCCTACTCTTTGAATATCCTCAACATGAGCCCTTGGATCACCCTCTTGAGATCCCTGCTTCTAGCATTTGTCATGAGTCCCATGGGGTATCTTAGGAGTTTGATTCTTATAAACCTATTCTTCTTTAGAAAGGATTTATCCTTAAATTTGAAGCATTGTCAAAAGGAGGTAGATCAATGACATTAAAAGTAGCCCTTACACTATAGTCACTAGGAAGGTCTAGCCTATATGCATTGTCACTAATTTTCCCAAGCACTTGGAAAAGTTATTACTTATCAGGTGTAGCTTAGTCTTTTCTGTCGGTAGGTAATCTTTCTTTTTTTAGGTGTACCCACATCTAATCCCTTAGCTCAAAGGTCATATTCATGCTTCCTTTGTTAGCTATCTAGGTGTATTACTAGGTCTTCTTCTCGCACCCACACTTTTTCATGAAGTTTCTTAACAAAATCAGCTTTATGTTCCCTATCAATGTGAGAAAATTCATTGAGGGATATTGGTAATAGGTCCATGGGAGTTAGGGGGTTGAATTCATAAACTAATTCAAATAGTGAGTAACCGGTAGTTGAGTGTACAACTCAATTGTAGGCAAACTCCACATAAGGTAGGCACTTTTCCCACGTCCTTAGATTCTTATAGATGATGGCTCTTGGTAATATGGTAAGTGTTTGGTTAGTTACTTTAGTTATCTGTTTGAAGATGGCTTGCATTTGAGAACAAAATTTTAATGCCTAGCTTCCCCACAAGGTCTTCCAAAAATGGCTAAGGAACTTGGAGTCCCTATTTAAGACAACAATCCTAGGCATGCCATGCAACTACATTACTTCTTGGAACCCAGCCACAAGTGTGTCATCATCCATTTGGTGAAATGAGCCATCTTTGAGAACCGATCCACCACCATGAAGATTGAGTCATTTGCCTTCCTTGCCCTTGGTAATCCTACAACAAAATCAATAGAGATGTCAGTTTCAAGGGTTTAGAGGAATAGGAAGTAAACATACAAACCTTAGGGCCTTTGCCTTGTTTTGGCTTGTTTACATGCGATACAGCTATCACATATACTCTCTACATCTCTTTTCATCCAAGGCCAATAAAAGTGTTTCTTTAGGGTCTCAAGTATCTTAGTGGCTCCAAAGTGTTCCATTACCAGGCCACTGTAGGCCTTTCTCACGAACATTTCTCTCAAAGGCCTTTGGGGCACACACAGATGATTTTCTTACAACAAGTACTTCACTTGTTGACAAAACCTTTCAAAAGCTGCCTTCGCACACTGAGCATAAACCTCCCCAAAGTCTGGATCCTTAGCATACTAGTCCTTTAAGAATTCAAATCCAAGCAACTTGGTATTGAGAGTTGTGAACAACACGTGTCACTTAGAGAGTGCATCTGCCACTATATTTTCCTTCCCTTGCTTGCACTTGATATCATAGGGGAATGACTCAATGGATTCAATCCATCTAGCATACCTCTTATTGAGTTTCCCTTACCTCTTTAAGTGCTTAAGTGACTAATAGTCCGTATGTATCACAAATTCTTTTGGCCATAAATAATGTTGCCAAGTTTCTAGTGCCTTGCCAATGCATGTAGCTCATTGTTATAGGTGGGATAGTTTAAGGGGGCTCCATTATACTTCTCACTAAAGTAGACTATAGGTTGGCCTTCTTCTATAAACATTACACTTGTCCCTACTCCCCAAGCATCCTATTATATCTTAAAGGCCTTGTCAAAATTGGGTAGAGGTAGCAAGGGTGCTCAGCTTAGCTTCTCCTTGAGCACCTAGAAGGCTTGTTTTTTGTGCTTGCCTTACCTAAACTTAGTGTTCTTCTTGACTACCATTGTTACGGATGCTGCAATAGTTGAAAAGTCTTTAACAACCCTCTTATAAAGGCTTGCTAGTCTGTGGAAGGACCTCACCTTTGAGATGGTTTTAGGATTAAGCCACTCTCAAATACCCTTCACATTTTCTTGGTTCATATAAATACTCTGCGAACTAATAGCATATGTAAGAAAAATCATATGGCCAGTACAAAAAGAACACTTTTTAATGTGAACATATAGCCTTTGCTCTCGAAGTGTGCCTAGAATTAGCCTTAAATGTCTTATATTTTCCTTTAAGTTCTTGACATAGACCAAGATGCCATTGAAGTAAACTACAACAAATTTGCCTAAAAATTCATTCAAAACATGGTTTATTAGGTGTATAAAGGTGCTAGAGGCATTGGTAAGCCTGGAGGGCATAATCGACTACTTATATAACCGAAATTTAGTTTTAAAGATAATTTTCCACTCATCTCATTCTCTCATCCTAATTTGATGATAACCATTCTTTAAATCTATCTTTGAAAAGATGTTCGAGCCATATAGTTCATCAAGCATGCCATCTAGCCTAGGAATGGGGTTGCAATACTTTACAATGATTTTGTTCATGGGGCTGCAATCCATGCACATGTGCCATAAGCCATCATGCTTAAGAACCAACAACACTGGTACTACACATGAACTCAAACTTTCCCTCATATATCCTTTGGCCAAGAGCTCTTCCACTCGCCTCTAGGTTTCCTTGGTCTCCTTATTGTTGCTTCAGTAGGTTGGCCTATTGGAGATGGGTTTTCCCTAGATCAAGTTTATCTGGTCTTCTATTCCTCAGATCTAATGTAGCCTACTATGTTCCTTGGAGAACATGTCTTCAAACTCTTGTAACAAAGAGATAATACTATCTAGAAGGGTCTAGCTTAGCTCATCTAAAACAGGGATAGACTCATTGTAGAGCAAAAGTAATGCTAGTCTTTGTGCTTTAAGGGCTTTTTTTACATCACTTATCTTTGCAATATGACACTTTACTCTTCCCTCAGCTTTCCCTTTATTCTTTTTTGTTGGGAACTCTGTAACATTCGCTTCCTACTCATAGCCACTCTTTTCACATCTCTCTATTGTTCTGTTAACTTTTTTATTCATTTTTTTTTTGCCCTCATATTTCCCGTCTTTATTTTTCCTCTATTCTTAAAGCTAAATGATTCTCTAGTCTTCTATAACTTGCTGCCAAAGGCATAATAGTAATAGGCTTGTTATTGAAAGTTAATGTGTACTAGTTGGTGAATCCATAATGAGTGACCCTTTGGTCATATTGCCACAACGTCCCTAACAATATGCTACTCATTTGTATGGGCACTACATCATCCTTGTATTTGCTTGTCTTTAATGTGACAGAGTCTTGCATATTGACCTGTACCTCCCCTGAGTCATTCAACCACTAAAGTCTATAAGAGTTCAGGAGCTTCTATATGGCAATTGCAACTTCTTTACAAGTGTAGTGCTAGCCATATTGGTGCAAATATTGCCATCAATGATAAGGTTGCAAACCTTCCCCTTAACAAGGCATCTTATGTGGAAGATGTTTTTTTTTTTTTGTTAGCATCCTTCTTTGCTTGAATGTTCAGGGCAAACCTTGCAATTAAGGCCTCCACCATGCACCCAACTCCCTGGTAGGGCTTTTGGCCACCCTCCGAGTTTCAACTTGGTGCACCTATGAGGGCTTTCTCCATGTCCTCATCACTTTCTAAGACTGGATTTTCCATAGGAATTAATGGTTAACACTCTCTAGTTTGGCCACTCTTATGCCACATGTCCTCTCCGTTGGCACTTGAGGCATACAATGTCTTTCACCCTGCATTGGGGTACAAGGGGTACTACTAACTGCCTTGGAATGCTCTAGTGTTACCTTGGGTATGGGTGGCTCAGTCCATGCCCGAGATGCCTCCCTCATAGTGTCATTTGCCTCTCATACCTTTCACCCTATTACTCCTCCTTGCAGGTTCCTAGTGGTGCCTATACTATTTTGCATTTCAACGTTGATGGCAGGGTTTTTTATCTCTTCCAAATCTATATAAAGATAAAAGTCTACAATATTGGTTATGCCCAGGTTAAACCTTCTTAGAAATTGAGCCATCGTGGTTTTCTTATCCTCTTTCACATGAGCTCTATTCATAGCCATCTCTATCTCCTTGAAGTAATCCTCCACACTTCTTGATCCTTGGGTGAGTTGTTGTGATCTTTGGTGGAGCTCTCAAATGTAGTAACTTAGGAGAAATCTCTTCCTCATTATAGCCTTAAGCTTATCCCACTCCTGGACAAGGTGATTCTTATTCTTTTGCCTTCTGTTGACACCCAATTTCGTCCGGCCATTAAAATAATTTTAAAAAAAAATTAAATAAAAAAAATTAAATAAAAAAAATGTATTATTATTATTATTGTTATTATTATTACTAAATTTTTTTTTAATTAGTTTAAAATATATATATTTTTTTAAGATTTGATATATGTGTGTATATGTGTATGTTTGAAAGAAAAAAAGAAAACTCCATAAAAATGACAAAATTTAAAAGTTTGAGGTAAAAATGACAAAATTAAGAAGTTTCAGGCAAAATTGACAAATTCTGAAAGTTCCAGGAGCATTTGGCAGTTTGTCACATAAAATTTTGAGCCTGCCGACGTTTTTGGCTCAAATTGACAGAAAACGACAAAATTGTCAAAATCAGAAGCTTCAGGAACTTATCCAGAGGCTGAGAGACGTAAAGGACTAAAATTGTCATTTTACCAATTTAAGAGATAAGTTTGAAATTTTTTATTAATTTATCCATCAACAGTTCAGCTAAACTTCCTCTATAAATAGCCCCCCAAATTTTGTGCTGAACACAGAGAAAAATAGAAAGAAAAGCTTAGAGCTCCGTTTTTAAAATAGAAAAAATTACAGCCTTAGTCCCTAGCTCTCCTTCCTTTCCTCAGAAAATCTCAAAACTTTTCATTTTGACGATTAAGCCATCTTCTTCCCCCCGTCGCGCGCCCTCTGTTTCCATTTCTCAGAATTCAGAATTTAAAATCAAGGGTACAACTCTCATTTAATCCTTCAGCTTTTTAATTTCTTTCACTTTGGTTACTAACTTTGTATTTTATTC
This sequence comes from Aquilaria yunnanensis, assembly GCA_039654915.1. Lineage (NCBI taxonomy): Eukaryota > Viridiplantae > Streptophyta > Magnoliopsida > Malvales > Thymelaeaceae > Aquilaria > Aquilaria yunnanensis. Next base: position 50,605,038 of record CM077596.1, on the reverse strand, counting down.
TTGCAGAATTAATTACTAACCCTTTTAATTTTTACTTGTTTGTTTATTATTTGTTTATTACTAACCCCTTTTCTTATTGTTGTTATTAACTTACTAACAACTAACTTTTAATACTATTATTGTTACTAACCTTTTAATTTTTGCATTATTACTAACTTTTATAATTGTTGTTAACAATTAATTAACTTTTATTATTGTTGTTAATTAATTAATTTAATTAACTTGGCTAACTTTTATTATTGTTGTTAATTAATTAATTTAATTAACTTGGCTAGCTTTTTATTATTGTTGTTAATTAATTAATTTAATTAATTTGGCTAACTTTTTATTTATTGTTGTTAATTAATTTAATTAACTTGGCTAGCTTTTTATTATTGTTGTTAATTAATTAATTTAATTAATTTGGCTAACTTTTTATTATTGTTGTTAATTAATTAATTTAATTAACTTGGCTAACTTTTTACTGTTGTTAATTAATTAATTTAATTAACTTGGCTAACTTTTTATTATTGTTGTTAATTAATTAATTTAATTAACTTGACTAACTTATTATTATTATTGTTTAACAATTAATTTAATTAACTTTGCTAACATTTATTATTATTTTTAAAGTGGATGGCCAAAAAGCCCCACTTTATTATTATTAATTTTTTTTTCTTTATATAATTTTTTTATTTAATTCACCTTTACCCTTTACTAATTAATAAATAAATGAAAATTAAAAGAAGATTATTTTGTAATTAATTATTAAGGCTAATAAAAATCATTTTTAAAAAAAAGCCAATTATTTTTATTTTTATATACATGTTTTTAATTCTTTAAAGATAACAAAAAGTTAAAATTAATTTTAATAGTTATTTTTATCCAGTAAAAATAATAAAAAATAAAAATAAAACCTGTTTAAAAAAAATACATGAAAATTAAGACTTTATATTTTACTGATTTATTTAAAATATAACTTTTAAATCCACTAAAATAATAAATATTTTTCATTAAACAAGAAAACAAAAAGAAAACTAAAACAAGATAAGAAAAAGATAAGAAAGACAAGAAAAAGAAAAGAAAATAAAATAAAAAATAAAATTTTTTATCTAAAAATTCTATAACAAAAAGAATTACAAATTAGTAATTAAACTAATAATTAATTCCATAAAATTAATAATTATATAACTAACAATAAATTAAATTTAATTTCCATATCCGGATGATCCGGCAGGATCTACGGTTTGGAAAATATCAAACTTTTTAAAATAAATAAATTAAATAAAATTGTTTAAAATTTCACCAAATTCCGTGTCCAAATGACTCGGCAGAGTCCATGGTTCGGAATCAAAATCTTCCGTGTCCAAATGACTCGGCAGAGTCCATGGTTCGGAAGTATAAAATTTCATACAAATTAATTAATTTAAAAATCCACATTTCGACTAATCCAGTTAAAATTTCTAATTTTGAAAATTAACTGAGAATTATTTAAAAGCAAAGCAAAACAAAATTAAAATCAACTAAGGTGCCAATTTTTGGGCGTTTTAACAAAGTTGTTTTAACGTAACCGTACTCCCGATCCCCGAACTCTCGCAGACCAATTTTAAGGTGACCAATCGACCTAAGAAAACTGATTGGTGGCGACTCCCGAAAACCCGACGTTGCCACAGCTTGGCGACTCCGCTGGGGAACCTGGTTAGTGAGTCAAGCCTAAAAGTTGATTTATTTTATTCTGTTTTTTTTATTTTTATGTGAATTTATATGTTATATTTACTTATTCTAAACATGCATAATGCATTCACAATATGAAGCTCTATACCCGAGCTTCCTTAAATCAAACACGATTCTTTCTAAGCGGAATTGGTGTTGCTGTCCTTGTGAGGCCACGGTCTCCAAGCCTTCACCGGTTTCAAAGTAGCAAAGTAGTGTATTGCCTTCTGAGACGGTTAGTCTCTGCATGGGCCCACGAAAAGCTACGACTCGAATTAATCCATTCCTTACATTAACCCTAGAGGGTAAGGAATCGGGCCGTCACTATGATTTAGTGACGGGATTCGGGAACTATCCCTTGCCTTTTTGATAAGCTACCTTATGCATATAGAACTCCCCACTTAACCATAGAACTGACCATAGAATTTCTACCATTTTACCAACGCCATAAGCACGTCCTTGTTATGCTATGTTGTTGCTCTACACTTTTATTTTCTTCGTATCTTATATTTATGGTTTTAATTCATTTTTCCATAATACTTCATGAGTTGTTAATTGCTATTTAACTTATTAATAACCTTATCTTTCTTGTGCAATTATTCTTCATGCATCAAAACCACGCATCAAATTATGCTAACTTTTTGGTCTTTATAATGACAACTAAAAGTTTTGAAGTTCTACAATAATGGATAAGCAAACTCACTCATTGCATGCATTCCATTACATTAATCACGTGCATATAAAGTATGATAAAAATAATCTCATTGCATGCATTCCATTACATCAATCACACGCATATAAAATCTGATAAAAATAATCTCATTGCATGCATTCCATTACATTAATCACGTGCATATAAAGTCTGATAAAAACATAATCTCACTTTATATTGCATGCATCCATTACATCAATCACACGCATATAAAATCTGATAAAAATAATCTCATTGCATGCATTCCATTACATCAATCACGTGCATATAAATTTTGATAAAAACATAATCTCATTGCATGCATCCATCACATCAATCATATACGCATAGAATCTAATAAAATAAATATTCCTTTAAAAAGGTAAAATTGGACCTCAACACCGATATTCAACTCGGCTCCAAACAAGACTAATGGCAGAACAAACTGAAGGACGTCTCATAGATATAGAGTCCAAGATTGAAAGTATGGCAGAACAAATGAGACAATTGATGGAAATAATCAAAGGGAAAGCAACTCAAGTTCCCATCAAAGAAGCACAAGATCCCACTTATACTCCGGGATTCACCCCACAACGAGTCTCAGTCCAAGAAAACCTGTTTCAAGAACCAGGACAGTCTGCTAGTGTTCACCTGAAACAAGACACTGTGTATGAAGAGAAGAAGACACCACCAAAGGAAGAAGGAGAATCTCAAAAACTCGAAACAATAGAGAAGAGACTGCGAGCCATTGAAGGAGGTAATATATTCGGATCTCTCTCAGTGGATGACCTCTGCTTAGTGCCAGACGTCATAATCCCTTCGGACTTTAAAGTACCGGATTTTGTAAAATACGATGGAACGAGTGATCCCATCACTCACATCACACTGTTCCTAAGGAGACTACAACCACTCACAAAAGATGAAAAGGTGTGGATTGCACTTTTTCAGGAAAGTCTCACAAAATCAGCATTGCAGTGGTATCTAAGTCAAGGACCAAGAAACATCAAAACTTGGAATGACCTTGCTCAGGCCTTCATCGGCAACTATAAACATGTTATGGACTTGGCTCCGGATCGCCAAACTCTCCAAAACATGGAGAAGAAAAAGCCAGAAACTTTCAAGGAATATGCCCAACGGTGGAGGGACTTAGCTGCACAAGTTCAGCCACCCATGACAGAAAAAGAAATGGTCACTTTGTTTGTCCAGACACTGAAATACCCATATTATGACAAACTCATTGGCAATTCGGCAACTAATTTCTCCGATGTTGTCATGTCTGGAGAAAGGATCGAGCATGGGATTAGGACTGGGAAGATTGCTGAGTCCTTTAGTGATCCTATGAAAAGAGGAGGACCATCTAGAACAAAAGATGAAGAAGTACAACAAATAGGACGCGAAAGAGGGATTCCCCTCGTAGGTACTGTGGCTACAGGTCCTCGCCTATCCTATTCTGCCAAAAGGCCCAATTATTATCCTACCAATAGGCCCAATGACTATCCTCCCAATATGCCCAATGATTATCCTTCCAATAGGCCTAATGATTATCCTCCCAATAGGCCCAACAATTATCCTCTCAACAGGCCTAATCAGTTACGGCCACCTGTTCTGACTCCTCCAGTACCCACACGAAGACCAAAAGAAGTTTTTGCACCAATTCCCATGACTTACACTGAGTTGTATCCAAAACTCATAGAAAGTCAACTTATCCGTCCAATTCCTACAAAGCCATTCAAACCCCCATATCCAAGGTGGTATGACCCTAACATTACCTACCCATATCATGATGGCGTTCCAGGCCATGGCTTGGAAAACTGCATGGCATTGAAGCGTATAGTTCAACAATTAATCGAGTCAAAGTGGTTGGACTTTTCCGATGAACCAAACGTCACTCACAATCCATTGCCGCCTCATCAAGCAAAACCAGTCAATATGATAGAAGAACACCAGCCGATAAAGAAGTCAGTCAACGATATCATAACCCCTCTTAAGCATGTATATTCATGCCTTCTAAAAGAAGGGGTTATCATCCGGAAGTCTTCTTTTAAACATGAAGAAGTCAAAGATGAGGACTGGTGTGACTTTCATGACAGTAAAAGTCATTCTATCCAAGAATGCTCAGAATTCCGTGAAAGTCTACAAAGGCTCATGGACTCATCCCAACTCATCATTTCTATGTCGGATAAAGATGATGATGTAAATGTGATCACTAGAAAACGGGAAGTCAATGCTACGCCAAAACCACTAGTTATACCAATTTCAAAATCTATTGTCAAGCCTTTAAGAACTCGAGTCCCGAGGTCATTCCTCTACAAATCAGACAAGGCTGTTCCATGGAGCCATGATTACACTTCCAACATCACATCAACTCCGTTAGAAGTTAGGAGTATGACTAGAAGTGGTCCATGTTACTCTCCAGAACAAATGTACAAGCTTCGACAAGATAAGAACGTCACAGACCCAACAAGTGAGCCTCTAGATACAGATACATCTAAAGAGCAAAAGATGTCTCAAGAGGTGACAGATGAACAAACTACTGAATTCCTCAAACTCATGAAGCAAAGTGAGTACAGTGCCGTGGAGCAGTTAAACCACCTGCCAACAAAGATCTCCATACTTTCACTACTCATAAGCTCTGAAGCTCATCGAGAAACCCTCCTCAAAGTCTTGAATAAGGCCTATGTTGAGCCAGATATTTCAGTGAATAATTTTGACCACCTCGTCAACAACATCACCGCACAGAATCTCATCACATTCACTGACGATGAGATACCAGCAGAAGGAAGGGGTCACTCTAAGGCTCTATATATTTCGGTTAAATACAAAGATCGAACTATGACTAGAGTTATTGTTGATAATGGGTCAGCTCTAAACATAATGCCAATTGAGACCTTACACAAGTTTGGTATAGACTCATCATACCTCAACTACAGTCATATCACTATTCAAGCATTTGACGGGACGAATAGAAATGTCGTCGGAAAAATAGAGCTGCCAATAGAGATCGGCCCTTGTGTCTTTCATATCACATTCCAAGTTATGGACATTAATCCTTCTTATACTTGTCTGTTGGGAAGACCATGGATTCATATGGCCGGAGCAATTCCCTCCTCATTACACCAAAAAATGAAATTCATTTTTGAAGGAAAGTTAATCACAGTCTTTGCTGAAGAAGGCATTCTGCTATCATCTATATCAATAGTAGCAAAGGCCAAGTGACCTTCTCTTCCAAGTTGGTGTGACCCAAATCCCAAATGTAACTGAAAAGTCTGTGGTGCTGAAACTCAAGGTCCAACAGTTGGTCGAGTCTAAGTTGCTAGGCCATGATGTGATTGATAATTGAAAGTGAAGATTTTGAGCTGGAATTACATTGATTTTGGAAGGGCTCCAAGTCAGATCTGACCTAACAGTCCGCATACATTTTCGAATGACAGGGAATCCTTTGAATAAACTTGTATCTTTGAAAGCTTGCAAAAGTAATCTAATAGTAAAAATCTCCTAGATTTAGTCCAGAATCTAGGGTGTAGTCTTTGTTAGATGGACACCTGGTATTCTTTCTGGTACAACAAAAAGATGTAATGCGTGCATTCTACTACTTTCCATTTTTTACACTCTTTGCCATTATACTATCTATTATTGCCATCACAATTTACTTTTTGACAACTGGTAATTCTTTTTGTTCTCTAACAAAAAGATGTTACGTGTACATTATACCACTTTTTAATTCCATTATTACATCTACATATTGTACCAATTTTTACCAAAAATTCAATTATTACACCTACACATTCTATCACTTCTTACCAAAAATTCTGTTTTTACATCCATCTCTCACTCCTTTCCATTATACTATCCATTATTGCTATCATACTTTGCTTTCTAAATGATACTACTCGTGGGTGAAAATAAAAAGTTAAGGAAAATTTGATAGTAATGATCTTGAAAGTGCTGCCAAATCTAGTAAGAAAGATTTCATATGTTGCACCTCAACCCTAAAAAAGAATTCACAGTGGTTATCAACATCCTTGCAAGGAGTCTGGGGTTAGCTTCCAAAAAAAGTTAGCTCTCATATTAAATGACTTCAGTGGCCTCCCAATTCTCACAAATGCTCAATACAAAAAAAAATTCTCAGTTTTCCGCAACACAAGTTCCAACAAAGGAAAAAAGTTCATCCCTTCCATAAAAAAGCCAACAAGGGAAAATTCAAAACCAAAAAAAAAAAAAGAGACTGAGAGCAAATACAAGCAAGTAAGGCCACTTGAATCATCTCATTTCAAGAAGACTATGATCTCGGTTCTCTGTAACAAAAACTCCGAAAAGGAAAAAGTTCATCCCTTCCATCAAAAAGCCAACAAGGGAAAATTCAAAACAAAAAAGAACTGAGAACAAGCACGAGCAAGCAAGGCCACTTGAGTCATCTCACTTCAAGAAAGTTATCAAATATGTCATCACCATAGCTCACACAAAAAAAGGAACAAAAAAAAATATATAAAAAAAAAAAACAAAAAAAAAACAAAACAAAAAAAAAAGGGAAACAAAAAAAAAAGAAAAAAAAAAAAAGAAAAAAAAGAAAACAAAAAGTGAGCTATGGATTCTAGACTGAAAACCTGCAAAGGCGGTTTAGAACACAAAAGCAACTTTCAAGCCAAGCATACATAAAGACCACGATAGTTGGGGGGCAACAGATGAGGTTTAACTTTCTGGAAAGAGTGGCAAGTTTGAGGTCATCACTATTGAGTTTTTCGTCATAATCAAATTTGCTCACGAGTAGTATTAAAAGACCATTCTTCCACACCACTTAAAATTAACTTTTCTCAAACCGAACATCCTCATTCAGTTAAAAGACTATCATTACGAACCATGTTTCTACCTTATTTAATACTGCTCACGAGTAGTATTAAAAGACCCTTATTTCACACCACTCAAACTTAATTTTACTCAGACCTAATATTTACCTCTTAATATTATTCTCATTCAGCTAAAAGACTGCCACAAAAAAAAAAACATTCAAACTTAACTTTCTTCACACCTAACAGTTACCTCTCGATATCATCCTCATTCAGCTAAAAGGCTATCCTTGTGAATCATGTTTATACCTTATTGCCTTGCACAGTTTATGTCTTTGAGTTGGAAAGGGAAGAATGGCAGGATATTTTAATTGAAAACAAAGACCGTAAATTACTTTGTCAAGCTTTGCAAATTGATGAAAGTTTTTCTTTAAGGCCAAACCATTATTCATTAATGTGTGTAGACTTAAAAGTGAGGAGATAGCTTGAGTCTTTCTTTAATAAGATGTGGTTCTTGTAAGAGAAATTTACGATCAAGTGCCATCACAAAGGTCTAGAAATGCTCGACCTTCTGTTAAATCAAAGGCGAGATGATACATTTTATCCACATAAATACCATATTCAGGGGGGCAAAGTAGTCTCTACGAAACGTAAGAGGAGTACTGCCAACAAAGAAGCTCAATAGACAAGGGGGCAAGTCTTATGGATCAGAACCTGAGTCTAAGGAAGAGCAATCATTCGGACTGTAACATGGGGGTAAACAAGTGTCGACACGGCCACAAGAAAAGGGACAATGAAACATTGAAAGTTAAGCCTTTGATAGTATGAAATCCATGACAAGGGATGAGTATTTGAAGAGATATAAAGTATGAGGCGAGTGAACATTAAAGAAATTGAGGCCAAAATTCAAGAACAAGTCAAAGAAAGGGGATTTTGAAAAGAGTTGGGCTTTTGAGGCAGTGAACAAAAGCTGGAAAGCATAAAGAGATTCAATGATAGTCCAAGAAGGCAATTATAAAGAGGATCCAGTAAAGCAAAGATATGAAGAACTAGATCAATCCAAAAAAAAAATAAAAAAAAAAAATAAATATAAATAAAAAATAAAAAAAAAGAACCATCAATTACACATGCTTTGCATTCATGCATTTCACATCATGCATGCATGATTTTTACACGATAGGAATCAAATGGGAAACACATCCACCGCACCGTTACAGCAGTATAAGCTGAGATCTCAATAATATCAGCTCTTACCAATCTATCACTGGATACACAGCTAATATGCGGGACCAACCCGCATCAGGAATTCAAGGATAAGGTAGACAATATGTCAAAAGCCTGGCAATTGATTCAATAATCGAGACTACACCTGGAAGGACAGGATTGACATCAGCTAGTAGTATCCAAAATAAGAGATAGCTATAGCCAAGGATAAGGCAGATATCAAAAAGGATAAAGTAGACAATATTGTCAAAAGCTTGGCAATTGATTCAATAATCGAGGCTACACCTGGAAGGACAGGATTGATGCCAGCTTAGCAGCATCCAAGATAAGAGATAGCTGTGGTCAAAGATAAGGCAGACATCAAGAAATATTGTCGTTGAAACTTTGTCAAAAGCGGACAATGGATTCAATAATCGAGGACTGGATCAACGGATAAAAAAAAAATATCTATCAAAATGAAGTAGGATCTACTTTTCCGGTTAAACGGCGGATACGGTACTCCGTGACTCTCAAGTCGGTTCTCTCAGTTGCCCATAATAACTGATTCCTTCACCCCTTCTTTCTTTTACTTCCTCCTAGAAAATGGATCCTACTTTTTCCGCCTTGCGAAAGTATTTCCCTTCTCTCCCAATGAACATCCTCAAAAAGATCTACCAAGTTCGCTGTGAACGATTAAGAGTTCTGATGCACAAAGGAATCCCTGAAGATGTGCGGTGGTTAATTGAAGCCAAGGTTCGTCTAGCAGGTGAAATCCCAGAGGCATTTGTGTCTCACATGCCTGGTATAGGCAAAAGCTCTTATGCCAAAAAGCGAAGAGCGAAAAGGTTACAAGTCTGCCATAAATGTGGACGGTGGACTTGTAATACTAAATGTCGTTCTTTAGGGATGATCTCTGATAATCGAAAAGATAAAATACGATTCATTAAGAATGGCTTGAGTAAAGACTCGTTGGATGATATCCAATTGACTCTTGAGACGCATTCTTGTGGATCTGTGCAACGTGAACTACTTGGTTTGTGGAGCATTTTTCATGAAGAACGAGAACGATACAGTCCCGGGAATCTGACGTTAAACGACCCTATTTGTCAGCTTGTAAGAAAACTGGATGGGAAGCAAATCCTCGACTCATAGAAGCCATTAATCCCGTTACTGGACGTAAAACCAGTGGAAGATGTGAGCCACAGTCACAATCACTGTACATACAATTTATCATATTTAAAATTTTCCATTTTTCTTTTAATAATGTATTTGCTCCCGTAAGTGTAATCGACACGTTATCCATTTCATCGCTATAAATGCATGTTCTTCCAGTCGGTTATCTAAGTTTCCTTCAATAACTAATTCCTTTCCATCATCTCTCAAATTCTTCTCTCATCAATGGATTCTACTCTTTCTGCACTGCGAAAATACTTTCCTTCCCTTCCAATAAAAGTCCTTAAAAAGATCTACCTTGCTAGATGTGAAAGAATCAGAGTTTTTACACGCAAAGGCATTCCCGATAATGTGCAGTGGATAATTGAAGCTAAGGTCCGTCTGGCGGGTGAAGTTCCAGATGCATTTATGCCCCGCATGCCCGGTTTAGGTAAAAGCCGTTATGCCAAAAGGCGAAGAGCAAAGAGACTAGGCGTGTGTAATAAATGTGGGCGATGGAATTGTAATACTAAATGTCGCTCTTTAGGATACATCTCCACAAATCGTGAAGATAAAAGAAAATTCATTAAGAATGGCCTGCGTAAGGAATCTCTGGAAGATATCCGAGAGACTCTTGAAACGCATTCTTGTGGAAAAGTGCAAGGTCAAATTGTCAAATTGTGGAGGACTTACCATAAAGAACGAGACCGTTACAGTCTTGGGAATGTGACTGTAAACGACCCTGTCTGCCAGCTTGTAAGAAAACTGGATAGGAAGCAAGTCCTCGACTCATAGAAGGCATTGAAGCCATTACTAGATATAAATCAGTGGAAGATGAGAGCCACAGTCATGATTGCTGTACATATAAGCTGTCATTTGTCTTTTCTTTTGACAATAATGTACTTGCTTCTGTAAGTGTAATTAACGCATTATCCCTTTCATCACTATAAATATGTGTTAGTTATTTTCGTTTCCTACAATCACTAATTTCTTTCTTTGCCTCCTTCATCAATGGAGTCTTCTCTTTCCGCCCTACGAAAGTATTTTCCTTCCTTCCCAATAAATGTTCTTAAAAAGATTTATCAAGCTAGATGTGAACGATTCAGAGTATTTATGCACAAAGGCATTCCTGATAATGTGCGGTGGCTAATTGAAGCTAAGGTTCGTTCAGCTGGTGAAGTTCCCGAAGCGTTCTTTCCCCGTATGCCCGGCTTTGGTAAAAGCGCTTATGCCAAAAAAAGAAGAGCAAAGAGGCTAGGCGTTTGTCATAATTGTGGATGGTGGATTTGCGGCAATAAATGTCGTGCTCCAGGAGTGATCACCAGAAATCGTAATGATAGAATAAGATTCATTAAGAATGGCTTGCGTAAGGAATCTCTAGAAGATATTCGAGAGGTTCTTGAAGCGCATTCTTGCGGAATAGTGCAATTTGAGGTTGTTGGATTATGGATAATTTTCCAAAAAGAACGAGATCGTTACAGTCTTGGGAATCTGACCCTAAACGACCCTGTTTGCCAGTTTGTGAGAAAGCTAGATGAGATGCAAATCACCGATTCATAGAAAGCATTGAAGCCATTACTGGACGCAAAGCCAGTGGAAGACGAGGATCAAAGTCACGATTACTGTACGTGCTAGCTGTCGCTTTTGAAATTTTCCTCCCCTTTTGGTAATAATGTATCCACTCCTGACGTGAACCAAAGTCACGATTACTGTACGTGCTAGCTGTCGCTTTTGAAATTTTCCTCCCCTTTCAGCGATAAAGTATCCACTCCTGACATGAGCCATAGTCACGATTACTGTACGTGCTAGCTGTCGCTTTTGAAATTTTCCTCCCCTTTCAGCGATAATGTATCCACTCCTGACATGAGCCATAGTTACGATTACTGTACGTGCTAGCTGTCGCTTTTGAAATTTTCCTCCCCTTTGGCAATAATGTACCCACTCCTGACACGGACTACTGTATATAGCTGCCACTTTTGAAATTTTCCTTCCCTTCCAACAATCACATACCTACTCCTGACGTAAGCTACAGTAGTGACTACTGTACATGCTAGCAGCTATTTTGAAAATTTTCCTCCTCTTTTAACGATAGTGTACCCATACCTGACCAGAGTCATACTCGTGACTACTGTGTATAGCTGGCAATAATGTATCCACTCTTGAAAATAAAATTATTGCCTTATCTCTTCATCTCTATAAATATATCCTCTTTTCTCACAAGGATAAGGATAGGAATGGAGAAAACCCCAACTCGTAAATCCCGAAGTATTTGTGTATTTTCTGGGGCTTTTCCTGGAAAAGATGAAGAGTATTTAAAGGCAGCCAACCATTTGGGTAGAGTATTAGCTGAGCGAAAAATACATTTAGTTTATGGAGGAGGTAGTGTCGGATTAATGGGAGGTGTAGCATCAGCAGCATCTTTAGGAGGAAGTCAAGTTTTGGGCATCATCCCTGGACCTTTGAAGTTTATTTCTGGGGGCACGATCGGAGAGGAGCTAGTGGTCAAAAATCTGCAAGAACGTGTGCTACAAATGCTTTTAAATGCTGATGCTTTCATCGCTTTATCGCTTTACCCGGCGGTTTTGGTACATTAGGAGAAGTCTTCCAAATAGCTTCCATGGCCCAACTTAATTTGCATAAGAAACCTATTGGGCTATTAAATGTTAACAATTTCTTTACAGGTCTGATAGCTTTTATGGATTATGCTATGCAGAAGAATTTCATATCAAGAGTGGCACGGCGAATCATAATATTCGCAACAACTGCTGAAGAATTGCTAGATAAAATACAAGCTTTTGTTCCTGAACCAGATCCAGCAATGATTCAGATAGACTGGACACGACAGTCTTTCCCGACCAGTTCACTCCCATAATGGTCCTCTACTCACCCTGTTGAAGTATTGTGGAAGAAAGAAGCGATCTGATCCGTTTTTCTTGTCCTTTAGTTTTATTATCAGCATTTTCTTTCGCGTTTCAGTTTTTCCTTTCAGGGAATTTCTTTTTTTTTATAATATAGTTTCGTCCAGGCTGATATTAAAACCATAGGACAATGCCTTTAGGTTGGAATGGCTGAGTAAAGAGTAATTTTTGTTACTCTTGAGACGCATCCTATTAGGTCTACTAGGCATAACATTTTGGGGTAGTTAAGCTTTAACCTTATTCGGATGACATATCTCACAAGGGAATCTATATTTACTGAAGAAAATATTAGATGAACCTTGAATATTGATTCCAAACATCCGTTCCCTTTACATAATTTGTCAGTGTTATTGTCATCATCAAGATTCACTCGTTTTATCGAAGCCTAATTCTTTGCGCTCGCCTATTATGAAAATTCACACTTTCGAAGAAAATTATTCCAATTTCAATTGCTTTCATATAAATTTCGCTCGAGGTCCTAAGGAAAACTCCTTAGCCTCAAAATCAATTTTCATCAATTCGGGGTTTTAAGGATGGAACCTTTGCCTCGAAAACAATCAATTTTCATCATCGGGGTTTTAAGGATGGAACCTTTGCCTCGAAAACAATCAATCAATTCGAGGCTTTAAGGATGGAACCTTTACCTCGACATCAATCAATCAATTCGAGGTTTTAAGGATGGAACCTTTACCTCGACATCAATCAATCAATCCGGGGTTTTAAGGATGGAACCTTTGCCTCGAGATCAATCAATCAATCCGAGGTTTTAAGGATAGAACCTTTGCCTCGAGATCAATCAATCAATCCGAGGTTTTAAGGATAGAACCTTTGCCTCGAGATCAATCAATCAATCCGGGGTTTTAAGGATGGAACCTTTGCCTCGAGATCAATTATCAATCCGAGGTTTTAAGGATGGAACCTTTGCCTCGACATCAATCAATCAATTCGAGGTTTTAAGGATGGAACCTTTACCTCGACATCAATCAATCAATCCGAGGTTTTAAGGATGGAACCTTTGCCTCGAAAACAATCAATTTTCATCATCGGGGTTTTAAGGATGGAACCTTTGCCTCGAAAACAATCAATTTTCATCAGGGTTGTAAGGATGGAACCTTTGCCTCGAAAATAATCAATTTTCATCATCAGGGTTTTAAGGATGGAACCTTTGCCTTGAAAAGAATCAATTTCATCATCGGGGTTTTAAGGATGGAACCTTTGCCTCGAAAACAATCAATTTTTATCAATCCGGGGTTTTAAGGATGGAACCTTTGCCTCGAGATCAATTATCAATCCGAGGTTTTAAGGATGGAACCTTTACCTCGACATCAATCAATCAATCCGGGGTTTTAAGGATGGAACCTTTACCTCGAGATCAATCAATCAATCCGAGGTTTTAAGGATAGAACCTTTGCCTCGAGATCAATCAATCAATCCGGGGTTTTAAGGATGGAACCTTTGCCTCGAGATCAATTATCAATCCGAGGTTTTAAGGATGAAACCTTTGCCTCGACATCAATCAATCAATTCGAGGTTTTAAGGATGGAACCTTTACCTCGACATCAATCAATCAATCCGAGGTTTTAAGGATGGAACCTTTGCCTCGAGATCAATCAATCAATTTGAGGTTTTAAGGATGGAACCTTTGCCTCGACATCAATCAATCAATCCGAGGTTTTAAGGATGGAACCTTTGCCTCGACATCAATCATTCAGTCCATCTTACAACGATAGAACTTTTCCTATCGTTAGAGGTTCTAAGGACCTTTCCTTAAACCTCAAACAAACAATCAATCATTCAGTCCATCTTACAACGATAGAACCTTTCCTATCGTTAGAGGTTCTAAGGACCTTTCCTTAAACCTCAAACAAACAATCAATCATTCAGTCCATCTTACAACGATAGAACCTTTCCTATCGTTAGAGGTTCTAAGGACCTTTCCTTAACCTCAAACAAACAATCAATCATTCAGTCTATCTTACAACGATAGAACCTTTCCTATCGTTAGAGGTTCTAAGGACCTTTCTTTAACCTCAAACAAACAATCAATCATTCAGTCCATCTTACAACGATAGAACCTTTCCTATCGTTAGAGGTTCTAAGGACCTTTCCTTAACCTCAAACAAACAAACAATCAATCATTCAGTCCATCTTACAACGATAGAACCTTTCCTATCGTTAGAGGTTCTAAGGACCTTTCCTTAACCTCAAACAAACAAACAATCAATCATTCAGTCCATCTTACAACGATAGAACCTTTCCTATCGTTAGAGGTTCTAAGGACCTTTCCTTAACCTCAAACAAACAATCAATCATTCAGTCCATCTTACAACGATAGAACCTTTCCTATCGTTAGAGGTTCTAAGGACTTTTCCTTAAACCTCAAACAAACAATCAATCATTCAGTCCATCTTACAACGATAGAACCTTTCCTATCGTTAGAGGTTCTAAGGATCTTTCCTTAAACCTCAAACAAACAATCAATCATTCAGTCCATCTTACAACGATAGAACCTTTCCTATCGATAGAGGTTCTAAGGATCTTTCCTTAAACCTCAAACAAACAATCAATCATTCAGTCCATCTTACAACGATAGAACCTTTCCTATCGTTAGAGGTTCCAAGGACCTTTCCTTAAACCTCAAACAAACAATCAATCATTCAGTCCATCTTACAACGATAGAACCTTTCCTATCGTTAGAGGTTCCAAGGACCTTTCCTTAAACCTCAAACAAACAATCAATCATTCAGTCCATCTTACAACGATAGAACCTTTCCTATCGTTAGAGGTTCCAAGGACCTTTCCTTAAACCTCAAACAAACAATCAATCATTCAGTCCATCTTACAACGATAGAACCTTTCCTATCGTTAGAGGTTCTAAGGACCTTTCGTTAAACCTCAAACAAACAATCAATCATTCAGTCCATCTTACAACGATAGAACCTTTCCTATCGTTAGAGGTTCCAATGACCTTTCCTTAAACCTCAAACAAACAATCAATCATTCAGTCCATCTTACAACGATAGAACATTTCCTATCGTTAGAGGTTCTAAGGACCTTTCCTTAACCTCAAACAAACAATCAATCATTCAGTCCATCTTACAACGATAGAACCTTTCCTATCGTTAGAGGTTCTAAGGATCTTTCCTTAAACCTCAAACAAACAATCAATCATTCAGTCCATCTTACAACGATAGAACCTTTCCTATCGATAGAGGTTCTAAGGATCTTTCCTTAAACCTCAAACAAACAATCAATCATTCAGTCCATCTTACAACGATAGAACCTTTCCTATCGTTAGAGGTTCTAAGGACCTTTCCTTAAACCTCAAACAAACAATCAATCATTCAGTCCATCTTACAACGATAGAACCTTTCCTATCGTTAGAGGTTCCAAGGACCTTTCCTTAAACCTCAAACAAACAATCAATCATTCAGTCCATCTTACAACGATAGAACCTTTCCTATCGTTAGAGGTTCTAAGGACCTTTCCTTAAACCTCAAACAAACAATCAATCATTCAGTCCATCTTACAACGATAGAACCTTTCCTATCGTTAGAGGTTCTAAGGACCTTTCCTTAACCTCAAACAAACAATCAATCATTCAGTCCATCTTACAACGATAGAACCTTTCCTATCGTTAGAGGTTCTAAGGATCTTTCCTTAAACCTCAAACAAACAATCAATCATTCAGTCCATCTTACAACGATAGAACCTACAAACAATCAATCATTCAGTCCATCTTACAACGATAGAACCTTTCCTATCGTTAGAGGTTCTAAGGACCTTTCCTTAAACCTCAAACAAACAATCAATCATTCAGTCCATCTTACAACGATAGAACCTTTCCTATCGTTAGAGGTTCTAAGGACCTTTCCTTAAACCTCAAACAAACAATCAATCATTCAGTCCATCTTACAACGATAGAACCTTTCCTATCGTTAGAGGTTCTAAGGATCTTTCCTTAACCTCAAACAAACAATCAATCATTCAGTCCATCTTACAACGATAGAACCTTTCCTATCGTTAGGGGTTCTAAGGACCTTTCCTTAAACCTCAAACAAACAATCAATCATTCAGTCCATCTTACAACGATAGAACCTTTCCTATCGTTAGGGGTTCTAAGGACCTTTCCTTAAACCTCAAACAAACAATCAATCATTCAGTCCATCTTACAACGATAGAACCTTTCCTATCGTTAGGGGTTCTAAGGACCTTTCCTTAAACCTTAAACAAACAATCAATCATTCAGTCCATCTTACAACGATAGAACCTTTCCTATCGTTAGAGGTTCTAAGGACCTTTCCTTAAACCTCAAACAAACAATCAATCATTCAGTCCATCTTACAACGATAGAACCTTTCCTATCGTTAGAGGTTCTAAGGACCTTTCCTTAAACCTCAAACAAACAATCAATTATTCAGTCCATCTTACAACGATAGAACCTTTCCTATCGTTAGAGGTTCTAAGGACCTTTCCTTAAACCTCAAACAAACAATCAATCATTCAGTCCATCTTACAACGATAGAACCTTTCCTATCGTTAGAGGTTCTAAGGACCTTTCCTTAAACCTCAGAGTTTAGGCGACGAGAAGGTTTTCAATGCCTAGCTAAGCTGGACGAAATTTGGTAACTAACTTTGCATACATCATGTCCCATGAAGCATGCAAAGGGGGGCAGCTGTTGACACCCAATTTCGTCCGGCCATTAAAATAATTTTAAAAAAAAATTAAATAAAAAAAATGTATTATTATTATTATTGTTATTATTATTACTAAATTTTTTTTTAATTAGTTTAAAATATATATATTTTTTTAAGATTTGATATATGTGTGTATATGTGTATGTTTGAAAGAAAAAAAGAAAACTCCATAAAAATGACAAAATTTAAAAGTTTGAGGTAAAAATGACAAAATTAAGAAGTTTCAGGCAAAATTGACAAATTCTGAAAGTTCCAGGAGCATTTGGCAGTTTGTCACATAAAATTTTGAGCCTGCCGACGTTTTTGGCTCAAATTGACAGAAAACGACAAAATTGTCAAAATCAGAAGCTTCAGGAACTTATCCAGAGGCTGAGATACGTAAAGGACTAAAATTGTCATTTTACCAATTTAAGAGATAAGTTTGAAATTTTTTATTAATTTATCCATCAACAGTTCAGCTAAACTTCCTCTATAAATAGCCCCCCAAATTTTGTGCTGAACACAGAGAAAAATAGAAAGAAAAGCTTAGAGCTCCGTTTTTAAAATAGAAAAAATTACAGCCTTAGTCCCTAGCTCTCCTTCCTTTCCTCAGAAAATCTCAAAACTTTTCATTTTGACGATTAAGCCATCTTCTTCCCCCCGTCGCGCGCCCTCTGTTTCCATTTCTCAGAATTCAGAATTTAAAATCAAGGGTACAACTCTCATTTAATCCTTCAGCTTTTTAATTTCTTTCACTTTGGTTACTAACTTTGTATTTTATTCTTGCAGAATTAATTACTAACCCTTTTAATTTTTACTTGTTTGTTTATTATTTGTTTATTACTAACCCCTTTTCTTATTGTTGTTATTAACTTACTAACAACTAACTTTTAATACTATTATTGTTACTAACCTTTTAATTTTTGCATTATTACTAACTTTTATAATTGTTGTTAACAATTAATTAACTTTTATTATTGTTGTTAATTAATTAATTTAATTAACTTGGCTAACTTTTATTATTGTTGTTAATTAATTAATTTAATTAACTTGGCTAGCTTTTTATTATTGTTGTTAATTAATTAATTTAATTAATTTGGCTAACTTTTTATTTATTGTTGTTAATTAATTTAATTAACTTGGCTAGCTTTTTATTATTGTTGTTAATTAATTAATTTAATTAATTTGGCTAACTTTTTATTATTGTTGTTAATTAATTAATTTAATTAACTTGGCTAACTTTTTACTGTTGTTAATTAATTAATTTAATTAACTTGGCTAACTTTTTATTATTGTTGTTAATTAATTAATTTAATTAACTTGACTAACTTTTTATTATTATTGTTTAACAATTAATTTAATTAACTTTGCTAACATTTATTATTATTTTTAAAGTGGATGGCCAAAAAGCCCCACTTTATTATTATTAATTTTTTTTTCTTTATATAATTTTTTTATTTAATTCACCTTTACCCTTTACTAATTAATAAATAAATGAAAATTAAAAGAAGATTATTTTGTAATTAATTATTAAGGCTAATAAAAATCATTTTTAAAAAAAAGCCAATTATTTTTATTTTTATATACATGTTTTTAATTCTTTAAAGATAACAAAAAGTTAAAATTAATTTTAATAGTTATTTTTATCCAGTAAAAATAATAAAAAATAAAAATAAAACCTGTTTAAAAAAAATACATGAAAATTAAGACTTTATATTTTACTGATTTATTTAAAATATAACTTTTAAATCCACTAAAATAATAAATATTTTTCATTAAACAAGAAAACAAAAAGAAAACTAAAACAAGATAAGAAAAAGATAAGAAAGACAAGAAAAAGAAAAGAAAATAAAATAAAAAATAAAATTTTTTATCTAAAAATTCTATAACAAAAAGAATTACAAATTAGTAATTAAACTAATAATTAATTCCATAAAATTAATAATTATATAACTAACAATAAATTAAATTTAATTTCCATATCCGGATGATCCGGCAGGATCTACGGTTTGGAAAATATCAAACTTTTTAAAATAAATAAATTAAATAAAATTGTTTAAAATTTCACCAAATTCCGTGTCCAAATGACTCGGCAGAGTCCATGGTTCGGAATCAAAATCTTCCGTGTCCAAATGACTCGGCAGAGTCCATGGTTCGGAAGTATAAAATTTCATACAAATTAATTAATTTAAAAATCCACATTTCGACTAATCCAGTTAAAATTTCTAATTTTGAAAATTAACTGAGAATTATTTAAAAGCAAAGCAAAACAAAATTAAAATCAACTAAGGTGCCAATTTTTGGGCGTTTTAACAAAGTTGTTTTAACGTAACCGTACTCCCGATCCCCGAACTCTCGCAGACCAATTTTAAGGTGACCAATCGACCTAAGAAAACTGATTGGTGGCGACTCCCGAAAACCCGACGTTGCCACACCTTCCTTGCACTAGCTGCTACTACCATATAAGAGTGTAATTGGTAAATTCAATTGTAGCAGTTTCATCTTCTTTACCTTAGAGCACTCATGGTAATCAAAGGTCATCTCGATGTTGGTTTTCTACTCCAAGTAGGCCTCCGGATCACTCTTTCCATTAAAGGAGGTATGGTGATTTTGATGGAATTTAGGTTGTTATCTCTTTGGGCTTTACCTTTCTTAGGCCACCTTGGGGCTTGTTAAGTGGCACTCAAGTGTTCCTTCTCCTTGGTGGCATCTTCTCTTAGAGGCACTGCCTGCATGGGCCTCAGGGGCACCTGTCTTTACCCATGTGTTGATGTCTCCACCTGATACACTTGGGAACTTAACTCAGCCATCCTTATTTCTTGTATATCCATCCTAGACAAGAGCCTGTTTAGTACCTCATTGGGTTCTATATCTTGAGTAGATTTTTAAGCCATAGTCCTGAAACCCAAAAAACCTTACACACTCTCACTTAAAATTTTGTTGGTGGGATTGTAGCTACTAGATCTAATTCCTAAGTTCTAAGCAAACTAATCTCAAAGCACACAAGAAATCCAAATCCTTGAAATTTAGAAAAAGGGTTAGACAGAAAAGATGGGAAAGAGGAAGAAAATATTTTATGTGGAGCTTTACAAAGCTTGTAGAATAGTAATATTACTTGGCATGCATATAATTGAAAAAAAAAAACCTTTTTCTCCTTTTTTTTTTACTCTAAGGAATGTAAAAGAACAAAGAACATTTTAGAAAATCACAACATCAAATCGAGGGGGGAAAACTTGGAACAAAAGTCAAAACTCTAAGGCTTTTGAATGAAAGAACCTGAGACATAAGGAAATGAATTTTAGAATGAGCACAAACAAAGGAAGAAAAAAACAAAAAAGATTGAATTGAAAGAAAGCAAGGAAAAAATAGATATGTCCTTAAATGGAACTTGTGGTTCTGATATTGCTTAATGTGAACCCCTTAGTGGCTTGACCAAGAAATGTGCTCAGAATGATATCAAGCTCCAAGAACACGTCTAAAACTGGTTGGGTTACTCTGACACCTAATTAGCTTATGACTAGAAATGAGTAGTGTAGATTGGGAACACACAAAAATCTAGAATTCCTATGTACCAAGCAAGTTCATGAAGAACCTGAGAAAGAATGCTAAAAGCAACAATGTTTATTGATAACTTGATGTCTTGGAAGTGTATAGAATGGCCTATTTTATAATTTTTGGGCCCTATCACACAAAAACCCAAGCTAAGACACACTTTAGCCTTAATCGGGTAAAGTTCATAGGCCTAGCCGGAGTAGGCTTTACAAGACATGCTTAGGATATGCTGAAAGGGTGCCTTATGTGCCCTTTGCATGCTCTCGGCCAAATAACGTACAAACTTGCTAGGTTTGAACATAAACACATTAATGCTACATAATACTTGTGATTATAGCCAAAGCGCATGAGCGAATGTCTTAGATTAGTGAAGGGTCCTGGGTGCATATGTCCTGGTGTGTGTTTGAGGCCCCGTGTGCATATGGGCCTTATGCTTCGAGCACTAGAAGCCATTCTTATGCTATCCCTTCATGAGCTCGTCTCAGCCAGCTTGTGCATCTTGAGCATTGCATACCTCTTGCTTTTGGAATATCCTCTGCTTGACCCTTTGGAGCATCTTTTTGAGCTTTTCACTTTTAGTGCTCATCATAGTCATTCTGCGACCATCCTCATAGGCTCTTTGGGTGTTTTGGGAGTTTGATTCCTACAATTATGCAACCCTAACTTTAAGAGAAAAAACCTCAAATTTCAAGATTAAAACCTCAAATCGTCCATATCTTGCAAACATCAAGTGAGCAATATCTTAAATAGAGAACTAAAATTGATCGAAATACTTCCTTTGCAATTTTTTTTACCTATCTCTGTCAAAGGGAGCTCTTAATTCCTCCACCACCATCACCACTAAAGGCAATCTTAACATTGTAAAATACTAGCAAAGATTAGCCTTTCTCCAAGCTTGTGATCTTTTCTCACTGATAAAATCAACAAACCTAACTACCTGTTGATATAGCTCCTATTCTTATAGAAGAATTAGCTGACGTGTCTACTATCCATGTCACTCATCTAACTCGTCATTCTCTTTGCAACATAAAGTGTTCCGCTATCCACCTTGACATATTTAATGGCTAATGATAATTTACTTTCAACACAAAAAATTGATAGCAAATTTGTGATGAAAAAAATGTTGATGGCAAAATTCTTGATTGGGCAAACAAAAGTGATAAATTTGCACATCCCTATTTATTACTTTCATGTGTATAAAAGACTAAAGATATTGAAATTTTTCCATCGCATTAATCAAATATATACTATTGTTGATGATTTACACTTTAGTTAAATGGAAAAGACATTATAGTATTTTTATAAAACAAAGGGAAAGACATTATGCTACCATTGCAGACTACATAGTATTTATTTTGGACAAAAATTTAAGAATTATTGTTTAAGAAAAATAGTAGAGTATGTAAGTATAGGGGTTGAGAGTTTCAACTCATAAAGCATTTCACTTTTCAACTACTTTAAAAGAAATTAAAATAAATGAAGAAACTAATATAATGGGTAGTGCTAAAATTTAAAAATAATATTATAAAAGTGAATTATACAAGTTTATTAAATGGTTATTATACAATTTTAAATAAAGTGATGAGTCATGCACACAATTATGCTTCAATTACAATTTACACGTCATTTATGTAGAAATATTTTCATAAGAGCAGAATTGAGATAATCTTAGTATATAATCCATGGTAAAAGAATATTGATACTACTAGAAGCACAAACTTATTGTATGAATTGAGTTTACAAAGTAACATGATAAGTCATTATTAATTAGAGTATAATTACCTGAAGGTCTGGCTTAATGACTACTACAAGATACACTATGGTTGCTCCAGGTCTGAAAGCTAGGGTTCAATTCTCTTCGAAGGCAAAAAATCTACTCAATTCCCAATTTTTCTCCATTAACTTTGTAATGTCTTGTATTTTATTAAAAAAAACTAGTTTTAATATCCAACATTGTATTACAGAAAATATATGGTTAAATTTAAAATACAGAGTGTATGGATATAAAAAAAAAAAATTAAATGCTCAGTATTTTCATGAGAACAAAAAAAAAGTTAGATAAAATAAATAATACAATGAAAATTTTATATAAAACATTAGGTTCCTTGAGTATATTTTAGATGTTAGCATGAGGTGATACAAAATTTTACTTTCATGCACTATTTACAAAAATTTGGATTGGAAAATAAGAAGAAGGGAAAATGTGCAAATTTACTATTGACATATTTGTTATAGAACAATTTCATCATCGAATTTTTTTTCATCTTAAATTTACCATCTATCTTTTCTCTTAGAGCAATTTTACCACTATTGCTTATAAATATCAATGCAAAATTTGCAACAAAAAAACATCAATAGCAAAATTGCACTATTGCCAAAATGATATTGGTAAAATTATTCCAGTAGAAAATATGGATGGTAAATTTGAGACAAAAAAAAAAGTTCGATGACAAAATTACTCTATCGTCAATATATCAATGGTAAATTTGCACATTTTCTGATGAGAAGAATATAGACGCTAGAAAAAACCAGATTTAATATAGTGTGTCAGGCTACTAAAATATGTATTGGAAATAGGAAACATAAAAACATAAGTATGAGTATTTTAAGTATTAGTTCTATGAATATAGTATCAGCTCCCTAATGTTGCCAGGGGACACCGGCCTTGGTTGAACTCTTCCAAATTGTCAATTATATCTCGTATTCTTATAGATTTTGAGAAGCATACAAGTTAGTTCATATAATTCACAACAATTTATTAAAATAAGGAACATCGCTACATCAAGGTATTCAAATGGTAGGTTTTGGTATAGATTAAATTAGATATAAGATTAAGTATAATTGACTTAGCTTGCCCCTATTAATGGAGATGATAAAAATAACTCTATTACCCCTACCTTACCCGAATCCAACCACTTGAACTCGACCTTACCTGCAAGCTTTGAAAAGGTTATGAGCTAAACTAATGTTACTCAAAATGCAAGAAAAATAGATTTATTATGGAGTATTAGGCTACTAAAACATGTATGAGAAAAAAAAAAGATTATGAATATTTTAAGTATTAGTTCCAGAAACATAACCACAGCTCTCTAGCGTAGCTATCGCCAAAGGACATGGGCACAACTGCCACTTCATTGAATTACCAATTTTATCACGTATGCCCTCCAGGTTTTAAGAAATCTGCAAGTTATCATTCATACTTTACAACAACTTGTTAAGAAAAAAAAACATAACTATATCAAGACATTCAAATGGTAGGCTTTGGCATATAATAAATGAAGAATAAGATTAAGTATAATTGACTGACCTTATCCCTTACCGATGGGGATTATAGAATTACTCCATTACTTCTATCCTTCCTGAATCAGGCCATTCTAACTTGACCCTATGCACAAAAATTTGGGAAGGTTTAACTAATTCTACTGCATTTTACCTCTTATAAATCTGTATGAATGAGAAAATTTATAATATGAATGAAAAAAAAGTCTAAGATGTAATAAAGGTAATAATATTGACACACATCATAATGCAATTTATTTATTTTTGTATAATGCAAAATTGGAAACCAATTTAAAACAAAAAGAAAATGCTGACATTCGTTTAATGCATTGGTTCAATAAAAATGACACAATTTTGAAAATTATATACAAATTTTAGATTGAATTGAAGCCTTTACAACTGAATAAAAAATTAATGTCTTTTATCATTGAGAATAATAAAACCATTTTTGGTAAGTGTTTGAGTATTTTCTATATTTTCCTGAAATCAATTAAATGTTAATAATGATTTTATTTTGAAAATAATTAATGTTGACATTCCCATTTAGTGATTCAAATTTACAATTATTTGAAAAATTAATTAGTTCCTTTTCATGAAAATAGGTGCTAATTACTTTAGATAATAAAATGTTTCCTCATGAACAAATTATTCTTGTTACATTAAATATTTCGCCCATTAAATTTATAATAGAGTTGTAGTATAAAGGTTTTAGAATAAATATTAAAGGTTATGATATTGTTGTCAAAATTAATTTTTTCTTATAAATTGAATTATATGTATAGTTTTTAAGAGTTTTCCTCTTTTGTGTGAAGTTAATGTGCGAATTTATGTAAGAAAGTATGCTATAAAAGACTATTTTAAATATTTTAATGTACCAGAGATTGCAAGGAAAGGAACGGAATATTGAAAATTTTGTTCCCAAAGGTGTTAAGATGAATATTTTCTGTACCAAAACTATAAAATCTTGATATTGATTAGTAAATAAAAAATATGCAAGAAAAATATCTTTTACGGTGATAACATGAGCATTATACATTTATGGGCCTTACATTATTATATTTATCATATGTTAAACTTACTAAATACTGTAATTATAATAATAAGAATTTATAGGTTTTGTATAATAAAAATGATAGACTTAGAAGATATAAAAAAAATTAAAAAAGTAACATATTATCAAATATAAATAAAAAATTAACGTATATTATACAACATAGATTTTTTTTTTCTTTTTTCATGCCTCCGATCAACTCATCTTCGTGTCTTTATCTCATCTTGCATCTTCCATGACATTGCTATCAAGTTTGTCCCTAAATATGAAAATGATGAAAATCAATATTTTCAAAAGAATACACACACACACACACACACACACACACACACACACACACACACACACACACATACATACATTCATATACATTGAGAGAGAAGAAAGAGAAGAAGAAGCCTAAATCCAAGACATAAATGATAAAGAATCATGCATAACATCAATATTGGAAAATATGATTTCTAAATGAAAAGAAGAGATATGCTTACAATTTTGTAGGTTTTGTAAGATTATGATGTGTTAATATATATATAGAAAAATGTTAAAAGGAAAGTCAACAATTTTCCAAAAATAGGTTACATAACATATGACTAATAAAATAAATAGAGTATTTATTTATATTTCAAAAATTGAGTTTTCAAATTCAATTAATATGTATAAATTTTGGAATTAATACATAGTTGATTTTCTTTTTAAATATTATGGTAATTAAATATCATAGCTGACTTTTCTTTCAAATGCATATATGGTCTTGATAAAATTCACCGGTCAAAAGAGATGTAAAATTGCTTCACTTTTAGAGGCAAAAGCGGAAAGTTTGTACAAAAGATAACACGTGGCATTATAATATGAAATACACATAAGATGAGTTAAGAAAAAGTCTCTTCTAGCCCTTGAAATGATCCTGCATTAGTATATAATAGTAGATTAGAGTATAATTAATTGTAGGGTGCACTTGTAATTAAAGTGGAAATGATAAGTTAACATATTAAATTTATATGTTTACTTTGATTTCATTTAAGATGATATTATCAATGGCAAATAACATGTTACCACATAAAATTTGCTTACATTAAACTCTTGAATAGCAAATTATAACACCTCAAATGTTCTTACTTTTGGATAATAAATTTGTATCTCTAATATTTTCTGAAAGAGATATTTATGTATGTCAAAACTAATAGGTTTATGGGGTGTACTTAGAAACTAAATATTCAAATCATATGTTATATATCAGTTAATCCTTCTCATTACTTTTGTACAACAAGCTTGTATCTCTATAATTTTTCAAATATGACGTTATGACTCCAAAACTAGTGGTGTACTTGAAATTAAATATTCAAATCACAGATTACCATATTAATTAATCCTTATAATTACTTTTTGTACAACAGACTTGTACCTCTATAATTTTCCATATAAGACATATGACTCCAAAAGTAGTGGTTAATCTAGTGTCAAAAGGTATTTTATTCTTAACATAGAAATAAAAATAAATAAAAAATTGTTTTAAAAAATTTTAACATGTTAAACATTTTAATTTTAACATTCCTACAAATCTATACAAAAAAATTCATATTTGAATAATTTAGGAAAATAACATAAAGCATAAATAGCGTGTAAAAGCTCAAAATTGATATGCTAGGTCCCTAATATCCCAGTGTTTGATGTTATAGCTGCAAATCCATTGGAATATGAATATCCACCAAAATTTTGTCCATTTCACTTTCTCCTTTTGGCACCTTATCCTTCCTACAGCTGTGGTCTCCCAAAGCAATAGGACAATTCCTTTTTCTTTTTTTCTTTTTTTGTTTCTTACGCTCTAATTAAACCCAAAAAAAAATAATAATAATAAACAAAGGACAGCCATATGCCCATCTTAGGCTCACGAGGTCCACCCTCTAGTCACCATCCACGTGGCATATAGCTGCCCTACGTGGCAACTATGAACACGTGGCAACCCGGCAGTATATAAAAGCTTCACATAATTCCCCTTGTCACACAGCGAAGTCCCAAATGTACAGCTCCAAGCCTCGAGCCTTCCTTGCCCCTCCATTAGCGAGCACAAGATTAGCACAAGCAAAACGAAACACGACATTAATAAAACCCTCACAACGAACGATACGATCCAGTTCTACAAGTTGAAACCCGCCGCCTGAGACGACGACGGCAACAAATCGGAAGCTTAAGTCAACCGAGAAGGGAGAGAGAGGTGGATTTTTGCAATGGCAATTCCGCTGCCGGAACTGCGGCGGAAGGAGGAAGCGGCGGTGCTGGCGGGGTCCGACGGTAGTGCCGCGTATGGGGAGTGTTCGAAGGGAGAGGAGAAGTCGCCTATTTTGATTTTTATTTTGTTCCACAAGGCGGTTAGGAGCGAACTGGACGCGCTCCACCGCTTAGCTATGGCGCTTGCCACCGGCCATGGGGTTGATATTGATCCGCTCTTCGAACGGTACCGGTTTCTCAGGTCGATTTACAAGAACCACTCCGTCGCGGAAGATGAGGTAAGGTGATTCCGTCGTTTTCTTTGGTTGTAAGAATCTGACAACTTGAATCTGATTCGTCAGTAATTAGAATCTCAAAGGAAGTTATGGATGCTTGTTTTGGTCAAGTTTTTTTTTTCTATGGATTTTTTTTGGTGAATTTGCGTTTTGAGCATAATTTGCGGTCATTAGAATTCGGATGTAGTTGGATACTGAGTTCTGTCGTTGCTTACTGAAGGTATAAGAAAAAAATTTGAACACTTTTGTATTTCATGGCTTGTATCACTCTCTCCTTCCATCATCTTTTCCCTTTTTCCTCCGTGTTCGTTTCGTCCTTCTCCTTTCCCTTCGGCTAGGACGACTACTTTCTCCGCACGGGGCGTTTCTCCTGTTGTTATGGAAGCACTAAATTTAAATTGGTAATTGGGAACAAAAGTGACTGCCCCTTTTATGGTTTACCGGTGGTAAGTATATTTTCCTTGGGCATTCGTCAAGGAGCTTGCATTGTTGGTGGCTAACCTATGGTATAGCATGCTTCCTGAATCTTGATATGTCAATCTCCTATTACAGCTGCTTAAGTGTTTGCTAGCTTTTGAGGAAGATAATTACTTCATTTTTGACACATATGCTGCTAGCATGTGTATATATCAATTTCTTGATTGTGGATGTTAGTTTAGCAACTTTTACAATCATATGTTTTTCCATAATACAGGTGTACACCCTTTCATGTGTTCAAGAAGTATGTTGATGCATTCATTTCTGTTTTTTTTTTTTTTACAGAAAATCTCTGATTTTCTTGTTTTGATTCAAACATGTGTCACCTGTTGAGGTCCTTTCTGAAAAATGTTTCATCAAAAGGGCATCAAGAGAATGCTGGAAACATTATCTGGATGACGAGAGAGTTTGAGTCTCCCTTCAAACCCAGAAGATGAGTATTTAGCCATTTCTGTTTCACTGACTGTAGCCCGCTCTCCCACTCTCCGAAACTTAATATCCCATGGACTACTGGCTGAAGCCCCTGGGATACTGTGACCACTCTGATGCTTAGCTAAAGCTCGAGTGTTGTAAAACATGGAATATGAAATCCCAACTCAAAAAGGTCTTAGGCCCTTTTAGCTTAAGTCTCAATCGCCGTCTTAGCTAAGTCTCAGTCATCAGTCTCATTTTCTCATAAAACCATCAATAATCTCATTCGCAATTAAGGCTGTGTCTAAAATTTTTCATCCTTGAACAAAACATTTAGGATTTTAGTTTTCAATCCTTTTATACTTTTTTTTGACCTATTTAGAAGTATTTAGCAAACAACCTGTAAGTACATGCCAACTGCTATGAAATACAGTGCTATATGTCTCCTTTCTGAGTCATGATAACCAACTGCCACAAAATATTGAGATTTAAGCATTTCAAACATTAAGTACTTGTTATTAGAATATTTTTGCAATCTGCATAAATTTAAGATTTTTTTACTTAATTTTATCAAACTTAATACTCAGTATAGGACAATATCTTCCTGCCCGTGTCACTTGTGCCCTACAATATATCCTTCTGGAGTTCAGATGCTGTCTGAATAGTGGAAAATTGTTAAGTTGATTTTTCCAGTGTCAATTTGTGCCTACAGTCGCTGTTCAGATTTTTTGACTGCTCGTTTGACATGGGAATGCAGGTCATCTTTCCAGCTTTGGATATACGTGTAAAGAACGTTGCAAAGACGTACTCTCTGGAGCACGTGGGTGAAAGCAATCTGTTTGATCATTTATTTGAGCTGCTAAATTCTTACACACAGAATGATGAAAATTTCGCTAGGGAATTAGCTTCTTGTACAGGAGCTCTGCGGACATCAATTAGCCAGCATATGGCAAAAGAAGAGGAGCAGGTACATGTTCAGCTGAAATGCTGATGCTATTTATTCTTTTATGCTGTGATCTATACTTCTCAGAAAATTGCTTGTTACTCCTTGGTTTGTGATGTTAGAGGGCAGAACTGAGAACACATGTCGAGGAGGAGGGGGAAGGATTAGAGATTGGAACTTTCTTCCTACTTTCTAGAATGAGAATAAAATATAATAAGGGGGAACTGATTCGTGAAACCTAATTTACTAAACGGAAATCTGAGCGTGACGGACGATGTATGCAACGGAAGCGTCCGTGCCATCCAATGAGTGGGCCCCATGTGGGATCCACAGCACCGGACGGCACGGATGCGTCCATCATCCGTTACGCTACAAGGGTCCTTTACTAAAACCTGAGACTGACACAACGTCTGGGGACTTGTATGGAAATCCTAAAGCCCTAGATTGGAACCTAGGTTAATCAATAATGTAAGCCAGTTTCTATTTAAGTGATAGTTATGAATAAGCAAAGATACAGAAATCTTATAATTTCAATGGTTACACAATTTTCAAATAAATACAGAAATTACTGTACTCCAAGATATTAGAATTGTAGTAAATAAAGGCTAATTTACTTGTAATGCATCACTGTAGTATAAAGGTAATAAATATTTTATTCCCTTCTTAGAGTAAGAGGAAGGAAATACTGTACTTAATATTACTCATTTCTATTGCAGTGCTTATAATTACGGATTAATTCAAAATTTCAATTAATTACATAATTTACCATACTCCTAGATACTTCGAATCATAGTAAATAAAAAGTCTTTCTTTTTTGCGTCATTGTTGGAAGTGGAAGGGTTAGAGATTGGAACTTTCTTCATACTATATTTTATTCTTTCTCCAAACTAGGATAAGAGTAAGGATATATATTTACTTCTGCGAGTCTCAGCCTTCTATGAAAATGTGGTGCTAGTTACTCTAATTGGTTTTGTTATTCCCTAAAGTGTGTTAGTGCAGAACTCTGCCTAAATTTGTATTGTGGTCGGTCCCAAGCTTGGATTGAGGAGAGTTGCCATAACCCATAAGTATAACAGCTAGTCTAAAACTAGTAATTTAGATCTCACTCTTTCAGAGCTTATGAAAGAACATTCTCTAACTTAACTTTATGGATACTAGAGTCCTCATTTGATCGACCTCAGCTGATTGGGGTTAATGTTAATTGATTGAGTCTATAAGTGGCATTACTCTCATGATGAAAATGCATTAGCTGATTTAGTGAATAACTGATGGTACTCCCTTGCGGAAACTTTCGTTTTTAATTCTTGAGGTGCATCTTTATTTTGGTTCAAAGATGTGTGTGTGTTGTTGGGGGGGGGGGGGGGGGGGGTGTTTGGTTTGTGGCTGCTGGTATGTACAAAACTGATGTTTTGATAGTAAATCTTTCCAAATATATGCCTTCCCTAATATCACCTGATCTGACGCAGCATATAGTTATGAGCTAAGTTTTCCTCTTTTGAACTGTGGTCACGTTGAACTGATAGCCTATGTTCTGATTGCTTAAAATCATTTTTTCAGGTATTCCCTTTGCTAATTCAACAGTTCTCACTTGAAGAGCAAGCATATATTGTCTGGCAGTTTTTCTGCAGCATTCCTGTAGACATGATGGCTGTGTTTCTTCCTTGGCTTTCATCATCTGTTTCACCTGATGAGTACCAGGATATGGTGACCTGTTTAAGAAAAATAGTTCCAGAAGAAAAGCTTCTTCAGCAGGCAAGGAGTCATTCCCTGTTCTTTGATTCATTTTTGGTGTTTTCTAGCATGCCTTTAACTTCTTTCTCTTGTACCTGCTGTAGGTTATCTTCACCTGGATGGAGAGGAGAAATGGTTCTAACATTGTTGGAACTCATGCGGGTATTCTGAAGTTTCCCCATCATTTGGGTTCAGCTGTTGAGGCCTTGGACCCACAATCCAACAATGTAAAATGTGTATGTAATTCATCTAAAACTGGAAAGAGGAAACATTTGGAGCCAGATGTTGATATTCCTCGGACAGATGATAGGCATCCAGTGGATGATATATTGGTTTGGCATAATGCTATTAAAAGAGAGCTTCATGAAATAGTGAATGAGGCTAAGAAGATTCAGATTTCTGGAGACTTCAGTGATCTGTCAGACTTCAATGGGCGTTTGCAATTCATCGCCGAAATCTGCATCTTCCACAGGTCTTCCTTTTTTGCTTTTTAGCTAAAGCGTTTATTTCTTTTCCTGAACTTGTTTGTCTGAATCTTACTTTGGTTGATTGGATCAATATAAAGAAAGGTGTATTAATATTTAGCTCAGAATTTGTAGTGAGAGATTAGTTTCCTGGTCAACAAACAGTAGCTGGAAAATCAGGAAAATGATTTTGAGAAATTTTTTAGTGAAAGCAATCCAGTGAAAAACAAAATGTATAGGTGGCGTTTAGTTTGTGGAAAATTTTCCATTTTTCTTCAGTAGAAGTGGGAGGGCGTAACATAGTTTATGGAGAGGAACACCATGTTTTTAAACTTTGGAGAACTAATTTGATAAAGTGGAAACATCTAAAACAAATTTTTCTATTTCAACAAATGAGTTCTCCAACATTTAGAAACAAAGTTTAACCACATCCTCTAAACAAGTTATGCTTTTCTACTTCTATTAAAGCAATTTGGAGGCAAAAAATGGAAAATTTCCAGAACTAAATACCATTGTAATATTGCCTTGAAGTATGCAGCCAAAACTAATTGGCAGTAGATGCAGAGGTTCCACTGTATAAACCAGAGGACACCATGGGACTCTGTCTCCCCTAGTGCTCACTGTGGGCTTATTCATGTTTGGCTCCCTTATTACAGGGTGCGAACAACAATGGTACCCTAAGATCTGATACTGTAATAAAATATCCCATCCAAAACCAATTAGCAGTGCCTAAAGAAACCCTTCCACCATACAAAGCCATAGGGCCACCCTCAACATAGCCGTGTGGGACATTGTATCGAATAATTTGTACAGATCTTCATGCTGGCATTTAAGTTGGAAGACCTGATCGTTGGAATTCACAATGATCTTACAGTATTGCCGAGGACAGGGTCATATTTCCAGCAGTTGATGGTGAATTGTCTTTCTCCCAAGAGCATGCTGAAGAACAAAGCCAATTTAATGAGTTTAGGTATTTGATTGAGAGCATGCAGAGCACAGGAGCAACTTCTACATCACTGGCTGAATTTTATTCCAAGTTGTCTTCTCATGCCGACCAAATAATCGAAACAATAAGGAAGCACTTCTACAATGAGGAAGTTCAGGTGAGCCCTCCAACTCGGCCTTATTTATTTATCCTGGTAATGCCAAAAATTAATGCTTGTGAATGTGGTGTTGCTTGTTAATCTTGTGATAGCCATTGGACTGAATTGGTATTAGACACAAAAAACATTGGCCATTAGAACAATCCACTTGACCACCTTCCAAAACTATCTGGTAGCCTGTTTGCAAGAAGGGAAAAATAGGAGGGGGAGGGGGCTCTGATCAGATAATCCCAATGCCTTGAGAATACTGGAGATGTTCTAGCATATTCAGTCTAACATAGATATATGCTAAGCACCTGTACATGTCCAGGTCCTCCCACTTGCCCGAAAGTACTTCAGCTTCCAAAGACAGCGTGAACTGCTGTACCAGAGCTTGTGTGTGATGCCCTTGAGATTGATTGAACGTGTTTTGCCTTGGCTGGTTGAGTCACTGAGTGAAGATGAAGCCAAAAATTTCCTTCAAAACATGCAGTTGGCAGGTGTCATATCTACATATGCCAGTACTTTTCAAATGCAACAATATGTTATACAGTTTTGCAATAGTTCCAAGCCAATATGTGCTTTTTTTTTTTGCTTGAACCAGCACCCACAACAGATAGTGCTCTGGTGACCCTTTTTGGTGGTTGGGCTTGCAAGGGTCGTAATCAACGTGTATGTTTGTCTTCGAATGGCACCGCATGTTGTTCTGTTCAAAGATTTGTTGATATTGAAGAAGATTGCGGTCAACTATGTCGTACATGCTCTTCTATGGTGCATACCAATGACACATTTTTATCGGCACATAGAGATGAAGTGGAAAGGCCCATAAAAAAGAATGCGTCAGCTCCATCTGAAGGCAGTGGCTCTGAACCCTTAGGAAGCTCACATTCATGTAAACCATCTTTTACTGGAATGTCTTGCTGTGTTCCAGGCTTAGGAGTAAACAGTAATAATCTAGGGTTAAATCCACTTTCACCTGCCAAGTCCTTACGTTCTTCGTCTTTTAGCTCATCTGCCCCTTCTCTGAACTCTAGCCTCTTTGTCTGGGAAACACATAATAGCTCCTCTAGCCCTGGTTCTGCAGATAGACCAATTGACACTATATTTAAATTTCATAAAGCCATAAATAAAGACTTGGAGTATTTGGACGTTGAATCTGGCAAGCTCAGTGACTGTGATGAGACATTCATTCGACAGTTCATTGGAAGATTTCATCTTTTATGGGCTTTATATAGAGCCCATAGCAATGCTGAGGATGATATTGTTTTTCCAGCCTTGGAGTCTAAAGAGGCACTTCATAATGTCAGCCATTCGTACACACTTGATCATAAGCAAGAGGAAAATTTGTTTGAGGATATTAATGGTGTTCTTTCAGAGCTTGCTCACCTTCATGAGATTGTATTCAGTGTTCAGGAGACAGAGGATGCTGCTGGAACTAGTGCTGAGCTTTCTGCAGGTGGTGAATTTACGAGGAAATATAATGAGCTTGCAACTAAACTTCAGGGAATGTGCAAATCTATTAGGGTATCATTGGATCAGCATATTTACCGAGAAGAACTTGAGCTTTGGCCTTTATTTGGTAAACATTTCTCTATAGAAGAGCAAGATAAAATAGTTGGACGCATAATTGGAACTACAGGAGCTGAAGTGCTCCAGTCTATGTTGCCATGGGTAACTTCTGCTCTTACCCAGGATGAGCAAAGTAAAATGCTGGACGCATGGAAGCAGGCAACCAAAAACACAATGTTCAATGAGTGGCTTAGTGAGTGCTGGAAAGGACCCCCTGATACATTGCTCCTGAATGAGACATCAGAAGCTGGCTTCTCGAAAAAAGGTATGTCCTATGACTGTTCTGAAATGTGATGAATTATTATTATGCTTCCTTCAGCTGCAAGAAACATGAGGTGCTAGCAGCTTAGTTCTTTATTTTCTCTGCTATTGAACATTATTATTCTTCTACCAAGATCAACTACAAATGTCGGTTTTTATTTTCTGCAGACCATGATTTTCAGGAAGATGTGGATCAAACAGATCAGATGTTTAAACCTGGTTGGAAAGATATTTTTAGAATGAACCAAAATGAACTTGAGTCAGAGATCAGAAAGGTGTATCGGGATTCAACTCTTGACCCAAGGAGAAAAGCTTATCTTGTTCAGAATCTTTTGACCAGGTTAGTTCACTTGTATCTTTTATACCTTATTTATGACATTCCTCTTTGGTTATTATTAGTTGTGTTTACTTACTGGTAATTTCTCCCGTGCAATTTAAGCATGCTGGTCTTGTCATGTTTGTAGCATGCTCTTATTGATGATCCAGAATCATCAAAACATCGATAATTTGGATTAATTAATATATGGAGTTGTTTATGAATAATTATGTTTGTTTGTTGCTGTAATACTGTTGGCCATCTGAGATTGATACATAAAATTAGGATAATGTTTTGCAGCAAAAGACAATGTGACCAGGCACATTAATGTCTTTTTTTTGTAATCTTGCATTCATGTCTTGAACATTTTTATTGGAGAAACATAAAGTTTGTGGCAGACCTTGTGATAGCATGGCAATGAGGATCTCGACCGTCTGTGTTTTCTTTTCTTATCAAAGCAACAGAAACCACAAAATTTGATTGCATATGAGCTTCATAACCTTTTTACCCTTTTTATTATGGCATCAATACTATGGAAACAGTGTGGCTCCGCAAAGTTCTTTAAAATAAACAGTGTGGTGTTTGGACAGAATGAAATTCAAAAAAGTTTCAAGCCTACTGTATATTTAGATATCTATTCTGTGTGCTTAAATTTCTACGTTCTTTATGGGCTCCAGCCAGAGGATGCGTTGGGGAATTTGTATTAGTCATGTGCAATGGAATTTGGTAGTAGCTGCACTTATTTATCTCAGGAGGATGCATGGCTCACTTAGGTTCTTCTAGAAATAGAATATATTTTTTTTCATCTAATAGTTTAATTTCTGAATCCTGTATTGATGTTGATATATCAAAAAAATTTTGAAGTAAAATCTTTCTCATTTGGAACACCGAATTACCGACTCGATAATGGAATAGAAGGGATAAACTGGGAGTGGCAGGATGTAAGAGTTGTGTATCTATGCATGTATTGCTGAAAGTATTCATCATGATTTTAGTATTTAATCAGTTAAGAAATAGATCATTTAACATTTTGTTGAACGTTCTGGTTGGCTGCCAATTGGATCCCACTAGTGAAATAGCAACCTGTGTATGTTAGTCATATGTAGCTCTTCCTGATAACTATCTTTTTTTCTTTTAATCTCAGTCGGTGGTTAGCAGCACAGCAAAATTCAAAACAGGCAACCTCAAATGAAAACTGTAATGGTGAAGAAGTTATGGGGTTCTCTAGATCCTATCGTGATACAGAGAAACAAGTGTTTGGATGCGAGCACTACAAGAGAAACTGCAAGCTTCTTTCTGCTTGTTGTAACAAGCTGTTCACATGCAGATTTTGTCATGACAAAGTAAGCGACCATTCAATGGACAGGTAATTTTCTACAGTACTGCTTACTTTTGGACTTGGTTGGCTTGGTTTTTGGTTTAATTTTGGGTCTCCTTTGCAGGAAGGCCACTTCAGAGATGATGTGCATGGCTTGTCTTAGGATTCAGCCTATAGCAGCGGCATGCAGTACACCTTCTTGCAATGGACTTCCAATGGCAAAGTACTATTGCAACATCTGCAAACTTTTTGATGATGAAAGGTAAGCATGGCTGTTTTATTGTGGTATAGATGCATTCTGCTTGTGAATTTGAATTTTTTAAGCTCTGCTGATGTATTCTCCATGTAGATCTCTCAAAGTTAACTGACATACATTCATGTCCATAAACCTGGAAAAACTTTAATTGCCAAGTGGTCATCGTACTTATTCCTCATATATGTGCAGCCATGTAGAAGCATACATCATTAATGACTATGAACATATGCTATATTTCTCATATCAAAGTGGATGACCCATCTTTTTTCTTTTAGTTTCAACAACATAAAGACTCTTTAGCCTTTGGCAACAGGAAAATTAGATGGATATATTTTTATTCAACAGGAACCGTGCCTTTTAGGTTCTTGCTTTTGCACATTTTATTAGAATTTTGTGATTTATCAGAATTGTTGTTCTTTTGCTGCAGGACAATATATCATTGCCCATTTTGCAACTTATGCCGTGTTGGAAGAGGTCTTGGAATTGATTATTTTCATTGTATGACATGCAATTGCTGCCTGGGGATAAAGTTGGTGAACCACAAATGTCTTGAGAAAAGTTTGGAAACAAATTGTCCTATATGTTGCGACTTCTTGTTCACTTCAAGTGCAACTGTTAGAGCTCTACCTTGTGGACACTACATGCATTCTTCTTGTTTTCAGGTATCTATCCACTGATACAGTGCTCATGTGTGCATCAGCTTGATATTCCTTAGTTTGATGAAACCAAAGAACCTAATATTTATGTCTTTCCAATTTCACTTGGTTCCACTCTATTTATGACTTTTATTTTTTTGTATGTGGGACTCTATCTTCTTCAATAGATAATTGAATGGCTTTTATTTTGACATCATTTTCTCTTTTTGTAGGCCTACACTTGCAGTCACTACACCTGTCCAATTTGCAGCAAATCAATGGGAGATATGGCGGTAAGAGTTCCTACCTTACTATGCAAACAAGCCGTATGTCATTTAGGAAAAAAATAATTTGGTAATATGCTGGTTAACATTGCCCTTATCATGCAAGTTTTATTATGGTTTAAGATGAACTGAAATGACCAAATTCTTTTATTTGGCGACTTTTGAGGAATTAGAAAGACGGAACTTTGTAACTTCTGTTTGTTAAAATATAATTATTTGACTCTTGAGTGCATGAGCAAACGTATCTGCTTTGCTAGAAAGGTTTGAAAATAAACCCCACCCATCATTTCCTCTTATCTAGTAAAGTTTAAAAACAGAAGTCGTGGCAGGCTTTGTAACTTCTGTTTGTTAAAATATAATTTGACTCAGAGTGCATGAAAAAATACATTTTGTTAGCTAGAAAATTTTGAAAATACCCCCCAGCCAGCATGTCCTCTTATATAGTGAATTTTAAAAACAAAAGTCGTCCCTTCTTATGCCAATGGAGAAGATCTAAACAATGTTTTTCCTTTACATTTCAGTTAACGTGTCTTCTTTGGCATTAGGTTAGAGTGCTTTCTACATGCTCCTTCAGGCCGGGTGGTTATTTGTGTGTGCTCTCATTACTTACAGTTAGTTTCTCTGCCCCCAAGAGGATATGGATTGTCTAATAGAGTTTAAAGTTGTCATGTCTTCATTTTAGCTCTCATTACTGCTTTTGTGATAGGGAGTACTATAAGAATTTTTTAAGTGTTGTTATCCCAAAATGTCAAGAGATTGTTTGTGCTTTATTTAGAGTTGAGGCTTTTGTACCTATTGCCCATTGGTTATGGGTCTTATTTTTTTAACAGAATCTACTGCTTTAAGCACACAAACGGGTGGTTGCTAAAATGCTGGTCTTCAATCTCTTTCCTATCTGCTGCATAGTGATGAGATAAAAACATAGTAACATTGTTTAATAACATCTTTGTCTTGTATCTCGTTTTATTTGTGGCATAATGTCTTTGGTGCTTGAACATTTGTACTTTGTTTCTAATAAAATAAAGTTAGTTATCAATACATAACACATGATCAAATGTGAATTTTGTCATTCATATAACACCAGGTTTACTTTGGGATGCTTGATGCATTGCTGGCTACGGAGGAGCTTCCAGAGGAATACAGGGACCGTTGTCAGGTATGATAAAGATCCTCGTTTGCTTTGTAGTTATATGGTTTTTATTTATTTATTTATTTTGGCTCTGTAGAAAACCATGTCACTGTAGATCAGTGAAAACAAAGTTAACCCAAATGATTTACTCCGTTGCATAGTAGCTTGGTCTACAGAATGTGCTTCTATTTTGATTTTATGTTCCAAATTCCAGGAGATACTCTGTAATGACTGCGAACTCAAAGGAACAGCACACTTTCACTGGTTATATCACAAATGTGGATTTTGTGGTTCATACAACACCAGGGTAATCAAGAGTGAGACGATGAATCCTAATTGCCCTATGTAGAATCCACGTACGGTACGTTTTTGCTTATAAAGAAGGATGTAAAGACATTTTTTCTGTAAATATATATGTATAGTATTAGTATACGAAATTTCGCAGTCTAGGTGAACTGGGCCAGTGCCTCTGAAAAAAGGTAAAGGTTAGCTGGAGCAGAGAGCAGCAAATAGCTCTAGGTTTGGTTTTTCAAGTTATCCAGAGTGTAGGGAAGACAAAGTGCTGCAGAGTGATTTTTTTACTCTTTTTCCTTATGTACATTGTTATCATACATCTACAGAATGGGGTTTCATACTCCCTTAACAGCTGGATTGCTCTTCTTGTTTCTGGCAAGTTTTCAAATCAGTTAATGAAGTGGAAAAAAAAAGCCATAAATTTTAGAGTAGAAATGTGAGACTAGTATAGGAAGCTGCTTTATTTTCTGGCAAGATTTTATGGTTGGGTTGGGTTTTACTTCATGTTCCAAAGTGTGCCTGTTGATTTCATAATATCAAACTTGTAATAACATGAGTATAATAACCTCCTCATAGTTTTCCATATAAGTGGGGAAAACCTATAACTATGACGGTTTTGAAATTTTATCCCTATTAGGATCGCCATCGGGCATTGGGTGTAGAATTTTGTCACGTTGCTTTTACATCAATTTGTAGTGCAAGTAAGGTCCTAAACAATGAACTTCCGGGGCTTTCTCTTGCATCAGCTTCATTAGGAATTTTCTTTCGTAACTATCTGGCAAGTTGTGCATATTGGTAGAGAAGCAAGCCTAGTTGTCGATGAACTGGCTGAGGTTGGGAGTTCCATTAAAGCTTTTGGTATATGGACCTCTGATGTTCCACGTAACTTCATGCTTCCAACCCCAGCACTGTTGGATCAGTATGATTATAATTTATGGGCAAAAGTATCAAATATGTAATTAATATTGGAGTCTGAGCGCAAATCTGTCACTAGTCTTTTTTTTTACCCAATCTCCCGCTAATGTTTTAAAATCGGCTTAAATATGTCACTGTCAGTTAAAAAATAACAGAAAACATAAAAAGTAAGAAATTTTGAAATTTCAGGATGATAATATAACTTTTAAAAAACTATAAGCGCTATAGATAATTAAATTCACCTCCAATGTTAGAGATTTCTCTGGCCTTACCTCCAACAACATTGCATACAGTTTAGCCTCATCTCTGGCAACATCCCGTCTAGCTCGCATGCTATCCACCTATCGTAAGTCCACACCTCGTTCTGTAGGATCTCGATGAAGCTCTTCCAAGAGCAAGGAAAAGAAATGCAGTATTCTTGGGGGCCCTTGCCAATGGCTTCAAGTTGATTCTGGAAGCCAAGAGAAGGGTTGAGGGTTCGTCTTTTAGCAACAACAGATGAAGAGGTGGAGCCTTGAGACCAAAGAGCCCCTAGCAAAGCCTAATGGCAAAAAGGAAAGGGAGTGCTTTCATGCGGAGGGAAGCCTTGGAGACGGCGAAGGGTATGGAGAAGCTTCAGAAAGTAGCAGCAAATGGTGGAAGGAGAAAAAGTTAGAAATTTTTTTATTATCAACTGCAACCGATGGTGGCCAGAGAAGCTTTAGAAGATGGCGGCAATGGATGGTCTTTGAAAGAGAGAGAGAGAGAAAGAGAGAGTAATTAACTAAGATTTTTTAAGTTTGTTAAAACATGTATTATCACATTAAAATTTTAAAACTTGTTTAATTTTTAACGTTTTCTGTTAACTTTTTAACGGCAGTGACATATTCACTCTTAATTTGAAACTTTAGTGGTATATTTGAGCCAATTTTGAATCATTAGTGGGAGATTGGATAAAAAAAAATATAATAGTGACAGATCCGTACCCGTTCCCAAACATTAGTGGCATATTTGATACTTTTGGCATAATTTATGGTTAGGTTGATTCTGGGAAAATCCAAAATTTCTAAGTGTACATGAACAAAAACCCCTGTGCTCTATGGAACAGGAGGCGGCAAAATAATTGATACAAGTAGAACGAGGGAGAGAGGGTTCTCACCCAGGTTCACCTTCGGTATACCTATATGGGGAAGTTAAGAGTTTTTTCTTGAGAGATTAATTGGCGCCTGGTAAAGATTTTACTGAAACAAGGTAAAAGCAATAGAGAAGATTTCTGAGCTATGAAGTTGAACATATAATTGCAGTAGCATTTACGAGAGTCAATTTATTGATATTTGACAGCACTTTGATAATTGTTTATTATGTTTGTTATTATTGTGCCCAAAAAGCTAATCATGAGATGATTGTATTTTGCACATTGAGTCATGATATTTTATTGATGCATTAATCCAGCAATTTTGTTTGTTGTTTTGTTTCTACGTAACGTAATAAACATAATTGTAACCCTAGAATAATGATATTTTTAAACGTCCCTAGTCTAGTATTATTGTGGAGCGGGTTACAATAATACATAATGACTAGCATATGTGGAGACTAATATGAGATATGTAGTCTACATATGGGTACAAGTTGGAGAACTTGTGTACTGGACCGACCCACCATGAGAACACTTCATGGATCGTTATATGAGTGTCATAAGTGGTTATCATAGTGATCATGGTATATGTAGTCCTTCGACCTAAGATCAGCAAGGTTCCCTACATGTGAGTCATATACTTTGATACTTTCCTTTGTTGCTCGTAACTGAGTGAACTTGAAGGAGGTCATTGGGTATGTCACATATCATGCGGAGGGATTTGTATGATCAAGATGGGATTTGTCCCTCCTATGTAACGGGAGTGATATCTTTGGGCCCCTTGATAGAGTGAGACTTAGAAAATGCATGGCCATGCTCTGATGAGTTGATATATGATATCAACGTCGTCAGTTTAAGTTGGTCTACTTGGTAATCAAGAAACCAAAGATTAGGCTATACGAGAGTGACACATTCCATGTCTTGTGCTTAGTCTTGATATCTTGGACAAAGGGACAATGGCATATATCGGTAATGATCATAAAGGTTTAGTCGATTCACCGACAATCTTGTCACTTGGGTAGCAATGATGTGTTGCTAGACACCGCTCATTGCTTATGATCATAAATGTGATTTATGATCATTGCCAACATGGCAAGAGCCTATTGGGTCGCACACATAGAGCTATTTGGATCATTAGAGTGCATGGGCTAATTATTTGGGTTATGGTTTCACTTTAATTTCGTATTAATAATGGGCCAAGGAGTTGAGCCATTATTAAGCCCGAAATTAAATCCTAATTGGATTAGGGCTTTGAAACCCATTAGGCCTGGAAGTTGAGTCTCACTATAAATATAACTTTTAAGTGAGAAATTCGCAGGTCTCCTTGCCCTAGCCTCCCAAAAGGACAACCGCACTCTTCTCTTGCAATTCCTTGGAGGACGCAAGCTAGCACTGCGAGCGCAAGAGAAACGCATCTGCCGGGACGTGGTGATCTCGAGAGGCTCGTGTGGATACCATAGAAAGCCTGAACACGTCAACTGTTCAGGTTTTGTGATTCGACTCTACAGTTGAGTGAGAGATCTCAACTGAAAATTAGGTATGAAATTTTCGAACACCCGGTTTACCCCGTTTCACTTGGATCCTGGAAGGTTTCGGTTAAATTCCGTTGCGCTGTTTGGCTCCCGAAACCCAACAATGTTTTGGGTTTTTTATTTTTATTTTATTTAATATCTTTAATATACAGTAGACATATTGAGTCCAGATTAATTTAGAGTCAAGTCAGATCAAACTCGAAATTTTACTTAAAAGAGAAACTTCAAATGTGTTCGGTTATATGTTCTACTTTTAGATAGCGTAGCTTAAGTTATGACACGAAATTTTTGAACCAATAACGTAGAAAGATTCTCGATCTTCATTTGGTGGTCAAAATTTTAAAGTTGGCTACTTCGGCCTCCAATATCTAGGCAGAGATGTTAAAAAAATATAATGGCAAGAAGGGCCAAATTTGCTACTAAATTATATGAGGTAGAGTTATTTTGACACTAAACTTTTTTTTTTTTGCTCAAAAATTTGTCATTAGTTTTTTTTTTTAAATGTGTAAATTTGCCACCAATGTTTTATATTGGGAGAAAAATATTATTGGCCGTTAAAATTGCTTAATGTAGCAAACGTGAAAAAAATGAGAAAAATGAGAAAAATGCAAGTTCCAATTCCAAGTTTATGAATCTTTCATTCTTATCATCGTCTTAGTTTCAGCAAACTCCTGTATTCTTCACTACTCTTCACTACTCTTCACCCTTTCTGCCACAGGCATCATCTTCACTTCCGCACATCTCTGCAATGCTTGGGCATGCCCCTTCGATCAAATCCTGATAAAACACAGGTCAATTGATGCAGATAGAATTAAATCCAAAGGCGCTGCAATTCTAGAATAAATGATGGATGACAGCAGTGATAGAGGATTACTCGGCGACAATGAGGAAAGTGAAAATAAAAAGGCTCATCAATAGGGGTGTAGTTAAACGCAGAGTTTTGATTTATTTAGGTGCTGTTAAAGGTTTAGGTAATTAGGGGTTAAGAAAAAAAACTTTCAGGAACTAATTTAAGCTTTGTGTCATAGAATATTCTTTGAATAAATGGAATATTCATACCATTTAACCGCCAGTGACAAAATTATTTTTATTGAAAACATTAATGGTCAATTTTCTTCCAAAAAAAGTTTAATGAAAAAATTACTCTACCCTTATAGTTTAGTGGCAAATTTGCTCATTTTACCAAAAAATAATT
Organism: Aquilaria yunnanensis; assembly: GCA_039654915.1. Taxonomy (NCBI): domain Eukaryota; kingdom Viridiplantae; phylum Streptophyta; class Magnoliopsida; order Malvales; family Thymelaeaceae; genus Aquilaria; species Aquilaria yunnanensis. The sequence goes on along the minus strand of CM077596.1, from coordinate 50,561,612 downwards.
TAAGTATATACTCTTATGATAGTTAAAAATAAGGTGATTTCACGTGAAATTGTTTTTTTCTTGGGTAACTTACAAAGGCCCTTATGTGGTTTAATCTAACCTATATTTTGGCCCCTCTATTCTAAAAAAGCATACACTTTACCCTACATCCCTTATAGTATCCAACAACAATTTCTGAAATCCTAAATTAAACTATTTGATAACCATGTTATAGTAATTTCAAGATTTTTTATATTTTTTTCATAGCTAACCGACTTTTAAAAAATACTGAGATGTATTTATAGGAAAAAAAATGTATTTATAAAAAGGAAAAACTAGTAATTTAAAATAATTATTAACTATAAAAAAATATTAGAGAGACCGACATTACTAGAAAATGACTATCGTACAGTTTAAATTATAGTTTCAGAAGTTGTTATTAAACCGTTTAAAAAACCAGGGGGTAAAGTGTAGGTTTTTAAAATTAAAGGGGGCAACTGTAGGTTAGGGTAAACCTTAAGGGGTAATTGTAACTTTCCCTTTTTTCTTTCTCTGAATCATTGTCATAGAATTGAGTCTGAATTATAATACTTATAACCTAATTGTATTGTTAGAAATTTAAGATTTTTTTAATACTTGGAAAGCAAACAACGCATTACAAGTTAGAAGTAGAACGAACACAAGTGTCCATTTAACTTGCGATGAGCCTCCATGATGTGGAGCCGCTGGAATGTTGTGGCTAGCTCGCGAATAGCTGGATCTCTTTTCTGGCATCAAGGTTGGGTGAGGAGTAGTTTGTAATCTACAGAAAGATTTCTTATGCCCTCAACTATCTATAGTTTAAATCGAGGTTTTAACAAGTCTGGCACAAAAATTTGTGTGCAGTAGAGTTAAAGTTAAGTAAATATCAAAATCACATGATAAAAGTTAAAACAAAAATTGGATGTATCTCCCAAGTCTCAACAGTTTCCTTATTGTTCTTTTCGAACAAATTTATTATCCGCACCATCTTTCACGTCATGTATTATCACGCATTGATCATCTTGAATAGGGTGTCTTTATTTTTCTCATCATCCTTTCTTTTTTTTTTTACTCGCGGTCTCCTTACCTATTTGTAATTTCATCTGAAACAGCTGTCACGATTAACTTAGGGGGAGTTTCTTTCTTATTAATGGGTTTAATGCAGTGGCGGAATCACATGGGGGGCAAAGGGGTGTTGCTACCCCTGAAAATTTTGAAATTACGTAAATGTGAGGTACTAAGTTAGCATTATGCAAGAAGTTAAGGACCAGATTTGAGTTTTGCTCACCTGAATTGGGGTAAATAGCACTAACGGTCCTAATCTTTACTTTACATTGCAAATTCATCCATAGCTTATCTATCATTGCATATCCGTTCCAAATGTTTGTTTGATTTGCTTCTCTCTCAACGTCACTCTGTTTGAGTCTCTCCCTCCTCTACTCTACTTCGGTGATTATTAATAATAAAAAAATATAATTATTTTACTAATTTTTATTTAGAGAAGATATTATTTGAATACTACTCCCTCTGTCTTAATTTACTTGAAACGTATTTCTTTTTGGGATGTCCCAAAAGGTTGAAACGTTTTCTCTTTTAGAAAAGTTTAAACAATTAAATTATCCTTTTACACAAAACTCAATAAAGATTTTTTTTTTAATCTCCACTCAATCTTTCACTGCACAAAACCCAAAAAAGAATCTTTTCTTTGTTAATCATTATTTAAATTTTTATTACATAAAAAAAATAACATAAATTACATACACCTTAATCTCCGTGTCCAGAGAAATGTTTCAAGTAAATTAAGATGGAAGGAGTATATTACACATAATAATTATTTAAATAATTTTTTTTAAAGTGAATTTTTATAAATAATTATTTAAATAATTTTTTTCTCCTAGGTTTTGGCCGTCACGCGTCTCTCTTCTGCCTAGGCCCCCGAACCTAAAAATCTGGTTCCGTCAATGGCTTAATGAGACATGTGGGTAGGGTGGGTAAAAGAGGGTCACATGGTTTATGAAGGAAAATGGGGAGGGAGCTCGACGAAATTACAAGCCCGTGTCACCTTGTGCTTTTAACCAGTAAGAACAGAAATTTGTCTGCCCATTCTCACTTCCCCGTCCACGTGCCTCGCCCCTGGTTTCAACTCCATTGTTGCCCTCATCTTCTTGTAGCTTCAGATTGTTGTACGGCCGATGTTTCTTCCATCCATAGCTCCTGTTCTGGTAAGCAATAGCTTTCATAACCTACATTTAAGCTACGACATGCCATACATTGTCCGTCATTAGTCAAGTATCCTCCGACATCTTAATTCTGCCAACTGTCGTCGACGTCGCCCCCCAATTTCCAAAGCATGGGCCTTCGAATAACGAGTTCCCACCTCCATCCTGTGTCCTTCCCTCTCATTTATTTTTGTACCTGTTGTTTCATCGTCGTTTTATTTCTCGCTCAGATCTTCATATATTGCATTTTTTCTAGTTCTGATCATCCAAATCAGTGAGGTTTTGTCATTAGCGGACGTTGCTAGGTTAATTAACCGATGTCCTGTCCTGGTTTCCCTATAGCCAATGCCGCTTAAGTCTCCCTATATATGCCAGCATCTGTACCCTATATTTAAACAAAAAATCTCCCTTGTTTATGGATAAAAAGTCTATGTGAAACGTTGCCATTAATCAGCACCAAAAAAGATGTCCAATTAATGCTACTTATAACGAGTTCAATCTACTAGGCATGGAAACCCAAAAGAGGCATTACCCTCCTGAGGAAAGGCCATTCCACGCGGTCATTGGCCTTAGACATGTCGAGCTTGAAGGTCATTGCACCGGTTCCTGAACCTCGCATGTTACTCAAGTGGAAGCAAGTCTCCAAAGCCACCAGAGCGTTGTCAGTGAGAAGCTGAGCCAGTACAAAAGCATTCTGGTTACGAGAAATAATTTCATTAAGGAATGACTTCATTCGATTTACCAATACTTTGGCAATAATCTTGTAAAGGATATTGCACAGACTTATCTACTGAAAATCAGAAAATGAGGTCAGCTACGACACCTTTGAGATGAGGGCAACGTAAGTGTAGTTCAACTCGCTAGGAATTTGATCTTCATTTAGAACACCCACAAAGTATGAAAAATGTCTTTATTCAAAAGATTCTGGTAAAAAAGTCGAGAGACGTCATCCAGACTTGGAGATTTTAATTTTAGGGTACATAGCAACAATAGCACTAGTAACTTCCACTAGCAAGAAAGGCTAAAGCGGTTGCGCATTCATATTCTCAGTAACACAGGACAGAATAGCGTTGAACTCTAATAAAGCTTGCAAGTCAATAGCAGACTGGAACATGCCCATTAAAAATGTGAAGGAATCCGTGATAAAACTGCAAACAAATTTGATGGAAATTAAAGATGGAACATATAAAGTGGATTTATTGGCAACAATCCTATTTATATACTAGTAATTAGTAAACTACAAATCCTAAGGAACCTTCGAGTCCTATGAAGATTGAAATTCAGCACTGCTCATTGTCGTTTTGCTCGATCACACCGCGTTGTTGCCCTATTGAAACTTTCTGGCTTCTTCTATACCGGACTAAATATAGCCTTTTTTTTTAAGCTAATTGAGTTCCAAGCGACTTTGCTCAACAAATTATCAACGTAGTTACGTACCATTATTATTAAGGCTTAAAGGCATTTTAGCCCTTAAACTCTGATGACTTGGATACTTAACCCCTAAAACATCAACTCGGTCCAAATCACTCCCTTAACTTGGTAAAATGATACATTTAAGCCCTTCCCCTTTAACATCGTTTCTGGTCTGTTAGGTAAGTTGCATTGGAAGTCCCCTAATTTTATTTTTTGTTCATTTTCATCCCTAATCTCATAAAATGGTACACACGCCATTCGCTTTTTGAGCCAGACCTTGCAAGATTCACAAAAGCCTTCTTCACCCCATTGCTCTTCTTGCCCAAAACTTTTGGCCTGTGATTTAGCCATGAAAATCAAGGATTACAATGCCTTC
>CM077596.1:48962500-49143503 GCA_039654915.1 Aquilaria yunnanensis | reverse complement strand
GGTGGAACTGGAATTTCTCAATCCCACGTTTAACGGCCAGGATTTCTTTGTAGGTGGAATGGTAGTGCTTCTCTGATTCTTTGAATTCTCCACTGTTGTAGCAGCATACGTGTCGGACTCCATTGATTTCTTCAAGGAGGACCGCTCCCCAGTATTCGTCTGATGCGTCCGTCTGGAGTATCCTTTTTCCTTTGTCGGGAATCTTGAGTGGTGGCAGATTCTGAACCACTTCTTTAAGCTTGAGGATAGCTCGTCGGTGGAGGTCGGACCATGGTGGAGAGATCTTTCTGAGATACACGTGTAAAGGATGGAGAATGGAAGACAGCTTCGGGATGAACTCGCGGATATAATTGACAAGGCCGAGAATTTGCTGGACTTGTCGTTTCGTGAGATGATCATCCGGGAAGTTCATGATCTTCGTAGCAATATGCGGCTGAGGATGGTACTTGCTATCTTTGATCTGGACTCCAAGGAATTCGATGGAAGTCTGACCAAGGACCATCTTGCTTTGGAGAGCATTACTCCATTATCTTTAACTATTTGAGCAAATTGAGCTAATAACTTCAAATGGGTACCTGTACAAGGGGAAAACAATAAAATATCGTCAATATAAACAAGGGCCGACTGCAGTATCGGCTCGAAGATTCGGATCATAGCCTTCTGGAACAATGAGGGTGCCGTCTTCAGACCAAAAGGAAGCACCGTCCATTGGTAATGGTGGTCTGGAATGCAGAAGGCAGTTTTGTATTTGTCTGGAGGAGAGATTGACAGTTGCCAGAAGCCAGACTAAGGTCAAACTTGGAGAAGACCTTGGCATTCGTCAAGTTGGCGAAGAGAGTATTTTTCCGTGGTAACGGAAACTTTACGTCAGCTACAAACTCATTCAGGGGCTTGTAATCAATAACAAGCCTGGGCTTCTTCCTCTTCTGTTCTGAATGCTTGTTGACGTAAAAGGCCTGGCAGGCCACGAAGAGGTTGTGGGCTCAATGAGGTTCTGGGCCTTGAGCTCTTGCAGCTCATGGATCGCCATCTTTTTCTCCTCTGGGCTCATTCCCGCATGGGTAGCCTTAGTTGGGTTTACATCCTCATTCTTCTTGAAAGGAATTTCGATGAAGAACTTGGGATTCTTCCAAAGGGGAAGAGGATGCTTCTGTTCGAACTCAGCATGTGACTCAGCACAGGATTGCTGGATGAGAGCTTGCATGATTGTGCCATACACTGGGTCACTTTCAGATTGAATCTGACTTGCTGAGAGAGCTTCTCCTTCTGTTGAGTAAAGTCTTGGAGTTGTTGTCCATGGAAGGAAAAACTTATGGAGTTGCAGACCTTTATCAGTCCATTTATGAACTGATATCTTCTTGATGATGTCGAAGCCAAGGATCATATCTCTGCCATGGTTATAACCAAATACAGTAGTAACTACGTACTTTGTAGGAGAGAACTTGATCCGGATTGGCTTACTTATCTTGGTGACATAGAAGACACCATTTGCGGCTCGGAATCTTTCATTGCAAGGTCGCCACATTCTTTCTGGAAGGAGAGAAGGGTTGACAATGGTGTTTGTGGCACCAGTATCAAACAGAGCAATCACCGGGATAGGCTTTGCATATTTATCCAGGAGAATGTTGATCTTGGCTTGAGGTATGACTTGAGCAGCAAAGAGGGAGGACTGCATCGGAGAGATCTGAATAGTATATATTGAAGCTTTCTCTGGATCAGAATCAGACTCTGAGGAGTAGGCTTCAATAGCAAAGAGGCCAGATGCCTCATCTTCAGTTTCTGAGAAAATGGACTCCATGTCGTCATTGGAGAGATCAGCGCCAGTGACTTGGGAAATGGTGTGCACCATTTTCTTCTTTGACTTGTTGTTCTTCTTAGGACAGTCTTTGGCAAAGTGTCCTGGTTGTCGGCAGATGAAACATCGTTTGAATTTGCCGCTATTCTTCTTGTATCGGAAGAATCTTTTCTTCTTTCTTCTGAATCGACGAGGGCGATCAGGAGAATAGATTCTGCGTCTATGGTGTTTCTTCCGAGGGGTGTTGCAGTTACAAGCGCCTTTGTCTTTGCACTTGATTGATAACATCAGGTTGCTGGCAGGCTTTATCAAACAGGCTTTGAGACTGGTTGAAATCCTTGAAGAAGGAGTGAGTGTTACACAGCTTTCTGAGGGCCATCATAAGGACTTGTGGAGCTTACCAAAAGAATAATCTTTGAAGGCTTGTCCACTCTGCTGTATGATGCGAAGAGCTTCCTGGCCAATTGTGTCTGGCACAGAATTTAAGTATGCTTGCTTCAGGTTGTTGTCTGCTTCGTAGCCAGTGCAGAGTAAGTAGAAGCGTCTGAGCATACTTTCATAGTGCTTCTCAAGATCTTTTCGGTTATATGAGCAGCACTTCATTTTGAAGAATTCTTCTCTAGCTATATCCAGAAGAGCTTCTGGTTCACCAATGAATTCTTTGTATAGCTTGAGAACGAACTCTGTAGTTGTTGGTGTCTGAGCAAGTTCGAGCTGGCGGTATTCTCCAATACTCATAAACCAATGTTTGAGGATACCGGACATACCAGCTATGAAGGCGCAGATGACCTTGAAATGAGTAGCACCTTCTCGCTGTAATTGAGTGAGACACCAGGCATGAAATTCAAGAAATTTCTCATGCCATTTGGCTGTTGGATTCCTTCGAGAGATAATGTGACATTTAGTGAAGGAGGTTGCCAAGCAGCTTCAAGATTTACCACCGGAGGATCTTCATCCATTTGGACAAAGGGTTGTTGAGGAGGACCAGGTGGTGGTCCAGGAGGAGGTCCTGGCGGAGGAGCCGGAGGTGGTTGCTGAGGCGGAGGCTGAGCTTGTTGAGTTCCAGCATCGGTTGTAGTTGACTCAGCTGGTTGAGCATGACTAGTAGCTCCTTGGGCCATGTAGACTTGAGCTTCTGAGGAAGAGGATGAGAAAGAATCATCTTCTTCATATTCGCTTGATGAGGTAGAACTTAAGTCTTGTTGGGCCGCATAAGCAGAAGGAGAACTAGGCTGCTGTATCTGTTGGTCAAGGAATCCAAGAATTGGATTGGACTGGGCCATCCATGTTTGGTGTGAAGGTTCTTGGATCTTGATGGGCTTTTGAGGGTAAGCTGGGCCTTTTTGTTTTCTATCTGGATTAGGAGTTTGGGCCGGAGTATAACTGGACCAGGTAGGAGAACTGGGCCAAGTAGGTTGAGGCCTGGGAGGTTGATAGGCTGGTTTAGAAATGAGAGCTGGCAGAGGTTTAAAGATACCTCTAGAAGAAGGATGATGGTAAGCCGGGCTTGGGCTTGTTCTGAATGGGTCAGGCGAATGGAATATTGAGGAAAAGGATTCAGGATACTTAGGCTGTTGTTGCTGGGCCTGAAGATGCCTGAGCTGTTCCTTCAAGTGTTGGATCTCCTGTTCTTGGGCCGTAGAGTTTTCATGTCGGGCTATGAGGCCAAGAATCTCCTGGTGGAGGTAGTTGATCCGTTGCTGACACTGCGTTAATGGATCAATGATCATTTGATCCATCTTTTGCTCCAAGCGGACTTGGTTGTGCTCGATTCTGCTGAGGACTTTGTTCTGAGAGACCATGTTCTCAGATTGCCAATTGAGAACTTGTTCAGCAGCTGAGGTTTCCCTTCGTCTTCCTTCTGAATCAACTGTCGAAGGTTGGGGTACCTTCCAGGAATGCTTTGTTGAGGTAGAAGGATCATTGAATGCCAGTGGGGGAAAGTCTTCAGGAGCACTTTCAAAACATTGACTTCAGGAATGAAACAAGGAGGTTGTTCCTTCCTGAGTTGCTTGATGGCTTTCTTGTAGTAAGGATGACATGGCATCTTAACTTCTGGTGATGGAGGTGGAAGTTCAAATGGTTCAGCAGGAGTTGTGAAGATATCATCCGTGGTTTGTTCCTTCTGGGAGTAGAGGACATAGAAGTCGTACTTGCCAGAGTGTTCTCCAAGTAATCCGACTTCGGGATCACCTTGGTTATAACGTTGCTCAAGAAGATGCTGGGAAGATTTCTTCTTTTTCTTCTTCATCTTCTTGGTAGTTTCTTCATCATCATAGGGAGATTGATAACAGTCTGAACAATCACAAATATCGAAATATTTATGACCTTTCTCGTCTTTGAAGGAGTAGACTGGATTACCTAGAGAGTCAAAAGACTCAATTGGTATTTGCAGGTATTCTACGGGCTCCCGGATGAAGGTAAGGACTGCAGGAGTGGAGAAGACATCAGTATCTTCTGACGGTTCCTCTTTCTGGAAGAAGATTTCCGTCTGCCCATTTCCTCTGTCAAGGAAAATGGGTTTCTTTGACTGGACTGGCTCTGTCTGCTGATGGAGAGATTCATATGCAGATATCCAAGAGGCAGGGATCAGTCGTTGGAGTTCCTCACGAGGTATTTGCTGAGGGACATACGTCTCGTTCGGAACATGGGTTGTATCCACAGACAGATACAAGGCATCGTTATTCATGTTGGGCATAGAGAAATCAAGAGCATGATTCTGGACTCTATATGCCATCTGATAGTGCAGGGTAGATGCCAGGGTGGTAGAGACTTGTTCTGCACCAGTTATCTGGATCTGGATCTTCAAAGCTGATAGGAGATGTGGATCTTGAAGAGCCATACAGAAATTGGGGAAGAACGTCATAAGGATTGTACCAGCATTGAGAGTGGTCTCGACAGTACCGATACAGGCGTGCTTGTACTTCTTATATCGAGAATCAAGCAAGGCGAGACGAGCAGTGACTGGCAATCCTTTTCTCCCATGGTAGGTGAGAGCAAGGCGAACAGCACCAAAGTGGAGATGGGTAAATCCTTCAGCTGTCCATTGGCGTGGAAAGTGAGGAGGGATCTCCAGCGTAACATACTGTTCTTTGGATGTTGCAGGAAGAGTATGCTGGTCAAACTTTGTGGCTTGAACATACTCCTTTACATGCTTCCGAGTAGGGGAAACAATATTTTTTACTGTACGAGTAAGAGAATGAGAAGGTTTGGTGAAGGCTTTATAAGGGTTGATGAGGGGAAGATCAGTGAGAGGGATCTTCTCATCATCAGAAAGATACTTGAATTCACAGAGAGAATCCAAGTGAGAAGAAGAGGTAGATCTAAAAGAAGTAGTAGGAGATAAAGTAGGGGTAGAGGTTCCTGACATTTCTGGGTAGATCTGGGTCAAGGGATCAGCAAGAAATTCTTAATAACTCAACTCGAGTATGGAAGTAGAACAATCAAATGGCTCTGATACCAAATGGGTTCCGAGGTAGCCCAGTAACTAATCTTTCATAAAATCATTTGAAAACAAGGTTTAATCTTGGTACGTGGCATTGTTATTCAGCCAGACCCTCCATAGAGATTTCCGAAGAATTGCTCTATGGTACGTTTTACCGTGGCACGAGACAGTTTCCAGCCCAATATACCAAAGATGAACAGAATCGCAGGATTCTGGAAATCAACAGGAAAGATTAACTGTGATACAGTCCAAGAACACACAATGAACTCATAAGCTCTAGCCAACTTTTCCATAAGCATCAGGCCCCGAGCACCAGAGTTCCAGGAGGCATTCTCCAGGACTTTTCCACACAAATAAATCTTTTCTGAAGATCTTTTGAAAAACCTTTGGAAAACATATTTGAAAAATACGTTACTGGATTATCCGGACATATCACCGGGGATCGAGACCGGTAGATTACAACAATTATGATTGAAGGCAGAGGACGACTTGAAGAGAGGATCCACAGAGTGGCAACTCCTAAGTCATCATTTGCCTTCAAGCTTAATTATCATAAGCTTGAAGATGATCTAAACCTGAGAGGATCCACAGAGTGGCAACTCAGATTATCGGACAGAGTTGAGAGACTAAGAACTTCTGCCTCACCCTTTAACCAGAATTTTCTAGTGAGAATATGAGATCATAGAGAGAAGTAAGAAAGGAGTTCTATATTAGCTCCCCGATTCAGAATGCCACTACTTTATCTCCTACTACTTCTTTTAGATCTACCTCTTCTTCTCACTTGGATTCTCTCTGTGAATTCAAGTATCTTTCTGATGATGAGAAGATCCCTCTCACTGATCTTCCCCTCATCAACCCTTATAAAGCCTTCACCAAACCTTCTCATTCTCTTACTCGTACAGTAAAAAATATTGTTTCCCCTACTCGGAAGCATGTAAAGGAGTATGTTCAAGCCACAAAGTTTGACCAGCATACTCTTCCTGCAACATCCAAAGAACAGTATGTTACGCTGGAGATCCCTCCTCACTTTCCACGCCAATGGACAGCTGAAGGATTTACCCATCTCCACTTTGGTGCTGTTCGCCTTGCTCTCACCTACCATGGGAGAAAAGGATTGCCAGTCACTGCTCGTCTCGCCTTGCTTGATTCTCGATATAAGAAGTACAAGCACGCCTGTATCGGTACTGTCGAGACCACTCTCAATGCTGGTACAATCCTTATGACGTTCTTCCCCAATTTCTGTATGGCTCTTCAAGATCCACATCTCCTATCAGCTTTGAAGATCCAGATCCAGATAACTGGTGCAGAACAAGTCTCTACCACCCTGGCATCTACCCTGCACTATCAGATGGCATATAGAGTCCAGAATCATGCTCTTGATTTCTCTATGCCCAACATGAATAACGATGCCTTGTATCTGTCTGTGGATACAACCCATGTTCCGAACGAGACGTATGTCCCTCAGCAAATACCTCGTGAGGAACTCCAACGACTGATCCCTGCCTCTTGGATATCTGCATATGAATCTCTCCATCAGCAGACAGAGCCAGTCCAGTCAAAGAAACCCATTTTCCTTGACAGAGGAAATGGGCAGACGGAAATCTTCTTCCAGAAAGAGGAACCGTCAGAAGATACTGATGTCTTCTCCACTCCTGCAGTCCTTACCTTCATCCGGGAGCCCGTAGAATACCTGCAAATACCAATTGAGTCTTTTGACTCTCTAGGTAATCCAGTCTACTCCTTCAAAGACGAGAAAGGTCATAAATATTTCGATATTTGTGATTGTTCAGACTGTTATCAATCTCCCTATGATGATGAAGAAACTACCAAGAAGATGAAGAAGAAAAAGAAGAAATCTTCCCAGCATCTTCTTGAGCAACGTTATAACCAAGGTGATCCCGAAGTCGGATTACTTGGAGAACACTCTGGCAAGTACGACTTCTATGTCCTCTACTCCCAGAAGGAACAAACCACGGATGATATCTTCACAACTCCTGCTGAACCATTTGAACTTCCACCTCCATCACCAGAAGTTAAGATGCCATGTCATCCTTACTACAAGAAAGCCATCAAGCAACTCAGGAAGGAACAACCTCCTTGTTTCATTCCTGAAGTCAATGTTTTTGAAAGTGCTCCTGAAGACTTTCCCCCACTGGCATTCAATGATCCTTCTACCTCAACAAAGCATTCCTGGAAGGTACCCCAACCTTCGACAGTTGATTCAGAAGGAAGACGAAGGGAAACCTCAGCTGCTGAACAAGTTCTCAATTGGCAATCTGAGAACATGGTCTCTCAGAACAAAGTCCTCAGCAGAATCGAGCACAACCAAGTCCGCTTGGAGCAAAAGATGGATCAAATGATCATTGATCCATTAACGCAGTGTCAGCAACGGATCAACTACCTCCACCAGGAGATTCTTGGCCTCATAGCCCGACATGAAAACTCTACGGCCCAAGAACAGGAGATCCAACACTTGAAGGAACAGCTCAGGCATCTTCAGGCCCAGCAACAACAGCCTAAGTATCCTGAATCCTTTTCCTCAATATTCCATTCGCCTGACCCATTCAGAACAAGCCCAAGCCCGGCTTACCATCATCCTTCTTCTAGAGGTATCTTTAAACCTCTGCCAGCTCTCATTTCTAAACCAGCCTATCAACCTCCCAGGCCTCAACCTACTTGGCCCAGTTCTCCTACCTGGTCCAGTTATACTCCGGCCCAAACTCCTAATCCAGATAGAAAACAAAAAGGCCCAGCTTACCCTCAAAAGCCCATCAAGATCCAAGAACCTTCACACCAAACATGGATGGCCCAGTCCAATCCAATTCTTGGATTCCTTGACCAACAGATACAGCAGCCTAGTTCTCCTTCTGCTTATGCGGCCCAACAAGACTTAAGTTCTACCTCATCAAGCGAATATGAAGAAGATGATTCTTTCTCATCCTCTTCCTCAGAAGCTCAAGTCTACATGGCCCAAGGAGCTACTAGTCATGCTCAACCAGCTGAGTCAACTACAACCGATGCTGGAACTCAACAAGCTCAGCCTCCGCCTCAGCAACCACCTCCGGCTCCTCCGCCAGGACCTCCTTCTGGACCACCACCTGGTCCTCCTCAACAACCCTTTGTCCAAATGGATGAAGATCCTCCGGTGGTAAATCTTGAAGCTGCTTGGCAACCTCCTTCACTAAATGTCACATTATCTCTCGAAGGAATTCCAACAGCCAAATGGCATGAGAAATTTCTTGAATTTCATGCCTGGTGTCTCACTCAATTACAGCGAGAAGGTGCTACTCATTTCAAGGTCATCTGCGCCTTCATAGCTGGTATGTCCGGTATCCTCAAACATTGGTTTATGAGTATTGGAGAATACCGCCAGCTCGAACTTGCTCAGACACCAACAACTACAGAGTTCGTTCTCAAGCTATACAAAGAATTCATTGGTGAACCAGAAGCTCTTCTGGATATAGCTAGAGAAGAATTCTTCAAAATGAAGTGCTGCTCATATAACCGAAAAGATCTTGAGAAGCACTATGAAAGTATGCTCAGACGCTTCTACTTACTCTGCACTGGCTACGAAGCAGACAACAACCTGAAGCAAGCATACTTAAATTCTGTGCCAGACACAATTGGCCAGGAAGCTCTTCGCATCATACAGCAGAGTGGACAAGCCTTCAAAGATTATTCTTTTGGTAAGCTCCACCAAGTCCTTATGATGGCCCTCAGAAAGCTGTGCAACACTCACTCCTTCTTCAAGGATTTCAACCAGTCTCAAAGCCTGTTTGATAAAGCCTGCCAGCAACCTGAGTTATCAATCAAGTGCAAAGACAAAGGCGCTTGTAACTGCAACACCCCTCGGAAGAAACACCATAGACGCAGAATCTATTCTCCTGATCGCCCTCGTCGATTCAGAAGAAAGAAGAAAAGATTCTTCCGATACAAGAAGAATAGCGGCAAATTCAAACGATGTTTCATCTGCCGACAACCAGGACACTTTGCCAAAGACTGTCCTAAGAAGAACAACAAGTCAAAGAAGAAAATGGTGCACACCATTTCCCAAGTCACTGGCGCTGATCTCTCCAATGACGACATGGAGTCCATTTTCTCAGAAACTGAAGATGAGGCATCTGGCCTCTTTGCTATTGAAGCCTACTCCTCAGAGTCTGATTCTGATCCAGAGAAAGCTTCAATATATACTGTTCAGATCTCTCCGATGCAGTCCTCCCTCTTTGCTGCTCAAGTCATACCTCAAGCCAAGATCAACATTCTCCTGGATAAATATGCAAAGCCTATCCCGGTGATTGCTCTGTTTGATACTGGTGCCACAAACACCATTGTCAACCCTTCTCTCCTTCCAGAAAGAATGTGGCGACCTTGCAATGAAAGATTCCGAGCCGCAAATGGTGTCTTCTATGTCACCAAGATAAGTAAGCCAATCCGGATCAAGTTCTCTCCTACAAAGTACGTAGTTACTACTGTATTTGGTTATAACCATGGCAGAGATATGATCCTTGGCTTCGACATCATCAAGAAGATATCAGTTCATAAATGGACTGATAAAGGTCTGCAACTCCATAAGTTTTTCCTTCCATGGACAACAACTCCAAGACTTTACTCAACAGAAGGAGAAGCTCTCTCAGCAAGTCAGATTCAATCTGAAAGTGACCCAGTGTATGGCACAATCATGCAAGCTCTCATCCAGCAATCCTGTGCTGAGTCACATGCTGAGTTCGAACAGAAGCATCCTCTTCCCCTTTGGAAGAATCCCAAGTTCTTCATCGAAATTCCTTTCAAGAAGAATGAGGATGTAAACCCAACTAAGGCTACCCATGCGGGAATGAGCCCAGAGGAGAAAAAGATGGCGATCCATGAGCTGCAAGAGCTCAAGGCCCAGAACCTCATTGAGCCCACAACCTCTTCGTGGGCCTGCCAGGCCTTTTACGTCAACAAGCATTCAGAACAGAAGAGGAAGAAGCCCAGGCTTGTTATTGATTACAAGCCCCTGAATGAGTTTGTAGCTGACGTAAAGTTTCCGTTACCACGGAAAAATACTCTCTTCGCCAACTTGACGAATGCCAAGGTCTTCTCCAAGTTTGACCTTAAGTCTGGCTTCTGGCAACTGTCAATCTCTCCTCCAGACAAATACAAAACTGCCTTCTGCATTCCAGACCACCATTACCAATGGACGGTGCTTCCTTTTGGTCTGAAGACGGCACCCTCATTGTTCCAGAAGGCTATGATCCGAATCTTCGAGCCGATACTGCAGTCGGCCCTTGTTTATATTGACGATATTTTATTGTTTTCCCCTTGTACAGGTACCCATTTGAAGTTATTAGCTCAATTTGCTCAAATAGTTAAAGATAATGGAGTAATGCTCTCCCAAAGCAAGATGGTCCTTGGTCAGACTTCCATCGAATTCCTTGGAGTCCAGATCAAAGATAGCAAGTACCATCCTCAGCCGCATATTGCTACGAAGATCATGAACTTCCCGGATGATCATCTCACGAAACGACAAGTCCAGCAAATTCTCGGCCTTGTCAATTATATCCGCGAGTTCATCCCGAAGCTGTCTTCCATTCTCCATCCTTTACACGTGTATCTCAGAAAGATCTCTCCACCATGGTCCGACCTCCACCAACGAGCTATCCTCAAGCTTAAAGAAGTGGTTCAGAATCTGCCACCACTCAAGATTCCCGACAAAGGAAAAAGGATACTCCAGACGGACGCATCAGACGAATACTGGGGAGCGGTCCTCCTTGAAGAAATCAATGGAGTCCGACACGTATGCTGCTACAACAGTGGAGAATTCAAAGAATCAGAGAAGCACTACCATTCCACCTACAAAGAAATCCTGGCCGTTAAACGTGGGATTGAGAAATTCCAGTTCCACCTCATTGGTCACCATTTCCTTGTCGAGATGGACATGTCAGCATTCCCCCGTATGCTGAACTACAGGCAGAAACAACTTCCTAATTATCTGCTGCTTCGCTGGCAACAATGGTTCGTCCGCTTCAACTTCGACGTCAAGCATATAAAGGGCACCTCCAACACTCTTGCTGATATCCTGAGCAGACCTTCAAAATCCTTCCTCAAACCTCCAAAGCCTCCAAAACCAAAAATCTGAGATGGCCTCTTCATCCTCCTCCGATCCCCCAGTTTTTAACAAGGATGAAAATCTCCCGGTTGATGTTGAAAGATATGAGCATCAGTCCTTCACCTTCACCCAGAGACACAGAGTCTTCCATTATCATGTCTCCCTCATTGAGAGGTATGGTTTCGATGACTGCCCTGTTAAACCTGTTGGGATTCATCCCCAATTTCCTTTCGCTCATCTCTTCTCCATCCCTGATGTTTTCAATTTCCCTCCATCAGCTCTTTGTTTTTTTCTGGTACCTATGTTCTGTTCATACCATAGGTATTATTTTTAATATTCCAGAACTTCACCAACTTCTCTCCTACTCCACAAATTTCCATTCTGATTTCTCTTCAGACCTCTCCTTTTTTCTCTCTTGGTTCGATCCAATCTGCACATGGATTGACCTCCTCCATAAATCCTATAAAGACCTTAACCCTGCTATCCCAGACCGCCGAATAGGCTACCAGCTAAATAATATTTCCCCGGCTAATTCCTGTATGAATTATGGAGTTAGTCATGTTATATTTTTCTTTCATCGTCCTATTACTTTTAAAAAGTCAGCCTCAGGTTTGAAGTTCATCCCTTCTCCCTCCTACCACCATTATAAAAACCTGGATTTCAACCTAGCTAAAGTTCCATGGCAACGACACTCTGAATACCGAGCCTTCTTGAGAACCGCCTACCGATACAACCACACTGTCTTCTCAATGGAGATTTGGCCCCATGACTCTCCTGAATGGCCATCCTATCCAATGGACTACCAAGAAATGATCCATGATGCTCTCCAGTCTTTTGATGATCTTCAGCGTCTTCGCCGTCACAAGGAACGTCAAGAAAGAGCCATAGCCACTCAGAAGGCTATAAACCAGATCAACTGCCCTGCTCCGACTCCTTCTTCACCACTGACCATTGAAGAAGAAGACGAAGATCTTCCGTTGACCCAGACATGTGAACGCCTTATCATGCCTGACTGTGGTTGCGGTTTCATCTGCATTCACTGGAAGCGTCTCAATGGACCTGACCCGGAAGACCCGGATATGAATGACCCGTATGCCAACGACCCATACTTTTGGCGCGAAAGACAGTCTCAGAGTGACTCTGAAGATTCAAATCATAACTGGCCTCTGGACCTACATGCTTTTCCAGAGCCTGCCTTCAGAGACAACACAGCATACACGCCTGACCTTATCGACAGGTTAAAATCTCCACGTGGATATCCCTAGGATGCTATCCAGCTGTCTTCCACAAGCCTTACAGCTGTCCTAGTTAGTGTGTATAATAGTAGCTTAGTGCGAGTAATAGTGTAATGTCGGATAGTGGCCTGTCACTTCCGGTCTAGCATTATTAGTTTTAGTCGTAAGCTCTTATGTCACTAAGTTTGTTTGTTTTCTCCTTCCTCCGCCTATATAAGGAGGCCTCATTACTCTTGTAAGATATTCTGAATCGGGGAGCTAATATAGAACTCCTTTCTTACTTCTCTCTATGATCTCATATTCTCACTAGAAAATTCTGGTTAAAGGGTGAGGCAGAAGTTCTTAGTCTCTCAACTCTGTCCGATAATCTGAGTTGCCACTCTGTGGATCCTCTCAGGTTTAGATCATCTTCAAGCTTATGATAATTAAGCTTGAAGGCAAATGATGACTTAGGAGTTGCCACTCTGTGGATCCTCTCTTCAAGTCGTCCTCTGCCTTCAATCATAATTGTTGTAATCTACCGGTCTTGATCCCCGGTGATATGTCCGGATAATCCAGTAACGTATTTTTCAAATATGTTTTCCAAAGGTTTTTCAAAAGATCTTCAGAAAAGATTTATTTGTGTGGAAAAGTCCTGGAGAATGCCTCCTGGAACTCTGGTGCTCGGGGCCTGATGCTTATGGAAAAGTTGGCTAGAGCTTATGAGTTCATTGTGTGTTCTTGGACTGTATCACAGTTAATCTTTCCTGTTGATTTCCAGAATCCTGCGATTCTGTTCATCTTTGGTATATTGGGCTGGAAACTGTCTCGTGCCACGGTAAAACGTACCATAGAGCAATTCTTCGGAAATCTCTATGGAGGGTCTGGCTGAATAACAATGCCACGTACCAAGATTAAACCTTGTTTTCAAATGATTTTATGAAAGATTAGTTACTGGGCTACCTCGGAACCCATTTGGTATCCCTCTAGGAAACCCTAAACTTTCTAAAGACATGTGAGAGAGTTAAAGAGAAAATATAGAAAAAAAGATGAGGTAAAATGACCGAGCCCGCAAAAATTGACTTTTTTATACCACTTTCTTTACTAAAACTACCCAGTTTCGTCCTTAACCTCTTCTCCGCATTTTTAAGCACTCTACAATGATATCCAATTCTCTGTAAACCAATTCTCTGTAGACATTAATTCGTACCACTAAGTCTCTTTTATTACCAATCCTTATAATGCATTTTGATTTCTTGGCTTCGGCTTAATCTAAACTCAAATATGTCACCCCATTATATTACAGAGGCTCAATTTTTACCTCTGCCCCTTTTTTGGGCCATGTTTAAAGGCAACTATTTTTACACACACTTGGGTTTGTAGTTTTTTAGCCTTTTTTTTCTAAGCTTGAAAATTTTAAACAACATAATTTATTATAAATTTTATTGTATTATTTGTTTGCTCTATTGTACAGTGCAAGATACTAACTTTTTAATGTACCTTTACTTTTTTATTAGTGTATCTTACAATTGAATTTATTTACTTTGTTACATAACAAGGTTTTTACAATTAAGTAAAAAACATCAATTTGCTTAACAATAAAGCATGCCATTGACTACATTCATGGTAAGAATTTTAAATATCTGTCTTCTCTTTAAAAATATACTATATGTTTTGGGCTTAAAAGAATTAGCAATTTTGCTCTTCCTCATTATTAATTTTATTCATTACAATGAAATAATTGTTTCCTCTATTTCTAACAATACATGCAAGTTGTTTAATAGCTTTTTCTTGTTAACTTATTTTGAACAAAGAAATCTTTCTACTTACTTCTATGGGCCATTTACCTGAACATTTTATTACTACTCCAATATATTTGAATCCTACTACAGTTGGCTTGAGGAGCCAGCCTTTTTCTTTTCATTGTGCTTTATTTTTATTCTTGTTATAAGTTGGCTTACTCTATTAAGTTTTGTGTACCTTCCCCCTCATTTCCGTTGTATTCTTTCAAACTATGTACATTGCGTTCGCTTATATATTATATTTCTTGCCCTATGCAGCCAATTAAACTTGTCATGGAGTACTTACATGTTGAGATTCTAACCTTTATCTAGTCCAAAGCTATACTTATGGAACCACATCATTTGGGAGACCTCGCATTTATCCATTCTTACTTTTCTATGGCATTTACTTGCCTAGCAATTTTTCTATCCCTCAATGTTTCATCGGTCATTTGGGGATAGTACACAAACCGAGCTTCTCTCAGATTCATTGCTCTATGGGATTCTAAGCATCCAATTGTTATCCTTTTCTATGGTTTAATTCAATATTTCAAGTATGGAAATTTTACAGAGTGTGGCAACGTCGGGTTTTCTGGAGTCGCCACCAATCGGTTTCACCTAGGTCGATTGGTCACCTTAAAATTGGTCTGCGAGAGTTCGGGGATCGGGAGTACGGTTACGTTAAAACAACTTTGTTAAAACGCCCAAAAATTGGCACCTTAGTTGATTTTAATTTTGTTTTGCTTTGCTTTTAAATAATTCTCAGTTAATTTTCAAAATTAGAAATTTTAACTGGATTAGTTGAAATGTGGATTTTTAAATTAATTAATTTGTATGAAATTTTATACTTCCGAACCATGGACTCTGCCGAGTCATTTGGACACGGAAGATTTGATTCCGAACCATGGACTCTGCCGAGTCATTTGGACACGGAATTTGGTGAAATTTTAAATAATTTAATCCATATTGTAAACATGGATTTTTATCTTTGTATTTATTTAATTTATTTATTTTAAAAAGTTTGATATTTTCCAAACCGTAGATCCTGCCGGATCATCCGGATATGGAAATTGATTTATCGTAATTATTTAATTCTTATTATTATGAAATTAATTTTTAAATGGTAATTCTTTTTATTTATGAATGATTTTTAATACTAACTAAAAATTTATCTTTATATTTTTACTTCTTTTTTTACTTTCTTTCTTTTTCTTCTTTTTTACTTATTTTTACTTTTTTTTTTTTAAAATTTCTTTTAATTTCTTTTCTTTTCTTTCTTTTTTTATTCTTTTCTTTCTTTCTTTTCTTTTTCTTTTTCTTTCTTTTATCTTTCTTTTCTTTTTCTTATCTTTCCTTTCTTTTCTTTATCTTATCTTTCTTTTATTTTTCTTTCTTATCTTTCTTTTATTTTTCTTGTCTTTATTTTTCTTTCTTATCTTTCTTTTATTTTTCTTGTCTTTTCTTTCTTTCTTTTCTTTTTCTTATCTTTTCTTTTATTTTTTTTATCTTTCTTTTCTTTCTTATCTTTCTTTTATTTTTCTTTCTTATCTTTCTTTTATTTTTCTTATCTTTCTTTTTTTTTCTTGTTTACTTTTTTTGTTTTCTTGTTTAATGAAAGATATTTATTATTTTAAAGGATTACTCAATTTATAAAAGAATTAAAAAAAATAATAATTAATTTTTATTTAATAAGAAGTTAATTTAAAAGAGTTTAAAAATAAAAATTTTGATCATGGTACGGGGCGTTGTTACTCAGCCAGACCCTCTTCACCAGGTGAAGCAGCTCAAAAGCGGGCACGAGACAGTTTCCAGCCAATATACCATGAACTAAAAATTTTTATTTTTTTTTTATTATTTTTTTATTATTTTTTTTTATTAAGAGAATCAAAAATTTTAAACAAAAGAAGAAAAGTTTTGATATTTATTCAATTTATTTTGGAATAAAAGATTATTTAACCGAAAAATTATATGTATTTTAAAACAAAAGTCTTGATATTTTTATTTTTATATTCTTCTTTGTTTGATGAAAGATTTTTTTTTTTTTAATTTTAATTTATATTTCTGAAAATATATCTAATCAATAAGTCAAAAATATTTAAGAGAAAATTCAATTATTTTTGTTTTATTTTGTATTATTTTGAAATTATTTGATTAAGATTTTTATAAAAGAAACAAAAAGTTATATAATTTAATAAGTAAAATATTACTGAATAAAATATTAACCCAAAATTTTTACGCTTTTTATTCTTTTTATTAATAAAGAAAACTAAAAAAAATTATATATTAATAGATAATTAATATATTAGTCTAAAGTTTTTTTTTTATTTTTTATAAAGAAAAAAATTTATTTATATATTTTATTTAAAAATATTTCCGAGCCATGAATCCTGGCGGATCATTTGGTCATGGAGTTTTAATTTTTTTTTATTTCATTAATTATTAATTTTAAAGATGTATTAAAAGAATGATTTTATGTTTATTTATTTATTTATTTTATTTTTGAATTATTTCATTATGTTTGTTTATTAAAAGGAATAAAAACTTTGTTTCAAAATAAAAAAAAGTAATTTTTATTAGCCTTTAGAAAATTATTCACATAAAATTCCTTTTTTTATCTTTTAATCATAAAAAAAAATTCAATTAATAAAGTGGGGCTTTTTGGCCATCCACTTTAATAACACAATAATAATAAAAGTTAGCACAATTAATTATAGTTAGATTAGTTGGATTAGTTAGTTAATAACAATAAAAAAGGTTAGTAAAAGTTAGATTAAATTAATTAACAACAATAATAAAAATTAGCCAAGTTTAATTAAATTAATTGTTAACAACAATAATAAAAAGTTAGTCAAGTTAATTAAGTTAATTAATTACAACAAAAATAAAAGTTAGACAATTTAATTAATTTAATTAATTAACAACAATAATAAAAGTTAGCCAAGTTTAATTAAGTTAATTAATTAACAACAATAAATAAAAATTAGCCAAGTTTAATTAAGTTAATTAATTAACAACAATAAATAAAAGTTAGCCAAGTTTAATTAAGTTAATTAATTACAACAAAAATAAAAGTTAGACAATTTAATTAATTATTAACAACAATAATAATAAAGGTTAGTAAAAATTAGCAAGTTAGTTGTTAGTTGCTAATAACAAAAAAAAAAAAAAAGGTTAGTAATAATAACAATAATAAACAAGTAGAAAAAATAAAAGAGTTAATTAATTAATTTTCTGCAAAGACAAAATAAAAAGGTTAGTGACTTAATAGAAAGAAATTGAAAAGATGATGGGTGAAACATGGGTTTACCCTTTTGAATTAAAATTTTGAATTCCTGGGAAACGAGAACGACGACGGCGCGAGGGGGGGGAAAGGGAGGGGCAGCTGGCGGCACGGCCAGGGGCAGGGGGCGACGGCGTGGGGCACGGGGGGGGGGGGGGGGGGGGGGGGGGGGGGGGCCGGCGGCGAGGGCGGCACGGCGGCAGGCAAGGGCGGCGCGGCGGCGGGCAGGGGCGGTGCGAGGGGAAAAAGGAAGGTGAGGCGGGGGGAACGGCGTGGGCGGCTGGCGGCGAGGGCGAGCGCGGCGGCGGCAGGTGCGGCGAGGGGAGGGCACGGCGGCGGCGAACGGCGTAGGGCGGCGGCGGCGGGCGGCGAGGGGCACGGCAGAGAGAGAGAGAGAGAGAGAGAGAGAGAGAGAGAGTGGGAACAGCAGTGAAAAAAAAATTTTGGCTTTCTGGGGAAGAAGGGAAGAGGGCTGGGGCTAAGGGCTGTAATTTTCTCTTTTTTTTGAAACGGAGCTCTAAGTTTTTTTGCTATTTTTTTCTGTGTTCAGAACAAAATTTGGGGGGCTATTTATAGAGGAAGTTTAGCTGAACTGTTGATGGATAAATTAATAAAAAATTTCAAACTTATCTCTTAAATTGGTAAAATGACAGTTTTAGTCCTTTACGTCTCTCAGCCTCTGGATAAGTTCCTGAAGCTTCTGATTTTGACAATTTTCTCGTTTTCTGTCAATTTGAGCCAAAAACGTCGGCAGGCTCAAAATTTTATGTGACAAACTGCCAAATGCTCCTGGAACTTTTGTCAATTTTTCCTGAAACTTCTTAATTTTGTCATTTTTACCTCAAACTTTTAAATTTTGTCATTTTTATGGAGATTTTCTTTTTTTTCTTTCAAACATACACATATACACACATATATCAAATCTTCACAAAAAAAAACAAATATATATATATATATATATATATATATATATATATATATATATATATATATATATATATATATATATATATATTTTAAACTAATTAAAAAAATTTAGTAATAATAATAACAATAATAATAATAATACATTTTTTTATTTAATTTTTTTATTTAATTTTTTTTTAAAATTATTTTAATGGCCGGACGAAATTGGGTGTCAACAGCTGCCCCCCTTTGCATGCTTCATGGGACATTATGTATGCAAAGTTAGTTACCAAATTTCGTCCAGCTTAGCTAGGCATTGAAAACCTTCTCGCCGTCTAAACTCTGAGGTTTAAGGAAAGGTCCTTAGAACCTCTAACGATAGGAAAGGTTCTATGGTTGTAAGATGGACTGAATGACTGACTGTTTGTTTGAGGTTTAAGGAAAAGTCCTTAGAACCCCTAACGATAGGAAAGGTTCTATCGTTGTAAGATGGACTGAATGATTGATTGTTTGTTTGAGGTTTAAGGAAAGATCCTTAGAACCTCTAACGATAGGAAAGGTTCTATCGTTGTAAGATGGACTGAATGATTGATTGTTTGTTTGAGGTTAAGGAAAGGTCCTTAGAACCTCTAACGATAGGAAAGGTTCTATCGTTGTAAGATGGACTGAATGATTGATTGTTTGTTTGAGGTTAAGGAAAGGTCCTTAGAACCTCTAACGATAGGAAAGGTTCTATCGTTGTAAGATGGATTGAATGATTGATTGTTTGTTTGAGGTTAAGGAAAGGTCCTTAGAACCTCTAACGATAGGAAAGGTTCTATCGTTGTAAGATGGACTGAATGATTGATTGTTTGTTTGAGGTTTAAGGAAATGTCCTTAGAACCTCTAATGATAGAAAAGGTTCTATCGTTGTAAGATGGACTGAATGATTGATTGTTTGTTTGAGGTTAAGGAAAGGTCCTTAGAACCTCTAACGATAGGAAAGGTTCTATCGTTGTAAGATGGACTGAATGATTGATTGTTTGTTTGAGGTTTAAGGAAAGATCCTTAGAACCTCTAACGATAAGAAAGGTTCTATCGTTGTAAGATGGACTGAATGATTGATTGTTTGTTTGAGGTTAAGGAAAGGTCCTTAGAACCCCTAACGATAGGAAAGGTTCTATCGTTGTAAGATGGACTGAATGATTGATTGTTTGTTTGAGGTTTAAGGAAAGATCCTTAGAACCTCTAACGATAGGAAAGGTTCTATCGTTGTAAGATGGACTGAATGATTGATTGTTTGTTTGAGGTTAAGGAAAGGTCCTTAGAACCTCTAACGATAGGAAAGGTTCTATCGTTGTAAGATGGACTGAATGATTGATTGTTTGTTTGAGGTTTAAGGAAAGATCCTTAGAACCTCTAACGATAGGAAAGGTTCTATCGTTGTAAGATGGACTGAATGATTGATTGTTTGTTTGAGGTTTAAGGAAAGATCCTTAGAACCTCTAACGATAGGAAAGGTTCTATCGTTGTAAGATGGACTGAATGATTGATTGTTTGTTTGAGGTTTAAGGAAAGATCCTTAGAACCTCTAACGATAGGAAAGGTTCTATCGTTGTAAGATGGACTGAATGATTGATTGTTTGTTTGAGGTTTAAGGGAAGGTCCTTAGAACCTCTAACGATAGGAAAGGTTCTATCGTTGTAAGATGGACTGAATGATTGATTGTTTGTTTGAGGTTAAGGAAAGGTCCTTAGAACCTCTAACGATAGGAAAGGTTCTATCGTTGTAAGATGGACTGAATGATTGATTGTTTGTTTGAGGTTAAGGAAAGGTCCTTAGAACCTCTAACGATAGGAAAGGTTCTATCGTTGTAAGATGGACTGAATGATTGATTGTTTGTTTGAGGTTTAAGGAAATGTCCTTAGAACCTCTAATGATAGAAAAGGTTCTATCGTTGTAAGATGGACTGAATGATTGATTGTTTGTTTGAGGTTAAGGAAAGGTCCTTAGAACCTCTAACGATAGGAAAGGTTCTATCGTTGTAAGATGGACTGAATGATTGATTGTTTGTTTGAGGTTTAAGGAAAGATCCTTAGAACCTCTAACGATAAGAAAGGTTCTATCGTTGTAAGATGGACTGAATGATTGATTGTTTGTTTGAGGTTAAGGAAAGGTCCTTAGAACCCCTAACGATAGGAAAGGTTCTATCGTTGTAAGATGGACTGAATGATTGATTGTTTGTTTGAGGTTTAAGGAAAGATCCTTAGAACCTCTAACGATAGGAAAGGTTCTATCGTTGTAAGATGGACTGAATGATTGATTGTTTGTTTGAGGTTAAGGAAAGGTCCTTAGAACCTCTAACGATAGGAAAGGTTCTATCGTTGTAAGATGGACTGAATGATTGATTGTTTGTTTGAGGTTTAAGGAAAGATCCTTAGAACCTCTAACGATAGGAAAGGTTCTATCGTTGTAAGATGGACTGAATGATTGATTGTTCGTTTGAGGTTTAAGGAAAGATCCTTAGAACCTCTAACGATAGGAAAGGTTCTATCGTTGTAAGATGGACTGAATGATTGATTGTTTGTTTGAGGTTTAAGGAAAGATCCTTAGAACCTCTAACGATAAGAAAGGTTCTATCGTTGTAAGATGGACTGAATGATTGATTGTTTGTTTGAGGTTTAAGGGAAGGTCCTTAGAACCTCTAACGATAGGAAAGGTTCTATCGTTGTAAGATGGACTGAATGATTGATGTCGAGGCAAAGGTTCCATCCTTAAAACCTCGGATTGATTGATTGATGTCGAGGCAAAGGTTCCATCCTTAAAACCTCGAATTGATTGATTGATCTCGAGGCAAAGGTTCCATCCTTAAAACCCCGGATTGATTGATTTTGAGGCTAAAAAGCTTTCCTTAGGACCTCGAGCGAAATTTATATGAAAGCAATTGAAATTGGAATAATTTTCTTCGAAAGTGTGAATTTTAATAATAGGTGAGTGCAAAAATTTAAACTTCGATAAGATGAGTGAATCTTGATGATGACAATAACACTGACAAATTATGTAAAGGGAACGGATGTTTGGAATCAATATCCAAGGTTCATCTAATATTTTCTTCAGTAAATATAGATTCCCTTGTGAGATATGTCATCCAAATAAGGTTAAAGCTTAACTACCCCAAAATGTTATGCCTAGTAGATCTAATAGGATGCGTCTCAAGAGTAATAAAAATTACTCTTTACTCAGCCATTCCAACCTAAAGGCATTGTCCCATGGTTTTAATATCAGCATGGACGAAACTATCTTATAAGAAAAGAAATTCCTTGAAAAGAAAAACTGAAACGCGAAAGAAAATGCTGATAATAAAACTAAAGGACAAGAAAAACGGATCAGATCGCTTCTTTCTTCCACAATACTTCAACAGGGTGAGTAGAGGACCATTATGGGAGTGAACTGGTCGGGAAAGACTGTCGTGTCCAGTCTATCTGAATCATTGCTGGATCTGGTTCAGGAACAAAAGCTTGTATTTTATCTAGCAATTCTTCAGCAGTTGTTGCGGATATTATGATTCGCCGTGCCACTCTTGATATGAAATTCTTCTGCATAGCATAATCCATAAAAGCTATCAGACCTGTAAAGAAATTGTTAACATTTAAAAGCCCAATGGGTTTCTTATGCAAATTAAGTTGGGCCATGGAAGCAATTTGAAAGACTTCTCCCAACGTGCCAAAACCACCTGGTAGAGCGATAAAAGCATCAGCATTTAAAAGCATTTGTAACACACGCTCTTGCAAATTTTTAACCACTAATTCTTCTCCAATCGTACCCCCAGAAACAAATTTCAAAGGTCCAGGGATGATGCCCAAAACTTGACTTCCTCCTAAAGATGCTGCTGATGCTACACCTCCCATTAATCCGACACTACCTCCTCCATAAACTAAATGTATTTTTCGCTCAGCTAATACTCTACCCAAATGGTTGGCTGCCTTTAAATACTCTTCATCTTTTCCAGGAAAAGCCCCAGAAAATACACAAATACTTCGGGATTTACGAGTTGGGGTTTTCTCCATTCCTATCCTTATCCTTGTGAGAAAAGAGGATATATTTATAGAGATGAAGAGATAAGGCAATAATTTTATTTTCAAGAGTGGATACATTATTGCCAGCTATACACAGTAGTCACGAGTATGACTCTGGTCAGGTATGGGTACACTATTGTTAAAAGAGGAGGAAAATTTTCAAAATAGCTGCTAGCATGTACAGTAGTCACTACTGTAGCTTACGTCAGGAGTAGGTATGTGATTGTTGGAAGGGAAGGAAAATTTCAAAAGTGGCAGCTATATACAGTAGTCCGTGTCAGGAGTGGGTACATTATTGCCAAAGGGGAGGAAAATTTCAAAAGCGACAGCTAGCACGTACAGTAATCGTAACTATGGCTCATGTCAGGAGTGGATACATTATCGCTGAAAGGGGAGGAAAATTTCAAAAGCGACAGCTAGTACGTACAGTAATCGTGACTTTGGTTCACGTCAGGAGTGGATACATTATTACCAAAAGGGGAGGAAAATTTCAAAAGCGACAGCTAGTACGTACAGTAATCGTGACTTTGGTTCACGTCAGGAGTGGATAAATTATTACCAAAAGGGGAGGAAAATTTCAAAAGCGACAGCTAGCACGTACAGTAATCGTGACTTTGATCCTCGTCTTCCACTGGCTTTGCGTCCAGTAATGGCTTCAATGCTTTCTATGAATCGGTGATTTGCATCTCATCTAGCTTTCTCACAAACTGGCAAACAGGGTCGTTTAGGGTCAGATTCCCAAGACTGTAACGATCTCGTTCTTTTTGGAAAATTATCCATAATCCAACAACCTCAAATTGCACTATTCCGCAAGAATGCGCTTCAAGAACCTCTCGAATATCTTCTAGAGATTCCTTACGCAAGCCATTCTTAATGAATCTTATTCTATCATTACGATTTCTGGTGATCACTCCTGGAGCACGACATTTATTGCCGCAAATCCACCATCCACAATTATGACAAACGCCTAGCCTCTTTGCTCTTCTTTTTTTGGCATAAGCGCTTTTACCAAAGCCGGGCATACGGGGAAAGAACGCTTCGGGAACTTCACCAGCTGAACGAACCTTAGCTTCAATTAGCCACCGCACATTATCAGGAATGCCTTTGTGCATAAATACTCTGAATCGTTCACATCTAGCTTGATAAATCTTTTTAAGAACATTTATTGGGAAGGAAGGAAAATACTTTCGTAGGGCGGAAAGAGAAGACTCCATTGATGAAGGAGGCAAAGAAAGAAATTAGTGATTGTAGGAAACGAACATAACTAACACATATTTATAGTGATGAAAGGGATAATGCGTTTATTACACTTACAGAAGCAAGTACATTATTGTCAAAAGAAAAGACAAATGACAGCTTATATGTACAGCAATCATGACTGTGGCTCTCATCTTCCACTGATTTATGTCTAGTAACGGCTTCAATGCCTTCTATAAGTCGGGGATTTGCTTCCCATCCAGTTTTCTCACAAACTGGCAAACAGGGTCATTAAAAGTTAGATTTCCAAGACTGTAACGATCCTGTTCTTTACGGAAAGTCCACCATAAATCCATAATTTCCCATTGCACTATTTCACAAGAATGTGTTTCAAAAGTTAATAGGATATCATCCAAAGATTCCTTACGCAGGCCATTCTTGATGAATTTTCTTTTATCTTCATGATTTCTGGAGATGTATCCTAAAAAGCGACATTTAGTATTACAATTCCATCGTCCACATTTATGACAGACACCTAGCCTCTTTGCTCTTCGCTTTTTGGCATAAGCGCTTTTACCAAAGCCGGGCATACGGGGAAAGAACGCTTCTGGAACTTCACCAGCTGAACGAACCTTAGCTTCAATTAGCCACCGCACATTGTCAGGAATGCCTTTGTGCATAAAGACTCTAATCCTTTCACATCTAGCTTGGTAAATCATTTTAAGAACATTTATTGGGATGGAAGGAAAGTATTTTCGCATGGCGGAAAGAGTAGAATCCATTGATAAAAGAAGAATTTGAGAGAAGAGATGAAGAAATCAGTTATTGTAGGAAACTGAGAGTCAGAGAGTATTGCATCCGCTACTTTACCGGAAAGAAGAACACGCATTTATAGCGATGAAAGGATAACGTGTTAATTACGCTTACAGGAACAAGTATATTAAAAGAAAAGACAAATGACAGCTTATATGTACAGAAATCATGACCGTGGCTCTCATCTTCCCCTGATTTATGTCCAGTAATGGCTTCAATGCCATCTATAAGTCGGGGATTTGCTTCCCATCCAGTTTTCTTACAAACTGACAAACAGGATCGTTTAAAGTGACATTCCCAAGACTGTAACGGTTTCGTTCTTTATGGTAAGTCCTCCATAAACTGATAATTTCACCTTGCACTTTTCCACAAGAATGCGTTTCAAGAGTCTCTCGGATATCTTCCAGAGATTCCTTACGCAGGCCATTCTTAATGAATTTTCTTTTATCTTCACGATTTATGGAGATGTATCCTAAAGAGCGACATTTAGTAATACAATTCCATCGCCCACATTTATAACACACGCCTAGTCTCTTTGCTCTTCGCCTTTTGGCATAACGGCTTTTACCTAAACCGGGCATGCGGGGCATAAATGCATCTGGAACTTCACCCGCCAGACGGACCTTAGCTTCAATTATCCACTGCACATTATCGGGAATGCCTTTGCGTGTAAAAACTCTGATTCTTTCACATCTAGCAAGGTAGATCTTTTTAAGGACTTTTATTGGAAAGGAAGGAAAGTATTTTCGCAGTGCAGAAAGAGTAGAATCCATTGATGAGAGAAGAATTTGAGAGAAGAGGGAAATGAATCAGTTATTGAAGGAAACTTAGATAACCGACTGGAAGAACATGCATTTATAGCGATGAAATGGATAACGTGTCGATTACACTTACGGGAGCAAATACATTATTAAAAGAAAAATGGAAAATTTTAAATATGATAAATTGTATGTACAGTGATTGTGACTGTGGCTCACATCTTCCACTGGTTTTACGTCCAGTAACGGGATTAATGGCTTCTATGAGTCGAGGATTTGCTTCCCATCCAGTTTTCTTACAAGCTGACAAATAGGGTCGTTTAACGTCAGATTCCCGGGACTGTATCGTTCTCGTTCTTCATGAAAAATGCTCCATAAATCGAGAAGTTCACGTTGCACGGATCCACAAGAATGCGTCTCAAGAGTCAATTGGATATCATCCAATGAGTCCTTACTCAGGCCATTCTTAATGAATCGTATTTTATCTTCTCGATTATCAGAGATCATCCCAAAAGAACGACATTTAGTATTACAGGTCCAGCGTCCGCATTTATGACAGACGCCTAGTCTCCTCGCTCTTCGCTTTTTGGCATAAGAGCTTTTGCCTACACCAGGCATGTGAGACACAAATGCCTCTGGGATTTCACCTGCCAGACGAACCTTAGCTTCAACTAACCACCGCACATCTTTAGGGATTCCTTTATGCATCAGAGCTCTTAATCGTTCACAGCGAACTTGGTAGATCTTTTTGAGGATGTTCATTGGGAGAGAAGGAAAATATTTTCGCAAGGCAGAAAAAGTAGGATCCATTTTCTAGGAGAAAGTAAAAGAAAGGAGGGAGGAAATGATCAGTTATTATGGGCAACTGAGAGAACCGACTTGAGAGTCACGGAGTACCGTATCCGCCGCTTAACCGGAAAAGTGAATCCTACTTTATTTTGATGTGATAGATATTCCATCCAGCTGACGTCGATTCAGTCCTTGATTATTGAATCCATTGTCCGCTTTTGACGAATTTTCAACGACAATATTTCTTGATGTCTGCCTTATCTTTGACGATAGCTATCACTCATCTTGGATGCTGCTAAGCTGGCATCAATTCTGTTCTTTTAGGTGTAGCCTCAATTGCCAGGCTTTTGACGATATTGTATGCTTTATCCTTGGATTCCTGATGGGGCTGGGTCCAGCGTATTAGCTATGCGTCCAATTAGTAAGAGCTGATGTCATTAAGATCTCAGCTTATACTGCTGCAATCATGCTGCGGACATGCTTTTCATTTGATCCCTGTTATGTAAAAGCCATGCATGCATGATGTGAAATGCATGAATGCAAGGCATGTGTAACTGATGTTTTTTTTTTTTTTAATCTAGCTCTTCATGTCTTTGCTTTACTTTACTGGATCTTCTTTGTGATTTCCTTCTCGGACTATTATTGAATCTCTTTATGCTTTCCAGCTGTTGTCCATTGTCTCAAAAGCCCAACTCTGTTCAAAAATCCTCTTTCCTTGCCTTATTTTTGAATTTTGACCTCAATTTTCTTTAATGCCCGCCTCATATTTTATGCTTCTCTGGATAATTGTCCCTGTTGAAATATTCGTGAGCATGATTCTTTCCTGCTGACATAGACATGTTAAGACTTCTGAAATGATCATTCAGGCTACCACCAAGGCTATCTCCCAAAGATTTGTTACTCCTTCTTCTTTGTTAGCCTATGTTCTGTGCTGCTCGCAAAGCAGGACCTCAATCTTACCTGTTTTAATTCACAAAGCTTATCAAAGTAATCTACGGTCTTTGTTTTTTTCTAAGTTTTAATTATTACTATTCTTCCTTCAAAAGTCACAATTTATTGCACACTTAAGGCTAGTAGGAATGTGAGATTTGAAGGAAAAGAACTGGATAGAAGCGACTTTAGCATTTTGAACGTGAGAATCTAAGGTAAGTTAAAGAGAATTGGCTTTTATTTATGGGTAAAAGAATATGAAAATCTTGGGTACAGATAGATAATGAAAGTGTAAGGGAAGAAAGCTCTCTTTGACAACTTTGATCAAATAAACTTTGGTAACCCTGTATCCACTTCTCCCCTTCTGTTCGAAAATTTCTTCATTATGCAAAGTATTTCTTTACTGCATCCGAATTTACTGGCTTCGGTAATTCTCGTCCATCCATTTCTGTCAGAATTAGTGCCCCTCCTGAAAATGCTTTCTTCACGACATATGGCCCGTCATAATTTGGTGTCCATTTTCCTCTTGAATCATGTTGCATGGGTAAAATTTTCTTGAGCACTATGTCACCTTCGTGAAATTGTCGTGGGCGAACCTTTTTGTTGTAAGCACGAATCATCCTTCTTTGATAAAGTTGCCCATGGCAGAGGGC
Organism: Aquilaria yunnanensis; assembly: GCA_039654915.1. Lineage (NCBI taxonomy): Eukaryota > Viridiplantae > Streptophyta > Magnoliopsida > Malvales > Thymelaeaceae > Aquilaria > Aquilaria yunnanensis. The sequence continues at coordinate 49,115,799 of CM077596.1, read as the reverse complement.
TATCATTCTTCTTTCATCAATTAGATTTAATTGCTCGTATCTAGCTTTGACCCATTCTGCTTCTCCTAATTGAGTATCCATTAGTACCCTTAATGAAGGAATTTCAACTTCGATAGGCAATACAGCCTCCATACCGTATACCAGAGAAAAAGGTGTTGCTCCAGTAGAAGTACGGGTAGAAGTTCTATAAGCATGCAGTGCAAAAGGTAACATCTCATGCCAGTCCTTGTAAGTGACGATCATCTTTTCAACAATTCTCTTGATATTTTTATTGGCCGCTTCTACTACACCATTCATCATCGGTCGATAAGGTGCTGAATTGAGATGCTTGATTTTGAATTGCCGGCACAAAGTCTGCATCATTGCATTATTCAGGTTCGTGGCATTGTCTGAGATGATACACTCTGGCGGTCCATAGCGACAAATGATTTCTTTCTTAATGAACCGGCATACCACCTTTTGAGTTACGCTTGCATAAGACACAGCTTCTACCCATTTAGTAAAGTAGTCAATTGCAACTAGGATGAATTTGTGACCATTGGAAGCTTTAGGGGTAATCGCTCCAATAACATCGATTCCCCACATGGCAAAAGGCCAAGGTATTGCTGTTACATTAAGAGGAACAGGTGGAGCTTGGATCTTGTTGGCATATATTTGGCATTTGTGACATTTTCTTACGTGATTGACGCAATCACTTTCCAATGTGAGCCAATAGTAACCAGCCCTCATTATTTGTCTTGCCATAGTATGACCACTAGTGTGTGCTCCACATATTCCAGAATGAACTTCTTCCATGATCTTTCGTGCTTCATGAGTATCTACACAGCGAAGTAGCATCGAGTCTGGGGTTTTCTTGTAAAGTATGTCTAGGTTTAAAAGAAAACCCATTGACAATCTTCGTAGAAATTTCTTGTCATTTTCTGATACTTCTGGTGGATATACTCTTTCTTGGAGGTATTTCTTGATATCGTGATACCAAGGCTTTCCATCCAATTCTTCTTCGATGCTCATGCAATAAGCTGGAGAATCTATTATTCTCATCTCGAATATAGGAGTATGCTCGGGGTCACTGATCTTGTACATAACAGCCAAAGTAGCTAAAGCGTCCGGTATTTGATTATCTTCCCTTGGAAGATGATGGAAGCTTATACTGTTGAATTTTCGAGCCAAGTCTAGTATGAGCTTTTGGTAAGGGATCAATTTTGAATCCCTTGTCTCCCATTCTCCGTTGATTTGATATATGACTAATGCGGAATCCCCATAAACTCGGAGATCTCGCACTTTCAATTCCAGTGCCATTTGGAGTCCCATAGCACATGCCTCATACTCTACTATATTGTTGGTACAAGGAAATGTAATTGTTGCTGTAAGAGGGAATTGCTCTCCACTTGGAGAGATGAGTATGGCTCCAATCCCTTGTCCCAAAGCATTAGATGCTCCATCGAATGCCATTTTCCATGTTTCATCATCTTTAGAGACTTCTTGTTCTATTGTCATTATATCTCCATCAGGAAACTCCATTTTCATTGGCTCATAATCATCCAATGCTCTATCAGCCAGATATTCAGCAATCACACTCCCTTTTACAGCCTTTTGGGTGACATACTGTATGTCGTATTCAGACAACAGCATTTGCCATTTTGCGATCCTGCCTGATAAAGCTGGTTTTTCAAAAATGTACTTAATGGGATCAGTCTTGGAGATTAGCAATGTGGTGTTGTTGAGCATGTAGTGTCGTAGTCGGTGTGCTACCCATGCAAGGGCACAACAGGACTTTTCTACTATTGAGTATTTCACTTCATATGTGGTAAGCTTCTTGCTCAAATAGTAAATTGCATGCTCTTTCTTGCCTGTCTCATCACGTTGACCCAATACGGATCCTAATGAAGAATCCTGTATGGATAAATATAGAATCAACGATTCTCCAGATCGGGGTGGTACCAAGACTGGTGGATTTGATAGATATTGCTTGATTTTCTTGAATGCTTCTTGGCATTCGTTATTCCACTCGATCGGATTGTTCTTCTTCAGTGATTTGAAAAGAGGTTCACACTTGGATGTCAATTGTGAAATGAACCTTGCTATGAAGTTGATTCTGCCCAGAAAACTTCTTACTTGTTTTGGAGTCTTCGGGGGTTGCATTTCTTGTATTGCTTTGACTTTACTCGGGTCAACTCGAATCCCATCCTTGCTGACCATGAAACCCAATAACTTTCCTGAAGAGGCTCCAAAAATACATTTGGCAGGATTCAACTTCAGTTGATATTTGCGAAGTCTATCGAATAGTTTTCTTAGCACTTTTAGATGCTCCTTAGCAGTGAAAGTTTTGGCGATCATGTCGTCTACATATACTTCAATTTCTTTATGCATCATGTCATGGAATAATGCAACCATGGCTCTTTGATATGTAGCACCAGCATTCTTTAACCCAAAAGGCATCACCTTGTAGTAGAAGGTACCCCAAAGGGTTATAAAGGCAGTTTTTATCATATCATCTGGATCAAGTTTGATTTGATTGTATCCAGAGAAGCCATCCATGAAGGAAAAATAGGAGTTTCCTGCGGTATTATCCACCAGCGTATCAATGTGAGGAAGTGGGAAGTTATCTTTAGGACTGGCTTCGTTCAATGGCCGGTAGTCCTGACAAACTCTTAGTTTCCCGCTTTCTTTCTTTTCGACTGGAACAATGTTAACCACCCATTCTGTATATTCAGCGACCCCAAGGAATCCTGCATCCCACAGCTTTCGAATCTCATCTTTTACTCTTAAGATTAGATCCGGCTTTAATCTTCGTAACTTTTGTTTGACAGGCTTCGCCCCAGGTTTCAAGGGTATTTTGTGTAGTACTATGTCTGAGCTTAAGCCAGGCATATCTTGGTATGACCAAGCAAACACATCCATATATTCTTTCAATAAGTGGACTAATTCTTCTTTTTCTTCAGGAGGGAATAGAGTGCCAATCTTGACTTCTTTTACATTCTGACTGTCTCCCAAGTTAAATGCCTCAGTTGGTTCTTGACTTGTTGCTCTTTCTTTTTCATCTCGCTCAATCATTTTTAATAGCTCAGGAGATACTTGAAGATCTTCGTCATCCGAGTCGGTAGTGTTTACAGGATTATCAAAGTTCATTCTTTCATTGTCATCAAAGAGAGTTTTGGGTCTGCATTATCCAGAGAGAAAAGAAAGAGAAGAAAAAAAAATGGCACGAATGAGATGGATGCAAACTGGTACTTTATTTACAATGTGCATAAATCACAACTTTATTGGAATAAAAAGCAATAACTAAAAGGTTCACTTAAACAAAGACTACACCCTATTGATTGAACCTTTCTTTAGGAGGTTTTTACTATTAGATTACTTTGGAAAGCTTTCGATTATAACAGGCAGTTCTATCGCCTCCCAATTGTTCAGCACATCCCGTGGGCCACAAGGTTGAACAAGCTCCTCCTCTTCAGGTGAATCGCTGATGATTGCCTGAATAGAAAGACTTTCAAAAGACTTGTTGATGTTGATAGTCAGCTTGCCTTCATTGTCATTTTTTGGAATGAGACCACCACTCACGAACATTTCGGTGATTTCAGGGATATCCAGATTTCTTTCCTGGAGAGGATGCCCTGTTAATCGTGCAATCCTCTTTTCTCTCTTTTCAGCTATTGCCTTCATTTTATCATGTCTTGTCGGTGTGAAGCCTAGGCCGTATTTCCCTTCATTTGTGGTGATTTTCAATGGTTCTGTGATTCCTTGTAAATCTTGTCCCAGTCCTAACCCCGGTGAGTATCCTCCTTTTATCATGAGTTTGGCAACCATGCGACTTGTTTTAGAGATGCTAGGAATGGGTTCTTCTCCATATTCGCTGACATAAGCAGCATTGACAATCTCAAAAGACCTGAAGGAGCAATCAGGTATATTTTCATTGACTTCGACATATTGAGCATCCGCAGGTCTTGATAGCAGGATGTCTTCTTCAGCGAAGACCGTGATTATCTTTCCTTCAATAATGAATTTCATTTTCTGGTGTAATGAAGAAGGAATTGCTCCGGCCATATGGATCCATGGTCTTCCCAGCAGGCAGGTATAAGATGGACAAATATCCATGACTTGGAATGTGATGTGGAAAAGACAGGGACCAATCCCTATTGGTAGCTCTATTTCTCCAACAACATCTCTCTTCGTTCCGTCAAATGCTCGAACAACAATATGACTGTTGTTGAGGTATGATGGGTCTAAACCAATCTTATGTAAGGTTTCGAGTGGCATTACATTTAGAGCTGACCCATTGTCGATAAGAACTCTGGCCATAATCCGATCTTTGTATTTAATCGAAATATGCAGAGCCTTAGAGTGACCCCTTCCTTCTGCTGGTATCTCATCGTCAGTGAATGTGATGAGATTTTGTGCCGTGATGTTGTTGACAAGGTGGTCAAAGTTGTTCACGGAGATATCTTGTTCAACATAAGCCTTATCCAGGACTTTGAGAAGAGCTTCTCGATGGGCATCAGAACTTAAGAGTAATGAAAGTATGGAGATCTTTGCTGGCAGACGGTTCAACTGCTCAACGATACTGTATTCACTTTGCTTTATGAGTTTGAGAAACTCAGTAGCTTGTTCATCTGTTACTGCTCGAGGCATCTCTTGCTCTTTAGATGTGTTAATAGGTCCATTTGCTGGATCCGTAACATTCTTCTCTTGTTGGAGCTTGTTCATTTGCTCGGGAGAATAACACCGACCGCTTCTAGTCATGCCCCCAACTTCTAACGGAGTTGATGTGATGTTAGAAGTATAGCCATAGTTCCATGGAACAGTTTTGTCTGATTTGTACGGGAATGGCTTTGGAACTTGAATTCTTAAAGGCTTGAGAGCAGATTTTGATATTGGAATGACTAGTGGTCTTGGCATGATATTGACTTCTTGTTCTTTAATTATCACATTCACGTCATCCTCTTTATCTGACATAAAAACGATGATTTGGGAGGAGTCCATAAGACTTTGTAGACTTTTACGGAATTCTGGGCATTCTTGGATAGAATGACTTTTACTGTTATGAAAGTTGCACCACTCCTCATCCTCGACTTCTTTATTTCCAGAAGACTTTCCTATGATAATCCCTTCTTTCACAAGGCATGAATATACATGCTTAAGAGGGGTTATGATATCATTGACTGTTTTCTTCATCGGCCAGTATTCTTCCATCATATTGACTGGTTTGGCTTGATGAGGAGGCAATGGATTATGAGTGACGTTTGGTTCATCGGAAAAGTCCAACCACTTTGACTCAATTAATTGTTGGACTATACGCTTCAATGCTATGCAATTTTCCAGTCCGTGGCCCACGGTACCATCATGATATGGGCAATTTATGTTAGGGTCATACCACCTTGGATACGGGGGTTCCAATGGCCTTGTAGGGATTGGGCGAATAAGTTGACTTTCGATGAGTTTTGGATACAGCTCAGTGTAAGTCATGGGAATTGGTGCGAAGATTTCTCTTGGTCTTGGTGCAGGTACTGGAGGAGTTGGAACAGGTGGCCGTAACTGATTAGGTCTGTTGGGAGGATAATTGTTGGGTCTATTGGGAAGATAATCATTGGGCCTATTGGGAGGATAATCATTGGGCCTATTGGTAGGATAATAATTGGGCTTATTGGCAGAATAGGATAGGCGAGGTCCGGTGGCCACATTGCCCACGAAGGGAATCCCTCTTCCTCTTCCTATTTGTTGTATTTCTTCATCTTTTCTTCTGGAAGGTCCTCCTCTTTTCATAGGATCGCTAAAGGATTCAGTAATCTTCCCAGTCCTGATACCATGCTCGATCCTTTCTCCAGACATTACTACGTCGGAGAAGTTAGTTGCCGCATTGCCAATAAGTTTGTCATAATATGGGTATTTCAGTGTCTGGACAAACAAAGTGACCATTTCTCTTTCTGTCATGGGTGGCTGAACCTGTGCAGCTAAGTCCCTCCACCGCTGCGCATATTCCTTGAAAGTTTCTGGCTTTTTCTTCTCCATGTTTTGGAGAGTTTGGCGATCCGGAGCCAAGTCCATAACGTGTTTATAGTTGCCGATGAAGGCCTGAGCAAGGTCATTCCAAGTTTTTATGTTCCTTGGACCTTGGCTTAGATACCACTGTAATGCTGATTTTGTGAGACTTTCCTGAAAAAGTGCGATCCACACCTTTTCATCTTTTGTGAGTGGTTGTAGTCTCCTTAGGAACAATGTGATGTGAGTGATGGGATCACTCGTTCCATCGTATTTCACAAAATCTGGCACCTTAAAATCTGAAGGGATTACGACGTCTGGCACTAAGCAGAGGTCATCCACCGAGAGAGATCCGAATATAGTGCCTCCTTCAATGGCTCGCAGTCGCTTTTCTATTGTTTCGAGTTTTTGAGATTCTGCTTCTTCTTTTGGTAATGTCTTCTTCTCTTCCTGTACAGTGTCTTGTTTCAGGTGAACACTAGCAGACGGTCCTGATTCTTGAAACAGGTTTTTCTTGGACTGAGACTCGTTGCGGGGTGAATCCCGGGGGATAAGTGGGATCTTGTACTTCTTTGATGGGGACTTGAGTTGCTTTCCCTTTGATTAATTCCATCAATTGTCTCATCTGTTCTGACATACTTTCAATCTTGGACTCCATCTCCATGAGACGTCCTTCGGCTTGTTCTGCCATTAATCTTGTTTGGAGTCGAGTTGAATATCGGTGTTGAGGTCCAATTTTACCCTTTTAAAGGAATATTTATTTTATTAGATTCTATGTGTGTATGATTGATGTGATGGATGCATGCATGAATATTGTAAATACTTGGTGAAAGAAAAACTATAATGGAATTTCTCAATTACATTCAGCAAAAGGTTTGTTTAAAAGAAACGACCCAAAGTACAATACTGCTTTCTGGCCTTAGATATGAACTCCATCATTCTTTGAACATTTACTGATGGAGTAGGACAGCTCAGTTCTTCTAACTCCTTGGCTTCTTCGCCCATTAGTTGGGCTTGTTCTGTAACTTTTCTGACTTCTACCAAAAATGTTTGCAATTGATCTTGAGAAAATCTGTATTGATCTTCCCAGTATCTGACTCTCATCTCTTTTTGATCGGTTTCATCAACCAATTGGGAGATGACTTGTTTTTGGTATTCAACTTTCTCTTCGAGGAGTTGTGTTTTGTGACCGAGCTGTTGCATGTCAAGGAGCATCCTCTTGTTCTTCTCCTTTTCTTCCTCTAGTTCTTTCTCCAACTCTCTTTTCGCCAATTTTCTGATGACCTCTTCAGATAGAACTATTCCTTCCTTCCGGTTATTTCTCCATTCATAATAAGCAGTGGGAGAAATAATAGGCCCCGACTTCAACATGAAAATTCTTTTCCACGCAACTGAAATACCCATTGCGAGCTTATTTGAATTTGGATCTTCGTGTGAAAATTCCAACTTACTCAGATTATGCGTCATGGGTATAAATTGCATAGACCCAAATTGTTTTCGTACTTGAGCTGGGGCATAACTTGTTCCTCCCCATATACCTAAGAGAGGAACCCACGGGCAATTGCCGCAACGGTAGACAACGCGGGTGGAGGTAGACCAGGGGGCTCTCCATTCAATTTGGAATTCGGTGATGTTCTTGAAATAATCAACCCATGCTTCCTTGCTGTCGTGATGAATCGTTTCACTTTTCAAAAAGGCTTCGATTGGGATGAAGTCCTTTGAAAAGCGATTTCCAAAATGTTGCTTCTCACAAGGAATGTGGCTTTTGATCCAAATGTTGAGGAGATGTGAACATCCTATGAATTTGCCCCCTCTTTGGCGACAAAAGTTTAATGCCCTGATAGTTTCACATAATATTACTGAGGTCGGATTTATTTGAGCATTGCAGATTTGCTCAAATAGTGTAATGATGTCTCCTTCAATGAATCCGACGATTCTTGGGAAGACTACCAGGCCATATATCGCCAAGGCGAAAAGCTTGCGTCGTTGATTTTTCTGAGGGAGAACGTGACTTAATTGTTTTAAGTCGATCCAACTGATAAATTTTCGAGATCCTTTTGTTGCAAACTTGGTTTGAAGACTGGAAGCTTGCATATCCAATAATTTTGCTAGGGCTCGATGAGGCTCCGTTCTTCTATCATGTTGATAAGTCTCGATTGGATAGTCGGAGGACCAACCCAAGAGGCTATTGTATTCTTCAATGGTTGGAACCAGATCCATCTTATCGAAAGAAAAGCATCGATAAAATGGATCCCAAAATTGTATTAGAGCCCGGACAAGTGATGCATCAACGGTAACCTTTAGTAGGCAAGTGATGTGACCATATTTTGCCGTAAAAGCTTCCCGATCAGTAGAATTCCAACTATTCCAGACTTGCAATAATTCCGTGGTGTCGTTCTGATTTATCCGGACCAATACCTGGTCCTTAAGCTGTACGTAAGAATGGGATGTCAGAGCATCTCCGTGAAGCTTTTGAGCCGTTTCGGAATATTCCATAGCTTCAGGCTGAGTTTCGATTACCGTGTCATTCCATGATCCAGTAACAGCCATGGGAAGATAATCGACAATATCCATGATAATAGTTCTTTCACCAAATACTTATCTTTAATGATGAAATGTATATGCCGGAAAAATAAGGAAAAATAGAGTTAGTAAAAAAAATAACACATAGGATCATACAAACATATAGATAAAACAAAACCTATGGAAATGGGAACCGAGGTATGGGAAATTCTTAATGGCTGGTTCTAAGGTGGAGTAAGGAATTCTACATGCAGAAGGTGGTTTATCAAAAAGGCAAGGGATAGTTCCCGAATCCCGTCACTGAATCATAGTGACGGCCCGATTCCTTACCCTCTAGGGTTTATGTAAGGAATGGATTAATTCTAGTCGTAGCTTTTCGTGGGCCCATGCAGAGACTAACCGTCTCAGAAGGCAATACACTACTTTGCTACTTTGAAACCGGTGAAGGCTTGGAGACCGTGGCCTCACAAGGACAGCAACACCAATTCCGCTTAGAAAGAATCGTGTTTGATTTAAGGAAGCTCGGGTATAGAGCTTCATTTTGTGAATGCATTATACATGTTTACTTAAGTAAATATAATATATAAATCCACATAATAGTAAAGCAAAGTAAATAAAAACAAATCAACTTTAGGCTCGACTCACTAACGTCGATTCCCCAGCGGAGTCGCCAAGCTGTGGCAACGTCGGGTTTTCTGGAGTCGCCACCAATCGGTTTCACCTAGGTCGATTGGTCACCTTAAAATTGGTCTGCGAGAGTTCGGGGATCGGGAGTACGGTTACGTTAAAACAACTTTGTTAAAACGCCCAAAAATTGGCACCTTAGTTGATTTTAATTTTGTTTTGCTTTGCTTTTAAATAATTCTCAGGTAATTTTCAAAATTAGAAATTTTAACTGGATTAGTTGAAATGTGGATTTTTAAATTAATTAATTTGTATGAAATTTTATACTTCCGAACCATGGACTCTGCCGAGTCATTTGGACACGGAAGATTTGATTCCGAACCATGGACTCTGCCGAGTCATTTGGACACGGAATTTGGTGAAATTTTAAATAATTTAATCCATATTGTAAACATGGATTTTTATCTTTGTATTTATTTAATTTATTTATTTTAAAAAGTTTGATATTTTCCAAACCGTAGATCCTGCCGGATCATCCGGATATGGAAATTGATTTATCGTAATTATTTAATTCTTATTATTATGAAATTAATTTTTAAATGGTAATTCTTTTTATTTATGAATGATTTTTAATACTAACTAAAAATTTATCTTTATATTTTTACTTCTTTTTTTACTTTCTTTCTTTTTCTTCTTTTTTACTTATTTTTACTTTTTTTTTTTAAAATTTCTTTTAATTTCTTTTCTTTTCTTTCTTTTTTTATTCTTTTCTTTCTTTCTTTTCTTTTTCTTTTTCTTTCTTTTATCTTTCTTTTCTTTTTCTTTTCTTTCCTTTCTTTTCTTTATCTTATCTTTCTTTTATTTTTCTTTCTTATCTTTCTTTTATTTTTCTTGTCTTTTCTTTCTTTCTTTTCTTTTTCTTATCTTTTCTTTTATTTTTTTTATCTTTCTTTTCTTTCTTATCTTTCTTTTATTTTTCTTTCTTATCTTTCTTTTATTTTTCTTATCTTTCTTTTTTTTTCTTGTTTACTTTTTTTGTTTTCTTGTTTAATGAAAGATATTTATTATTTTAAAGGATTACTCAATTTATAAAAGAATTAAAAAAAAATAATAATTAATTTTTATTTAATAAGAAGTTAATTTAAAAGAGTTTAAAAATAAAAATTTTGATCATGGTACGGGGCGTTGTTACTCAGCCAGACCCTCTTCACCAGGTGAAGCAGCTCAAAAGCGGGCACGAGACAGTTTCCAGCCAATATACCATGAACTAAAAATTTTTATTTTTTTTTATTATTTTTTATTATTTTTTTATTATTTTTTTTTATTAAGAGAATCAAAAATTTTAAACAAAAGAAGAAAAGTTTTGATATTTATTCAATTTATTTTGGAATAAAAGATTATTTAACCGAAAACTTATATGTATTTTAAAACAAAAGTCTTGATATTTTTATTTTTATATTCTTCTTTGTTTGATGAAAGATTTTTTTTTTTTTAATTTTAATTTATATTTCTGAAAATATATCTAATCAATAAGTCAAAAATATTTAAGAGAAAATTCAATTATTTTTGTTTTATTTTGTATTATTTTGAAATTATTTGATTAAGATTTTTATAAAAGAAACAAAAAGTTATATAATTTAATAAGTAAAATATTACTGAATAAAATATTAACCCAAAATTTTTACGCTTTTTATTCTTTTTATTAATAAAGAAAACTAAAAAAAATTATATATTAATAGATAATTAATATATTAGTCTAAAGTTTTTTTTTTATTTTTTATAAAGAAAAAAATTTATTTATATATTTTATTTAAAAATATTTCCGAGCCATGAATCCTGGCGGATCATTTGGTCATGGAGTTTTAATTTTTTTTTATTTCATTAATTATTAATTTTAAAGATGTATTAAAAGAATGATTTTATGTTTATTTATTTATTTATTTTATTTTTGAATTATTTCATTATGTTTGTTTATTAAAAGGAATAAAAACTTTGTTTCAAAATAAAAAAAAGTAATTTTTATTAGCCTTTAGAAAATTATTCACATAAAATTCCTTTTTTTATCTTTTAATCATAAAAAAAAATTCAATTAATAAAGTGGGGCTTTTTGGCCATCCACTTTAATAACACAATAATAATAAAAGTTAGCACAATTAATTATAGTTAGATTAGTTGGATTAGTTAGTTAATAACAATAAAAAAGGTTAGTAAAAGTTAGATTAAATTAATTAACAACAATAATAAAAATTAGCCAAGTTTAATTAAATTAATTGTTAACAACAATAATAAAAAGTTAGTCAAGTTAATTAAGTTAATTAATTACAACAAAAATAAAAGTTAGACAATTTAATTAATTTAATTAATTAACAACAATAATAAAAGTTAGCCAAGTTTAATTAAGTTAATTAATTAACAACAATAAATAAAAATTAGCCAAGTTTAATTAAGTTAATTAATTAACAACAATAAATAAAAGTTAGCCAAGTTTAATTAAGTTAATTAATTACAACAAAAATAAAAGTTAGACAATTTAATTAATTATTAACAACAATAATAATAAAGGTTAGTAAAAATTAGCAAGTTAGTTGTTAGTTGCTAATAACAAAAAAAAAAAAAAGGTTAGTAATAATAACAATAATAAACAAATAAATAAACAAGTAGAAAAAATAAAAGAGTTAATTAATTAATTTTCTGCAAAGACAAAATAAAAAGGTTAGTGACTTAATAGAAAGAAATTGAAAAGATGATGGGTGAAACATGGGTTTACCCTTTTGAATTAAAATTTTGAATTCCTGGGAAACGAGAACGACGACGGCGCGAGGGGGGGGATAGGGAGGGGCAGCTGGCGGCACGGCCAGGGGCAGGGGGCGACGGCGTGGGGCACGGGGAGGGGGGGGGGGGGGCCGGCGGCGAGGGCGGCGCGGCGGCAGGCAGGGGCGGCGCGGCGGCGGGCAGGGGCGGTGCGAGGGGAAAAAGGAAGGTGAGGCGGGGGGAACGGCGTGGGCGGCTGGCGGCGAGGGCGAGCGCGGCGGCGGCAGGTGCGGCGAGGGGAGGGCACGGCGGCGGCGAACGGCGTAGGGCGGCGGCGGCGGGCGGCGAGGGGCACGGCAGAAAGAGAGAGAGAGAGAGAGAGAGAGAGAGGGAACAGCAGTGAAAAAAAAAATTTTGGCTTTCTGGGGAAGAAGGGAAGAGGGCTGGGGCTAAGGGCTGTAATTTTCTCTTTTTTTTGAAACGGAGCTCTAAGTTTTTTTGCTATTTTTTTCTGTGTTCAGAACAAAATTTGGGGGGCTATTTATAGAGGAAGTTTAGCTGAACTGTTGATGGATAAATTAATAAAAAATTTCAAACTTATCTCTTAAATTGGTAAAATGACAGTTTTAGTCCTTTACGTCTCTCAGCCTCTGGATAAGTTCCTGAAGCTTCTGATTTTGACAATTTTGTCGTTTTCTGTCAATTTGAGCCAAAAACGTCGGCAGGCTCAAAATTTTATGTGACAAACTGCCAAATGCTCCTGGAACTTTCAGAATTTGTCAATTTTGCCTGAAACTTCTTAATTTTGTCATTTTTACCTCAAACTTTTAAATTTTGTCATTTTTATGGAGTTTTTCTTTTTTTTTCTTTCAAACATACACATATACACACATATATCAAATCTTCACAAAACAAAACAAAAATATATATATATATATATATATATATATATATATATATATATATATATATATATATATTTTAAACTAATTAAAAAAATTTAGTAATAATAATAACAATAATAATAATAATACATTTTTTTATTTAATTTTTTTATTTAATTTTTTTTTAAAATTATTTTAATGGCCGGACGAAATTGGGTGTCAACACAGAGGGATTGCACTCTATCCATATTTCATCCACCCATGGAATCCCAGTTGCCAAATACCTTTATGCCATTTTGTCTACCAACCAGAGCACTAATTTGATGGCCTAGAACATTTCCTACATTCAGACATTGAAAGTAAAATAGGGTGATCGTTGGGGAGAGGTCATTTGAAATCTAAGGATTAAAGCTAATGATATCATTGAAACAATTGTTGAGAGGTGGCTTGGACCGTTCACTGTGTCACTCGAACATCTAAATCCTGATTTCCATTACTGTTGATAAGGATCCTTTGTACGTAAAATCATTCAAGCTCAACTCGTTGATTGATGGGCCACAAGGCTTTATGAGATTGACAACCCGATGATGTGCGAGGAATGTGTAGTCGACAAAGAGTTATGTTTCTTAGTTCTTATTGTTCTTGGCTTTTACTAGAGTGTGACATTTAATTTTTTGTATTAGCATATATAGTACTTATATTAGGTGTCATTGGCTTTTCATTGCTATGTTTGGGAGTTCTTGATATCATTTATGTTTAGCAAATACTTTACGTATGTTTATAGTTGTACATTTTGGTTATTGACTATTCTTCCTCATTGCATTATATGTTACTTTACTTTGTTTCCTCTTCTTTCCCCTTTAGTTTATTGTTATTCTTTAAGCATTACTTCAAGTTGTTACGTTATTTTATTCTTTTAATAGTATTATCTTTATGGTTTAATTACCTTACAAATGTAAGGAGATAGATTGTCGTGCTCAAAGAGCTCATCCTATTGAACTGCAACGTACTCATTGAGAAGTTCACCGTTTAAGTCAAACTACTGTGACCAGTAATTATATCCCTACAATAACGGGAACTCATTCTTCTACGTCTTCGATCCTTGCTAATGTACTTGGTACTTATGTTTAATCGGCTAGTGCCCCTCTCATTGATATATCTAACACAGTGGATGCATTTGCTCATTCTCCGCATCCTCCTCTGCGTGGAACTGAGAATAGTTACAGTGGTGCCACTACTATGCCACATTATTCAGTATCATTGCATCCTATTCCTAGATCCTTTGAAGTCGGTGAGAGCTCCTTTGTTTCTGCAAAACGACATATAACCAATCAGAAATTTATTCCTGGCATAAACCAATCAAAGTTGTCATCCAATGATGATGTTGTGCACATTTCAGGTGTAATGAAATCATCTAAATCAGATACCACTTCCTTTTGATGATTCCTTTTACCAAAATACCATGTCTTATATTCTTACATTGATATTAACAAGATCACATCGTTGATATGCATGCGCCTGAAATCTATCATAGTAATGGAGAAATATAGTCAGATGACCATCGTTGTACGCTTTCTAATCTCTCAACCTACACCTACTACATGATCTCTTATATCCCTTTTCTAATGTTACATTCCAATTTGGGGACATGCTTTCAATATGATAATTTAGGGCCTCTAACTTGTGTATGTCACCATTGTAGTGCTATTATGTTGTATCGAGAGAGAAGCAATAAGGCACAACACACATTGAATCTTGACTTCTCATTATGCTACCATAATAAGGTAGATCATAGATGGTTTAATACATGTGTTTGACAAGTATAATGAACTGGTTAGGTTCTTCCGAATGGTTAGAGATTAGTTAAATTATAGAACAATGCCTCCTATATGCATCTATCTTCTTAGCTCTAGGTGAAAGGGATCAATAATATAATTTACCTACTTCTAATGGAGTTGCTAGTCTGTTTGATGGTATTAATAAGGAGAACTATTAGGATATACTAGTTTACCCGTCGAATTCAAAGCTCAACACTACTGACTTTTTCCACCCAAAGCGGTGTGCCTTACATTTCACTTATTTCCTATGTATGGAGAGGATGAGTACCATTTGGAAATAAGCTACATCACTGAGGATGGTCAACTTTCTTCCATTAGGATAGTAACTCTATTGGAGTTTTATGCATATCAATTTCAACGTCACAATGTTCAGTCACTAATCCTTTTGGGAGGTTGACTATTTCATGAATATGTTGTTAATGCGTACTGTGAAACTTTTGAATATCAGTTTCACTGGCTTTAGAGGAATAGAGAACATTTTCATGTTGAAATTTTATGTGGCCTACCAGATGTAGTTAATCGAGGTACACTGATGTTTTTTTATATGATAAAAGAACTATTCTCCCGTCATCATTTGTTAGGGATCGTAGATATATGATGCATAATTATCAAGACTCAATGGCCATCTATAGAATTATAGGGTATCCTGACTTATTTATTGCTTTCACTTGTAACCCAAAATAGCCTAAAATTCACCATTTCCATGAACTATTCTTAGTCAACCTCCAAAAGATAGACTTGATATCATCAATCGTGTTTTCATGACAAAGCTTCAGAACTTTAGAGATGATCTAACTAAACAGAAATACTTTAGACATGTTGTTGGAGGTACTATTGCTTACTACCTTAGTCAATGCAATCTAATATTGTTATATAAAGCATGATCATATCTAACGGCAAAAACGTATTTTCCTTAATCTAGGCTAACGTGTTTTCAATTTCATCCTACCACATCCAACTTTTGTAAACTATCTTACCAATATTATCCTTCGGACAGTTATAACAATGGTAATTTTTGGGCTGGCCCTAAATAACTGCTCTTTTTGTGGATGCGTTTAGTTTGCTGGTTGACTTTCTTGAGAACTCATTTTTTGCATGTTGATATATTAGGCAGTCAATCCCTTTCGTTTAATAATTTAAAAAATTTTAAATATCAATTAACATATATTACTCCCCAAAATTCGCTTCAAATTCGGGTATATATATCGATATAGTGTGTCTTCTTTCCTATCCTTATAAGCAATAATTAAGTAACAATAGTTTCAAGATTATGCAACAAGATGAACACTCGCGATGTCATTGCACCTGTTAAGGAGGTATGCGAGCAGGTAATTCGAGAGTGCAAATGCTTGAAGAAGCATGTGGAACATTTAGAGGTTGAGAAAGACATGCTGGTGGCTAAAATTGCTTTGCTACAAAATATGGTGCAATAAAATTATGTTTTCCGTTTTTATATTGTCAATTGTATTGAATATCCTTGAAACTAACTTATGCATCTTAATTTTTTGGCAATTTCAGATCGGGGAAACCAATGGCAGTCACAAGAATATGGAAGACATCAATTACGAAGAGGACATTCCTGTGAAAAATGAAATTGCTGGATAAAGAGGCATTGAAAGAAAGGCAAACTTCAGCGCCAGAGACTTCCTCGCCGGATATGGCCTAAGCACACAAGTAAAAGAGGATGGTGGCAATTAGAACTAGACATACCCTATTATTCTACAATTCAAAAAATATCTGATGTGCTAAGTCATATAACCGGCTACTAACAATCTATATTATAATAAAAGGTGATTTAGAACTGCCAGCATTGTGATGATCTTTTTTTATGTTTAATTTTCCTATGTCTTTTGCATAGTCACAGAAATCATCTATTTGTCGTGACATTTAACCGGTTATGATCGTCGCAATATTTGTTATATAGAGTGACAACGCAACTGGCCTACTAAAGCTAGTTTGAAACGAGAAGCAATTAGTTTTCCAATATTAGTTTCGCTAAACTTTATTCCTTGCATGCTCTAAACATAACATCAAGGCAAGCTTCAATAATATCCAAAATTAGTGAATGAATAATAGGCATCGAGACATCTTTACTTGTGCATGCAAATTAATATTTAGAAATTTTTTAGGCCCTGATGACAATATTAGTTAATTTCAAAATTACCTCAAATTATTTCGCAGTTTCACCTAATTATATCACACTTTCACCTCACATAAATTAAAATAAAAATGCAATTACAGAGAAAGTAAACACAATTTTAATTACCAAGGAAGACTTCATTACAATTTAAAGGGTACCGTGTGCTTTCACGTGGCTGGTTTTATTTTTTCTTTTTTAGATGTTTGATGTTATTAAGTGAAGAATACATTATAATAGTATAGTAAATCCCTGCTAGTTTCTTAGTTACCCACTAGTTAAGGCTGCAATAAATTGTATATCAAAGGGAAAATTTGATTAAAAATAAATAAAATTAATTTAAATTATTCAATTGCAGCGTTACTGTCTCAGAGAGTTATTATTATCAGAATCAATTATCTCTTCAATTTCGGCCTAACATTAATATCCTGCTCCAAGTGGGACTGTACGAGATTGATATCTTAGTTGCCCAATCTAAGAGGACATAGTTAATATAAAAAAAAGGAAATGTTTATACAAATAAATCAATCTCATCTTGACCATTTACTTTTACTGTGGGAGCCTAATTAATTGCACATTATCAGACTCAATTAACTCCTAAAATTCAGACTTAACTTAGATTCCTCCTAAACTGGGACTCCAATATGGGACTATAAATATATGTCTTCTTATAATATCCCACTAAGTTTTGCCACTCACGGTTTCAGTAAGCATGTTACATCATTTCTTCTTTCTTCTTCGCATTACCTCTTCCAGTACATGCAGCAACCTTAAGTTTTTCCCAAATTTTCCAGGTTATTATCAAACAGCAATTAGATCTACAACCTAAGGTAGCATATCCTTTATCATGCTTAATTTCTCTTTAACTCATGTATATAATTACTTTCCCATACATGTCCCATGACTGATATGCATGCAATTTATGTAATATGTGCTGTGACCATCAATGTGCTATTACATAATTGGCATGCTATATAGGTTGAATGTTAAAAAGCACAAATCTATTTGCTTATAGTTTGAGTAACTGATTTTAATCATTAGGTGTATTGGCAAAAATACTAAAATACAATGCAACTATACTCATGGTTGGAACAAGTACCCAACAATTGGTTGAAAAATTGACGGCAAATTGAGGGTAATTAAGAGTGATGTAAGAAATACCTGTGTATACAAAAAAAAAATAGAGTATCAATGAAAAGTAAAAATTATCACATATTATTTTCAAATTGTTAGGTACGTATACCGACTTTTTAAAAAAAAAATTATTGTAGCATATGGATGACATAAACATATCTTTTGCCCATCTACTTCATACAATCACAAAACAAGAGTCATTGTCTAACCCTGTCTACCGTCTTAAAAGGAAAATGGATGGATGTTTAAAGGATTTGTCGAGATGGAATTCACAATTAATGGGTAAAAAAAGAAACAGGTTTTTGAGGATAGGGAGCCACAGAAAAGTATAAAAGAGGCCAATGAGAGCGCAAGTAAATGCTGCAGTGGAGGATATAAAATGCATTTATGAGATTGATGTTTTAGATTCAAACTTTGAGGATCTGGAGAGGCTGGCTTCTGATATTTGTGCAAGTGAGCATGACAAGAGGTGTTTGATGATAGAGAATAATCATTTATTGAAAGAAAACAAAAAGCTAAAGAACAAGATTACTGTCAGCTAGAGAAGCAGACTACAGGCCTAAGGCGTTAATATATTATTGTTTACATGAAAAAAACTATTTAATCTACTATTCTTTATTTACAAATAATGTATATGTTCCTTTATAACTTAATTATCTAAGTTAGCCAGATTACTTATTCCTATGGTCCCAGTGTATGTATGCATATGTCCGGCTTATTTGGGCAGCATAAAATGCAAGAGCAGAAATACAAAAGGCATATTAATAATATATTAGACAACAATTATAATTACCTCATATAAGCTGACCGTTTGGGTTTCCACCCCTTTAGATGTTCCAAACTTCCAATTTATGAATTACAACAATCACATCGCACTCACATGCATTCAGAGAATAAAATGACAAATTATTAGCTAATAGTTGTAAGATTGATAGGTCATTAATCGGAATAACATTTAGGGAAAGTGAATAAACATCACCTAGAAAAAACGTTGAAGGATTATTCCCATCCCGAATTGAGCTCGTACATGCGCATTTAAAAAAAAAAAAAGTAGCTATCTATACTGAATAATTGTTGATTGTGTAAAACCAGAGTATTCACGGAATAACATTTTGATGAACTTAGTTAATATCACCTGCCCATTATGCTGGAACCCCCAAATTGTTTGAATAAACCAGAAGTTTAAAAATAGAAGGAGAAGTTAAGGGACAATTTGTTTGCATTTAATCCAATTAAATGGATTGTATTATTCGCGGGTCAAAGTCTGGGTTAAAGCAACCCACGGGTAAAGTTGAAAAATAGGCCTAAGACTTGGTCGTATTTACATCCTATTGCCACTGGTTACTATTGCTTGAAGATTCTTTCTTCTCTTTCACTCGGACAAACCCCTCCTAAGGAGATGCTAGTGGTGGTGAATAAGGGCAACCACCACGATTTCAAACTCGCTAGCATCCCTTGGCCTCAAATCTGGTTATATCCTGCTGGATCCATTTATTATGTTGTCCGATTGCAGTGCAGCCCCAATCTCCTCCCCTCCGGCCATTTGATTTGTGTGGATTCCAGTGCCCAAAGCCGAATCCAACCCATAGTTGCTCCTGTCAGGCCATTTGCCTGTTCTATTGTAAAATCGTCGGCAAAATCGCTGGCCTCTTTTGCATGACTTTGGTCATTTTTCACCCAACCCGGCGCTTGGTGACCGACCGAAAGCCGCGTCTCTCATCCCTTAGGCCCCGATCCCTCGTCTAATAGCCGATTCACACCCCTGTTTTTGTCTCAGCTGGCCCTAGCTCATCCTATTCCTCATCTCCTCCATCAAATCTCACCCGAGCTCCTCCTCCTTTGTCCAGTAAGCTTGTTGACCCGTGAGTGGGGCAGGAGATGTAATAAACGCGACCTTAAGGGTTAGTTGGCAAGTCACATACCAATCCAAATTACCCACCCAAAATCCGCATATGACTTGGATTTAATGGGATCAAATTAATCTCATTGGGCCGATAGTGTACGGTGGCGTTGCCATGTGGGTATTTCTGTAGCGCCTACACACCATGCCCCAGCAACCAGTAAATAGATAGTAACAGATAAAATAAGTGTTTACATCCAATTTCGTCCGACCATTAAAATTTAAAAAAATTATTAATTAAAAATTTTTTATTATTAATTAATTAATTAATTAAAAAAAAGAAAAAAAATTAAATTAAATAGTTTATGGGGGCATTTTGTTTTATAGGGTTAGTTAAAAATAATATATATATATATATATATATATATATATATATCTATAGGTGTGTATAAAAAATAAAGAAAAATTTACAAAAAAAAGGACAAAAACAAGAAGTTTAGGGTGAAAATGACAAAATTGAGAAGTTTGGGAAAAATATGACTAAATCTGAAAGTTTCAGGGAAATCTGGTGATTTTTTGCATGGTTTTGGGCCAAATTGACAAAACAGACAAATTTGGGCCAATCCGTAATTTCCTGAAAAATATGGGACCAGATCAGTAGTCAACAAAAGCTGAAGGACTAAAACTCTCATTTTGACCAAATTATGAGATAAGCATTTTTTAATTAAATTTTTGAATTTTTTTAATCAGGGGTATCCAATGCTCCTCCACCTCTATAAATAGAGGTCTAAACCTGAAAAAAAAAAAAAAAAAGAGGCCAGATTAGAGCTCCTAACTAAAAAAGGGAAACTGTAGCAACAGTCCCTGGCTCTCCTCGCTTCTCCCAAAAAAATCCTAAAATTTAATTTGGACCTCCTTTTTCTCCGTTCATTTTTTTTCTCTCTCTCCTTCCTCTCACCGCCGCCGTTCCTGCCTCCGCCGTCGTCGTTTCGCCGCCGCCGACGCCACTGCCCTTGCTCACCGTTTCGCTTTAGCCCACGCCGCCTCGTGTCTCCGCTGCCCCCTCCCGGTCACCGTCTCCTTTCTCCCTCTTCCTTCCGCCGCGTCATCGCCTCTTCTCCCTCGCCGTTTCTCGCTCCACCGTCCCATTCGTCGTCGCCGCCCATACCGTCGCCACTGCCCTTGCTCACCGCCGCCGTCCCTGCCGTCGGAAGAGAAACCATGCCCCGACCCGATTCCATACCCAGCCAACCTTTTTTGGGTATAACCTTGACTTAGTCCTTGATCTTTCTTATTTCCTTCATTCTAGTCACTAACTTATTTTTTTTCTTTGCCGAACTAATTATTGACCACAACTCTTTTTTTTTTACTTTTCTTTTTTCTTCTTTATTGTTATTTTTTTTTATGGAAGGCTATACCTCCTACTTTTAAAGTGGACGGTCAAACACCTCCACTTTCTTTATTTATTTAATTTTCTGCAATTGTTTATTTTTATGCACTTTTATTTTTTTTTAGTGGATGGCTAAACGCCCCACTTCCTTTATTTATTTACTTTTCCGCATTTATTTACTTTATGCACTTTTATTTAAATTTTTTTTATGGAAGATTATACCTCCTATTTTTACGTGGATGGCTAAAAGCTCCAGTTTATTTATTTATTTACTTTTATGCAATTATTTACTTTACGCACTTTTATTTAATTTTTTTTTATGGAAGGTTATACCTCCTATTTTTATGTGGATGGCTAAACGCCTCATTTTCTTTATTTATTTACTTTTCTGCAATTATTTACATTATGCACCTTATTTATTTCTTTATTTATTTATTTTTCTGCACTTTATTTATTTCTTTATTTATTTACTTTATACATTTTATTTATTTCTTTGTTTATTTACTTTCTGCACTTTATTTATTTATTTATTTATTTATTTGCACTTTATTTTTACGTGGATGGTTAAGCACCCCACATTATTTATTTACCTTTTTTTATTTATTTACTTTCTGCAATTTATTTTTCTTTATATGGATGACTAACCTTATTTTATTTATTTATCATTTTATGTTTGGCCAAAATCCCATTTTACTTCCTTATTTTATTTATTTTTTATCATTACAACCAAGCCCCCCCGTCCTTTATTTTTTTCGTCGTTTTAAACATTAATTGGAATATTAATGCACTTTTTTTTATTTCCTTTAAATAACCAAAGTTAACCTTTTTAGTCTTTTTATCAAAAAAATAAAATAAAAAAATCATAGTTAGACGGTTCAACAAAAATAAATTTTTTTTAATAAATATTTTTTTTTAGATCTATGGATTAGATAATTAATATTAAGTTCATTAAAAATCCATATTCTGGTAATTCGATAGAATTTATGATATGGATTAATAACTAATTAAAATATTCAATAATAAGTTAAAAATTAAAATTTTCATTAAATTCCATATCCGGGTGATTCGATAGGATCCATGGTTTGTAAAATATCAAATTTTTAATAAAAATAAACAATAATCAAGTACTAAGATTAAAAAATCTATATTCGGATAATTCGGCAGAATTTATGATATGGATTAGTAATTACTTAAAACATTTAATAATAAATAAAAAATCAATTTCATTAAATTTCATATCTAGATGATTCGATAGAATCAACGGTTTGAAAATATTAAACTTATTATAAACTTTTTATAAAAAATTCAAGTATCAAAATTTAAAATTTCATATTCAGCTGATCCGATAGGATTCATGGTTTGGAATTAAATTAAATAAAATTCATTAAAATTATTCTCAATCAAAGATTAGTTCAATAAATAAATAGTTAGGAAAAGATAAAAACTGAACCCATGGTACCAATTTACGGGCGCTTTAATAAGGTTGTTTTAACGTAACCGACTTACGATTTTAGAATCTCTCGGAGACCATTATAGATATCCAATCGACCTAGGTAAACCGATTGGTGGCGACTCCTAAAAATTTCACGTTCCTACAATAAGGATCAAACCATAAGTTTTAAAATTAATATTAGAAATTGTTTAAAATTTTACCCTATATGCTGGAGCCGCGGCCGGAAAAGAAATGGACCGGCGGCCCTGTAATGTGGGCATTTTTGTACCGGCCACACACCATATCCCAACAACATGTAGATAGACATCAAGAGATGAAATAAAAAAATTTGTGGGCATATAAAATTGATTTTAAAAATACATTTGAAAGTTTTTGAACAGATCTAGAAACGATTGTAGGTTTCCAAAACATGGGTGCTGAGGTAACGAGAGGAGAAACAAAAAGGATTCGAACTAAACACACCACTTTCAGTTTTTTAGAGAAAAGATCAAAAGTAAAAAAAATTAAATGATTTTAAGGACTGGAGTTTAGAAGAAGTTGTAGATGATAAAAAAAATTTTGATCTTTGAAAACAAGTTCAAAATCTGAGAAAAAAAAAAAGCCAGTCACGGTGGCCGTAAAATTCATAGATTCGGCAGAGGATATTAATATGGCCACCGTAAAACATGAACTCATGGTGGTTTCTGGAAATTTCTAGAAATCCACAGCCGTATGGGGTGGCCAGAAATCGCCTAGACGAAGGACGTCAAGGCAGAAAGGTAATTCTGTTTGGTTTTCCTAGAGAGAATGAAGAGAAATCTGTTGTAAAGAGAGAGTAGATGCGTGAGAAATGAGAAAAAGGATATTGTTGTGGATATTTATACCAGTTAGTGAAATGACCTACAGACCCTTTATTCGTAATTATACTTACAGTATCTGATATATTTTATAGTAGTCAATTATACCCTCATATCTTTTTAATCTTACGAATTGATGCCCATGGTTAACACTCTATTATTTCACACCATCCAAATATTTATGTGAACCTCAAATATTAGAAGAAATTAAGATCAGAGCCCACGTTCATGAATTCTTGACACGTTTGACCCTTATATTGAATAAAATTTTTTATATTAATAAGTAATATTTCAAAATTGTATACGAACGTGTTATACAATATTCCATATATTCACGTTAACATTGTAACAATTTTATGAAATTAATTTAAAAAAATTTAAAAGTTTGAATGACAATTTTAATTTTATATTAATAACTAATATTTCAATAATGTATACGAACGTATTATACAATATTCCATATATTCACATTAACATTCTAACAACTTAAGGAAATTAATTTCAAAAAATTTAACAGGTTTGAATGAGGAAACCTAAAAAATTTAATTAGTAACAGTAATAGATTTTTTTTCCTATTAATAGCTGTTCCATTAAGTGGAAAATAAAATTTCAATTAAAAGGATATGCTGAATAATAAAAATAATACAAATGTAGTATATAATCACATTTAGTTCCATCATACTTAATAGTTAAAATGTACATACGAATCAGTACCCCACTTACACCGGGATGTACATGTATGTGTAATTGCATATATATATGTGTGTGTGTGTCCGCATTAACATTCCAACAATTTAATGAAATTAATTTCAAAATTTTAAAATGTTTGAATGAGGAAACCTAAAAAATTTAATAAAAGTAATACATTTTTCTCTATTAATAGATTAATAGATGTCCCATTAAGTGTGGAATAAATTGTTAATTAAAAGGACATACCAAAAAATAAAAATAATAAAAATGTAGTATATAATCATATTTATTTCCATTACAGTTAACAGTTAAAATGTACATACAAATTAGTACTGCAGTTACACTAATGTTAATGCTTATACTAAAAAATTTAATATTAGTAAAAGATTTTATTTCATATTAATATTAAACAACATTCTACCTAGACCTAAATGTTTGTATTGTTATGTTGAAGAAAGTTCCCATTTTATTAGGTATTTGTTGTTTCAGTTTATGTTCCAATTTGTTTACTAGTACTTATTATGTGATACAAGTGTGCTATACCTCACTGGATAGTTAAACAAATAGGTGATGGACGCTTGATATAGGAGAGCACACCGTATGCGAACTTTATGTTCTCCAACGTGTAATCGGTCATATGGGAGTGATTCGTTGCACCTAGCATTTTCTTCAAATTCTATTGCAACTAAATCAACTATTGATCTTAGTTTACCCAATACATTACCTCCACCTCCTATTCCCTCTACGGTCTTTGGAAATTCGCCATTGTCTGGTCTTACAAGTATTGGTAATGCTTAGAATATAGACAACAACGCGCTGTTACTGTCACATGACTCCTAAACACCAAGACAAAATGCTACATGGGCAAGGAGCAATAACCATTTTTCTAAAGAAAATTTCATACCTGTACGTGCCTCGGTACTCAACAGAGAAGAAAGGCCTATTCCATCAACACCTCGTACTCCTTTATGTGACATAACCAATCAGTTTTTATAACGTACAACTCCAACATACCAACACCAAAGGTCTGTGCAACCAAATGGGAATTCATTTACTTCTCCAACAAATATGCCAACAGCACCTTTGGGTCATACATTTGAAGTACGATTGTCTTCGATTGCACAATCTGTGAATGTTAAGAGGCAAAGACCATTTAGCCCCTTATTTCAGATATTTCCCATGACAAATCTTGATCGTGAAAATGATAGTGATAGAGGTATGGTTCACCAAATCCTTTATTTGGCTCCTCTATTATCATCAATGTCTTAATAAATTATGCAAACTATCTTGCAAATAATCTAAGCACTACAACATCTTTCGCTGTCTACAACAATACTGCAAACCGTTTTATTAGGTCACATCAAAGTATGTGCCTTCTTTACTTCCAAGATTTATTTTATCTTCTTAATAAAATTCCAACTTATAAAACATCACCTTTTGGCTTGGCCAGTGAAGTTCTTCCATTATGAGGACTTTGGACCACCCGATATTAATGTATGCCCTCATCATCATTGTCAAGCTATTGTCTAGTCATTAGAGAAAAGTGTTTATCTATCAAAACAGAAAAACTTGACTTTCACTTTTTTTAGCAGCCCCATCTAGATTATTTACGTGTTTTATTGGAATACAATGGTGGGCAGCTATCTAAGCATTTCTGAGTAAACATTCATGAATTCAATTGCCAGTTTTCCTTCACTTTTACTAGTGGACAAATTGATTCTCATATAAATGACAGTGGAGGTCCATATGTTTTTTGAGTAAATGGTGAAAATCACCATAAAATTGAATCCTTACTCCCATCAGATAGGGATTGCCTCAATTTGCACAGTTATACATATATGATATTGAGCATGAGACAGATAATTGGTTGAGGTGTTTTGCTAATGGTGAAGGGAATAAGATGGATAGAGTTATCATTCAGGGATTAACGTGAATGTTTGATGACAACAACTAGCTTGTAAGGGAGTTTCAAAGGGCAAGTGATATGCTTGAACAATCCAATTATCTTCTAGTGCATCTAAGATTGCTCACATCTAGATCCAAAGATAGGCAGAGATACAATTTGCTTGAGGCATGAGAGATTGTTGCACTAGTAATTGGA
Source organism: Aquilaria yunnanensis (assembly GCA_039654915.1). Lineage (NCBI taxonomy): Eukaryota > Viridiplantae > Streptophyta > Magnoliopsida > Malvales > Thymelaeaceae > Aquilaria > Aquilaria yunnanensis. The sequence goes on along the minus strand of CM077596.1, from coordinate 49,089,622 downwards.
TTAGATGAGGATGAGGGTAATAAGCATGACATTGTTGTTTTAACGCATGAAAATACTGTGAGGACTATCAATGTCTTGCACCTTAAACTCGTGGCATTTTCATTTCCCAAATGCCATACCAAGTGGAGTTGATGGTTTTTGGACCAAGATTCCTCAATGAAATACAAGAACTAACGAGACATCCCAAAATAAAGTTATTATGAGAAAGTATTATGCTTTTTAATTTCATCACCATCACTTTGTCTATTACATCATTTTTAGATGTGATAGACTTTTTCAGTAGTATATTGTTTATGTATATTATTGTAGTTTGGAGGAACACTTTTGTTGGATAAAAAGGAATTAAGATCAATTTTTTTGTGAGGTATTATATGGCCTTCAATATGCAATTAATAGAGGTGACACTGATGCAACTCATACTGGAAAACCCTGCATATTGCCATCGTCTTTTACTAGAGGGCCACACTACATATTGCAAAACTATCAAGATGCAATGGCTATATGTAGGTGGCTTGGGCATCCAAATTTGTTCATTACAATGACATGTTACCCTAAATCGAACAAGATAGTTCAATTTCTAAAACTTATTCTGGGATAGACAAGTGATGATAAACCCGATATTATGGCTCATTTGTTTATGATAAAGCTATATTCACTACTATCTCATGTAACAAAGAATTCTCATTTTGGAAGATGCATCAAAGGTAATGTTCAATTATTAAAACTTGAAACCAAATATTTTTTAAATTACTGTGTTTAAATTCTAAGTTGTCACAATTCACATGTAGTGATTGTGACTATTAGGTTCCAAAAATGTGGATTGCCATATGCACATATTGCACTTGTCTTACATCCGGATGCCAAGCTTAATGATCACAATGCCATTGATCGGTTTATGTCTGTAAAGTTTCCGGATAAGGAACAAGGCCCCATTGTATATAATACCGTGTCAAGGCATATGATTCATGGACCATGTGGAAATTCAAATCCTAGATGACCCTACATGGTTAATGGGAAGTGCAAAAAATGATAGCTATGGACAATTGTTAGGTAGTTCAACATAATGTTGATTTGGTTGTCAAACATGATTACCATGTTTGTGTGGAGAAAACAAAAAGGGATATGTGTATCAAGTAACTATGCAAGTACATGCACAAGGGGTCAGATTAGTCTACAATTGTTATTAAAAGCATTGGTAGTGGAAGGGCCTTAAACATAAGAGGTTCTCGTGGCTAGGTCGATAAGATTAAATGATACATGGATTGTCGGTACATATTGGCTTCTGAAGCTTGTTGGATGATTTTTTGTTTCTTTATTCACCAACATGATCCGCCGGTTGAATGTCTAGCGTTTCATCTTCTAGATGAGCAAAATGTGTTGTACAAATCAACTGATAACATTCAGTTTGTAGTGAAATGCAATGAAACAGTGTAACAAAGTTTCAAGCATGGATGTTGTATAATCACATTAATGAAGTTGCATGGTTGTTGACATATGCTAAGTTCCCAGTGAAATTTATGTGGAATAAACAACCTAAAGAGTGGACAGAATGATCCAAAGGCAAAATCGTTGGTCAATGTGGCAACGTGCGGGTCTTTTTCGGGAGTCGCCACCAATCGGTTTTCGCTCAGGTCGATTGGATACCTTAAAATATGGTCTGCGAGAGTTCGGGGATCGGGAGTACGGTTACGCTAAAACAATATTGTTATAGCGCCCAAAATTGGCACCTTAGTTGATTTTAATTTTGTTTTACTTTGCTTAAAAAAAATTTTCAGTTAATTTAGATATTTTAACTGAATTAGTCGAAAATGTTGATTTTGGTAATTAATTCGGGTAAAATTTTATACTTCCGAACCATGGACTCTGCCGAGTCATTTGGACACGGAAGATTTTGATTCCGAACCATGAACTCTGCCGAGTCATTTGGACACGGAATTTGGTGAAATTTTAAATAATTTTATCCATTTTGTAAAAATACGGATTTTTATCTTTTTATTTAATTTACATAGTTTTTTTTTTTTTTAAAAAAGGTTGATATTTCCAAACCGTAGATCCTGCCGGATCATCCGGATATGGAAATTAATTTAAATTTAACTATTTAATTATTATTTTATGGAATTAATTATTGGTTTAACTTATAAGTCTTTTTTATTAAATTTGTTAATGAAAAAAAAAAAAAATCTTTCTTTTTTTTTATATCTTATTATTCTTTTCTTTCTTTTCTTTTCTTTTCTTTATCTTTTTGATTTTTATCTTTCTCTTATCTTTCTTTTCTTTTTCTTATCTGATTTTTCTTGTTTAATGAAGGATATTTATTATTTAAAGAATTACTCAATTTATAAAAGAATTAAAAAAAATAATAATAATTAATTTTTTATTTAATAAGAAGTTAATTTAAAGGAATCAAAGAGTTTAAAAATAAAAATCTTTGATCATGGTACGGGGCGTTGTTACTCAGCCAGACCCTCTTCACCAGGTGAAGCAGCTCAAAAGCGGGCACGAGACAGTTTCCAACCAATATACCATGAACTAAAAATTTTTTTTTTTTTTTTGACTTAACAACATGGTTCAGATTTATTTTACATATATATTTTTTTTTATGGCTAATTTCTTTAAATGAAATGAGTTTAACCATTAAATAACAATAAATAAAGTGGAGGTTTTCTTCTTTTTTTTTTTTTTATTTTTGTTATTTTTGAAATCATTTGACTAAGATTTTTATAAAGGAAACAAAAAGTTATATCTTTTCATTATTTTAAAAGAAATAAGTAAAATATTACTGAATAAAATATTATCCTAAAATTTTTATTCTTTTTATTCTTTTCATTAATAAAGAAAGCTAAAAAGTTATATTTTATTAAATAATTAATATATTAGTCCAAAGTTTTTATTTTTAATAAAGAAAAATTTATTTGTATACTTTATTTAAAAATATTTCCAAGCCATGGATCCTGGCGGATCATTTGGACATGGAATTTAATTTTTAAAAATTTTTAATTTTTAATTATTAATTATTAATTTTAATTATAATTTTATTGGATTTTTCTTGAATTTTTAAATTTTAATATCATTACTTTAAAGATATGTTGAAAAGGAATTGATTTGTATATTTAGAATTATTTAATTATGTTTGTTTATTAATTTTAATAAAAGGGATAAAAAGTTAATTAATTTTTCTTATTGCTCCTTCAAGAAATAATAAAAGATAATTAGCTTTTTTTTTTTTTTTTAAAACATTTATGCTAGTCTTAAAGAATAAAATTAATCATTCACATAAAAGGATTTTCTTTTAATTAGTTGTTATTTACTTATGTTTATTCAATTATTTTAGTAAAGGAATAAAAGATTAAATTTTTGTTGTTGTTCTCTTTTTTTTTTTTTTTAAGAAATATATGTTTTAGAAATAACAAAAGATAATTGGCTTTTAAAAATGATTTTTAATTAACCTTAATAAATTATTCACATAAAATTCTTTCTTTTTTTTTTATAATAACTAAATTTAAACACCTAAAAGAGACAATTAATAATAAAGTGGGGCTTTTTTGGCCATCCACAATAATTATAATAATAAAAAAATAAAAAAAATTAGTTTTTAACAACAATGATAAAGATTGTCAAAAGTTAGTAAAGTTAATGGTTAAAATTAATAATAACAATAATAAAATTTAATGATGTTAATTGATTTAATCGTTAACAATAATAACAACAATAAAAATAAAAGTTAGTAAGTTAGTAACAATTATAACAATAATAAAAGATTAGTAAGTTAGTGACAATAATAATAATAAAGTTAGTAAGTTAGTAACAATAATAATAATAAAGTTAGTAGTTAGCACAGTTAATTGTTAGTATAGCACAAATTAAATGGTTAGTGATAACAATAATAATGAAAGTTAGTGGTTAGCACAATTAATTGTTAGTATAGCACAAATTAAATGGTTAGCGATAACAATAATAATGAAAGTTAGTGGTTAGCACAATTAATTGTTAGTATAGCACAAATTAAATGGTTAGTGATAACAATAATAATGAAAGTTAGTGGTTAGCACAATTAATTGTTAGTATAGCACAAATTAAATGGTTAGTGATAACAATAATAATGAAAGTTAATGGTTAGCACAATTAATTGTTAGTATAGCACAAATTAAATGGTTAGTGATAACAATAATAATGAAAGTTAGTGGTTAGCACAATTAATTGTTAGTATAGCACAAATTAAATGGTTAGTGATAACAATAATAATGAAAGTTAGTGGTTAGCACAATTAATTATTAGTATAGCAAAAATTAAATGGTTAGTGATGTTAGTTGAGTTAGTAATTAGTTTATGCAAAAATTAAATAGTTAGTAATCTGAATAGAATAATAATAATAATAACAATAATAATAATAATAATAATAAATATAAAGATTATTGTTAGTTCTGTAGAAATAAGAAAGGTTAGTGACTTGTATAAATAAAAAAATGGAGAATAAGAGAAGAATTGTACCGAGATTCTGAATCGACTTTTAGTCGAGTTGAGGATTCACGAACGAATTTCATTATTAAATTTTTATTTTATTATTATTTTTTTAAAAAATAATTTCAATTAATATCCAAGCCATAGATTCTAACCGAATCATCTGATCATGAAATTTAATTTAAATTTAATTTATTATTATCTATTTAATTAATTATTAAATGGCACAGGTAGACTGAATATTTCCTAGGTGTGATTTTTATTATGTCAAACTAATTTTAGATTAATTAAAAAAAAGGTTTATCTAATCTAATCATATAATTATGCTTAACATTAATTCCTCAGTTAATTTACACATTTAATTATTTGAGCAAACGAAAAGACAATAAAAGGAAATCAATGCGCGAATTGTAAATCAAAACAAACTCAAAGTTCAGATGAATAAATCAAATAAATCCAAGGACAAATTATTTATTAAAATTATCTATTTAACTTAATCATATAATTAAGCTTAATGTCAATTCCTAAGTTAATTTATGCTTTTAATTAGCTGAACAAACAAAAGTATAATAGAAAATAAGTGAATTAATGACTTAATTGCAAAAATTAAAACTAAGTTAAAGTATCAATTAGACAAATCCAATAAATTCATAAGCAAAAATTAAAATTATGTCAAAATTATAGGCTTTCATAACAGATTCGGACTACGAGTCGGTTTGCCATCGGGATTTCGTTATTAAATTTTAATTTAAACAATTTCAGTTAATATCCAAGCCATGGATTCTAACCGAATCATCTGGACATGGATTTTGTGATTTACTATCGTCCTAAATTCAGTTTTTTTAGAATTTTATTAAAACCCGTTCAAAATTGAATCTTGTAAAGATGATCTTTCAAATATGTTATGTAAACATGTATTTTAAACTTATGCTAACAATGAAAAGTTAAAATCAATATATAAGTAAATATCTGATCTAATTTAAACATACAATTTTATATTAACTCATCAACAAATTCATGATCCAAAATAATAAGACGAGCAATTGAACAAAAATAAACAAAACTATAGATAAAAAAAAATGCTGTCAATGATTGATCTGCAAAGAAAATAAGGTTAGTGACTTAAATGGATAAAACAAAGGAAACCAGGGGCTAAACCAGAATTTTTACCCAAAAAACAAAGAGTTTTGACTTAGTCAAAACGAAAAACGCGTCAGTTTTTCTTTGTTTTTTTTTTTTTTTTTGTGTCTTCGCCTTCTGTTTCCTTCCGGCGTCGAGGCGGCGGCGGCTAGGGGGCGCTGGGGGTTCGTGACGGCGTGCTCAGCAGCGGAGGTGGCGCGGCAAGCTGGGAGGCGGCGAGACAGCAGGGAGGACGACGCGAGGAGGGCAGCAACCAGGGGCGTGCATGCGCGGGGGAGGGAAGACGGCTAGGGGGGTGACGACGAGGAGGCTGGCGGCAGGAGGGAGGCCAGGCGGACGCAACGGCAGGGGCTGGAGGGCGATGGCAGCGGGTTTCGCGAAGCTGCCGGCAGCATGCGCGACGGAGCGAAGACGAGGGGAGGCTGGAGACGGTGCTGGCGAGGAGAGAAAGAGAGAAGCAGAACTTGATTGAGAGCGAGAGAGAATTTCGTTCGAGGGAGAGAGAGAGAGCTCCAGCTGAGCGTGAGAGAGAGAAGAGAACCAGAGCTCTGTCAGTTAGAGAGGGAAAGAGAGATGAGAGAGGGAGAACGTGAGAGAAGGAGAGAGAAACCGAGAAGGAGAAGGAGAGCAGATGAGAGAGGGAGAGCGTGAGAGAAGGAGAGAGAAACTGAGAGGGAAAAGGAGAGCCCCCTCCGAGAGGGAGAGCGTGAGGGAGAAGATGAAGAAGAAGAATCTGAAGGAGAGAAGATCAGAGAGTGATCCTGAAGGAGAGAAGATAAGATTAGAGATAAAGGGGGGGAGCCTCTGTCGGCCACCCTCCCCATTTTTTATTATTATTTTTGTTTTTTTCTTCTTTTTCTTTTTAATTAATTAATTGATTAATAATTTTTAATTTTAATTAATTTAGATTTAATTTATTATTATTTTTTCTTCTTCTTCCCCCCCCTTTTTTTTCTTTAACATACAAACTAAAAAAGAATGCCCCTAAAATAATATTGCCATTATTACTATTATTATTTTTTTAATTAAGTAATTCAATAAAAAAATTTTTTAAGTTTTAATTTTTAATTTAATTAATTTTTTATTTTTAAGCCGGACGAAATTAGGTGTCAACAGCTGCCCCCCTTTGCATGCTTCATGGGACATGATGTATGCAAAGTTAGTTACCAAATTTCGTCCAGCTTAGCTAGGCATTGAAAACCTTCTCGCCGCCTAAACTCTGAGGTTTAAGGAAAGATCCTCAGAACCTCTAACGATAGGAAAGGTTCTATCGTTGTAAGATGGACTGAATGATTGATTGTTTGTTTGAGGTTAAGGAAAGGTCCTTAGAACCTCTAACGATAGGAAAGGCTCTATCGTTGTAAGATGGACTGAATGATTGATTGTTTGTTTGAGGTTTAAGGAAAGGTCCTTAGAACCTCTAACGATAGGAAAGGTTCTATCGTTGTAAGATGGACTGAATGATTGATTGTTTGTTTGAGGTTTAAGGAAAGGTCCTTAGAACCTCTAACGATAGGAAAGGTTCTATCGTTGTAAGATGGACTGAATGATTGATTGTTTGTTTGAGGTTTAAGGAAAGGTCCTTAGAACCTCTAACGATAGGAAAGGTTCTATCGTTGTAAGATGGACTGAATGATTGATTGTTTGTTTGAGGTTTAAGGAAAGGTCCTTAGAACCTCTAACGATAGGAAAGGTTCTATCGTGGTAAGATGGACTGAAAGATTGATTGTTTGTTTGAGGTTAAGGAAAGGTCCTTAGAACCTCTAACGATAGGAAAGGTTCTATCGTCGTAAGATGGACTGAATGATTGATTGTTTGTTTGAGGTTTAAGGAAAGGTCCTTAGAACCTCTAACGATAGGAAAGGTTCTATCGTTGTAAGATGGACTGAATGATTGATTGTTTGTTTGAGGTTAAGGAAAGGTCCTTAGAACCTCTAACGATAGGAAAGGTTCTATCGTTGTAAGATGGACTGAATGATTGATTGTTTTTTTTTTTGAGGTTTAAGGAAAGGTCCTTAGAACCTCTAACGATAGGAAAGGTTCTATCGTTGTAAAATGGACTGAATGATTGATTGTTTGTTTGAGGTTTAAGGAAAGGTCCTTAGAACCTCTAACGATAGGAAAGGTTCTATCGTTGTAAGATGGACTGAATGATTGATTGTTTGTTTGAGGTTAAGGAAAGGTCCTTAGAACCTCTAACGATAGGAAAGGTTCTATCGTTGTAAGATGGACTGAATGATTGATTGTTTGTTTGAGGTTTAAGGAAAGGTCCTTAGAACCTCTAACGATAGGAAAGGTTCTATCGTTGTAAGATGGACTGAATGATTGATTGTTTGTTTGAGGTTTAAGGAAAGGTCCTTAGAACCTCTAACGATAGGAAAGGTTCTATCGTTGTAAGATGGACTGAATGATTGATTGTTTTTTTGAGGTTTAAGGAAAGGTCCTTAGAACCTCTAACGATAGGAAAGGTTCTATCGTTGTAAGATGGACTGAATGATTGATTGTTTTTTTGAGGTTTAAGGAAAGGTCCTTAGAACCTCTAACGATAGGAAAGGTTCTATCGTTGTAAGATAGACTGAATGATTGATTGTTTGTTTGAGGTTTAAGGAAAGGTCCTTAGAACCTCTAACGATAGGAAAGGTTCTATCGTTGTAAGATGGACTGAATGATTGATTGTTTGTTTGAGGTTAAGGAAAGGTCCTTAGAACCTCTAACGATAGGAAAGGTTCTATCGTCGTAAGATGGACTGAATGATTGATTGTTTGTTTGAGGTTTAAGGAAAGGTCCTTAGAACCTCTAACGATAGGAAAGGTTCTATCGTTGTAAGATGGACTGAATGATTGATTGTTTGTTTGAGGTTTAAGGAAAGATCCTTAGAACCTCTAACGATAGGAAAGGTTCTATCGTTGTAAGATGGACTGAATGATTGATTGTTTGTTTGAGGTTAAGGAAAGGTCCTTAGAACCTCTAACGATAGGAAAGGTTCTATCGTTGTAAGATGGACTGAATGATTGATTGTTTGTTTGAGGTTTAAGGAAATGTCCTTAGAACCTCTAATGATAGAAAAGGTTCTATCGTTGTAAGATGGACTGAATGATTGATTGTTTGTTTGAGGTTTAAGGAAAGGTCCTTAGAACCTCTAACGATAGGAAAGGTTCTATCGTTGTAAGATGGACTGAATGATTGATTGTTTGTTTGAGGTTTAAGGAAAGGTCCTTAGAACCTCTAACGATAGGAAAGGTTCTATCGTTGTAAGATGGACTGAATGAATGATTGTTTGTTTGAGGTTTAAGGAAAGGTCCTTAGAACCTCTAACGATAGGAAAGGTTCTATCGTTGTAAGATGGACTGAATGATTGATTGTTTGTTTGAGGTTTAAGGAAAGGTCCTTAGAACCTCTAACGATAGGAAAAGTTCTATCGTTGTAAGATGGACTGAATGATTGATGTCGAGGCAAAGGTTCCATCCTTAAAACCTCGGATTGATTGATTAATGTCGAGGCAAAGGTTTCATCCTTAAAACCTCGAATTGATTGATTGATCTCGAGGCAAAGGTTCCATCCTTAAAACCCCGGATTGATTGATTTTGAGGCTAAAGAGCTTTCCTTAGGACCTCGGGCGAAATTTATATGAAAGCAATTGAAATTGGAATAATTTTCTTCGAAAGTGTGAATTTTCATAATAGGTGAGTGCAAAAATTTAAACTTCGATAAGATGAGTGAATCTTGATGATGACAATAACACTGACAAATTATGTAAAGGGAACGGATGTTTGGAATCAATATCCAAGGTTCATCTAATATTTTCTTCAGTAAATATAGATTCCCTTGTGAGATATGTCATCCAAATAAGGTTAAAGCTTAACTACCCCGAAATGTTATGCCTAGTAGACCTAATAGGATGCGTCTCAAGAGTAATAAAAATTACTCTTTACTCAGCCATTCCAACCTAAAGGCATTGGCCCATGGTTTTAATATCAGCATGGACGAAACTATCTTATAAGAAAAGAAATTCCTTGAAAAGAAAAACTGAAACGCGAAAGAAAATGCTGATAATAAAACTAAAGGACAAGAAAAACGGATCAGATCGCTTCTTTCTTCCACAATACTTCAACAGGGTGAGTAGAGGACCATTATGGGAGTGAACTGGTCGGGAAAGACTGTCGTGTCCAGTCTATCTGAATCATTGCTGGATCTGGTTCAGGAACAAAAGCTTGTATTTTATCTAGCAATTCTTCAGCAGTTGTTGCGGATATTATGATTCGCCGTGCCACTCTTGATATAAAATTCTTCTGCATAGCATAATCCATAAAAGCTATCAGACCTGTAAAGAAATTGTTAACATTTAAAAGCCCAATGGGTTTCTTATGCAAATTAAGTTGGGCCATGGAAGCAATTTGAAAGACTTCTCCCAACGTGCCAAAACCACCTGGTAGAGCGATAAAAGCATCAGCATTTAAAAGCATTTGTAACACACGCTCTTGCAAATTTTTAACCACTAATTCTTCTCCAATCGTACCCCCGGAAACAAATTTCAAAGGTCCAGGGATGATGCCCAAAACTTGACTTCCTCCTAAAGATGCTGCTGATGCTACACCTCCCATTAATCCGACACTACCTCCTCCATAAACTAAATGTATTTTTCGCTCAGCTAATACTCTACCCAAATGGTTGGCTGCCTTTAAATACTCTTCATCTTTTCCAGGAAAAGCCCCAGAAAATACACAAATACTTCGGGATTTACGAGTTGGGGTTTTCTCCATTCCTATCCTTATCCTTGTGAGAAAAGAGGATATATTTATAGAGATGAAGAGATAAGGCAATAATTTTATTTTCAAGAGTGGATACATTATTGCCAGCTATACACAGTAGTCACGAGTATGACTCTGGTCAGGTATGGGTACACTATCGTTAAAAGAGGAGGAAAATTTTCAAAATAGCTGCTAGCATGTACAGTAGTCACTACTGTAGCTTACGTCAGGAGTAGGTATGTGATTGTTGGAAGGGAAGGAAAATTTCAAAAGTGGCAGCTATATACAGTAGTCCGTGTCAGGAGTGGGTACATTATTGCCAAAGGGGAGGAAAATTTCAAAAGCGACAGCTAGCACGTACAGTAATCGTAACTATGGCTCATGTCAGGAGTGGATACATTATCGCTGAAAGGGGAGGAAAATTTCAAAAGCGACAGCTAGTACGTACAGTAATCGTGACTTTGGTTCACGTCAGGAGTGGATACATTATTACCAAAAGGGGAGGAAAATTTCAAAAGCGACAGCTAGTACGTACAGTAATCGTGACTTTGGTTCACGTCAGGAGTGGATACATTATTACCAAAAGGGGAGGAAAATTTCAAAAGCGACAGCTAGCACGTACAGTAATCGTGACTTTGATCCTCGTCTTCCACTGGCTTTGCGTCCAGTAATGGCTTCAATGCTTTCTATGAATCGGTGATTTGCATCTCATCTAGCTTTCTCACAAACTGGCAAACAGGGTCGTTTAGGGTCAGATTCCCAAGACTGTAACGATCTCGTTCTTTTTGGAAAATTATCCATAATCCAACAACCTCAAATTGCACTATTCCACAAGAATGCGCTTCAAGAACCTCTCGAATATCTTCTAGAGATTCCTTACGCAAGCCATTCTTAATGAATCTTATTCTATCATTACGATTTCTGGTGATCACTCCTGGAGCACGACATTTATTGCCGCAAATCCACCATCCACAATTATGACAAACGCCTAGCCTCTTTGCTCTTCTTTTTTTGGCATAAGCGCTTTTACCAAAGCCGGGCATACGGGGAAAGAACGCTTCGGGAACTTCACCAGCTGAACGAACCTTAGCTTCAATTAGCCACCGCACATTATCAGGAATGCCTTTGTGCATAAATACTCTGAATCGTTCACATCTAGCTTGATAAATCTTTTTAAGAACATTTATTGGGAAGGAAGGAAAATACTTTCGTAGGGCGGAAAGAGAAGACTCCATTGATGAAGGAGGCAAAGAAAGAAATTAGTGATTGTAGGAAACGAACATAACTAACACATATTTATAGTGACGAAAGGGATAATGCGTTTATTACACTTACAGAAGCAAGTACATTATTGTCAAAAGAAAAGACAAATGACAGCTTATATGTACAGCAATCATGACTGTGGCTCTCATCTTCCACTGATTTATGTCTAGTAACGGCTTCAATGCCTTCTATAAGTCGGGGATTTGCTTCCCATCCAGTTTTCTCACAAACTGGCAAACAGGGTCATTAAAAGTTAGATTTCCAAGACTGTAACGATCCTGTTCTTTACGGAAAGTCCACCATAAATCCATAATTTCCCATTGCACTATTTCACAAGAATGTGTTTCAAAAGTTAATAGGATATCATCCAAAGATTCCTTACGCAGGCCATTCTTGATGAATTTTCTTTTATCTTCATGATTTCTGGAGATGTATCCTAAAAAGCGACATTTAGTATTACAATTCCATCGTCCACATTTATGACAGACACCAAGCCTCTTTGCTCTTCGCTTTTTGGCATAAGCGCTTTTACCAAAGCCGGGCATACGGGGAAAGAACGCTTCTGGAACTTCACCAGCTGAACGAACCTTAGCTTCAATTAGCCACCGCACATTGTCAGGAATGCCTTTGTGCATAAAGACTCTAATCCTTTCACATCTAGCTTGGTAAATCATTTTAAGAACATTTATTGGGATGGAAGGAAAGTATTTTCGCATGGCGGAAAGAGTAGAATCCATTGATAAAAGAAGAATTTGAGAGAAGAGATGAAGAAATCAGTTATTGTAGGAAACTGAGAGTCAGAGAGTATTGCATCCGCTACTTAACCGGAAAGAAGAACACGCATTTATAGCGATGAAAGGATAACGTGTTAATTACGCTTACAGGAACAAGTATATTAAAAGAAAAGACAAATGACAGCTTATATGTACAGGAATCATGACCGTGGCTCTCATCTTCCCCTGATTTATGTCCAGTAATGGCTTCAATGCCATCTATAAGTCGGGGATTTGCTTCCCATCCAGTTTTCTTACAAACTGACAAACAGGATCGTTTAAAGTCACATTCCCAAGACTGTAACGGTTTCGTTCTTTATGGTAAGTCCTCCATAAACTGATAATTTCACCTTGCACTTTTCCACAAGAATGCGTTTCAAGAGTCTCTCGGATATCTTCCAGAGATTCCTTACGCAGGCCATTCTTAATGAATTTTCTTTTATCTTCACGATTTATGGAGATGTATCCTAAAGAGCGACATTTAGTAATACAATTCCATCGCCCACATTTATAACACACGCCTAGTCTCTTTGCTCTTCGCCTTTTGGCATAACGGCTTTTACCTAAACCGGGCATGCGGGGCATAAATGCATCTGGAACTTCACCCGCCAGACGGACCTTAGCTTCAATTATCCACTGCACATTATCGGGAATGCCTTTGCGTGTAAAAACTCTGATTCTTTCACATCTAGCAAGGTAGATCTTTTTAAGGACTTTTATTGGAAAGGAAGGAAAGTATTTTCGCAGTGCAGAAAGAGTAGAATCCATTGATAAGAGAAGAATTTGAGAGAAGAGGGAAATGAATCAGTTATTGAAGGAAACTTAGATAACCGACTGGAAGAACATGCATTTATAGCGATGAAATGGATAACGTGTCGATTACACTTACGGGAGCAAATACATTATTAAAAGAAAAATGGAAAATTTTAAATATGATAAATTGTATGTACAGTGATTGTGACTGTGGCTCACATCTTCCACTGGTTTTACGTCCAGTAACGGGATTAATGGCTTCTATGAGTCGAGGATTTGCTTCCCATCCAGTTTTCTTACAAGCTGACAAATAGGGTCGTTTAATGTCAGATTCCCGGGACTGTATCGTTCTCGTTCTTCATGAAAAATGCTCCATAAATCGAGAAGTTCACGTTGCACGGATCCACAAGAATGCGTCTCAAGAGTCAATTGGAGATCATCCAATGAGTCCTTACTCAGGCCATTCTTAATGAATCGTATTTTATCTTCTCGATTATCAGAGATCATCCCTAAAGAACGACATTTAGTATTACAGGTCCAGCGTCCGCATTTATGACAGACGCCTAGTCTCCTCGCTCTTCGTTTTTTGGCATAAGAGCTTTTGCCTACACCAGGCATGTGAGACACAAATGCCTCTGGGATTTCACCTGCCAGACGAACCTTAGCTTCAATTAACCACCGCACATCTTCAGGGATTCCTTTATGCATCAGAGCTCTTAATCGTTCACAGCGAACTTGGTAGATCTTTTTGAGGATGTTCATTGGGAGAGAAGGAAAATATTTTCGCAAGGCAGAAAAAGTAGGATCCATTTTCTAGGAGAAAGTAAAAGAAAGGAGGGAGGAAATGATCAGTTATTATGGGCAACTGAGAGAACCGACTTGAGAGTCACGGAGTACCGTATCCGCCGCTTAACCGGAAAAGTGGATCCTACTTTATTTTGATGTGAATGATATTTCTTATCTTTGATATTCCATCCAGCTGACGTCGATCGAGTCCTTGATTATTGAATCTTTTGTCCGCTTTTGACAAATTTTCAACGACAATATTTCTTGATGTCTACCTTATCTTTGACCACAGCCATCTCTTATCTTGGATACTACTAGCTGACGTCAATCCTGTCCTTCCAGGTGTAGTCTTGATTATTGAATCGGTAGCCAAGCTTTTGACAATATTGTCTACCTTATCCTTGAATTCCTGATGCGGGTTGGTCCCGCATATTAGCTGTGTATCCAGTGATAGATTGGTAAGAGCTGATGTTATTGAGATCTCAGCTTATACTGCTGTAACGGTGCGGTGGATGTGTTTCCCATTTGATTCCTATCATGTAAAAGTCATGCATGCATGATGTGAAATGCATGAATGCAAAGCATGTGTAATTGATGGTTTTTTTTTGTATGGATCTAGTTCTTTATGTCTTTGTTTTACTGGATCCTCTTTGTGATGGCCTTCTTGGACTATCATTGAATCTCTTTATGCTTTCCAGCTTTTGTTCGCTGCCTCAAAAGCTCAACTCTTTTCAAAATCCCTTTTCTTTGACTTGTTCTTGAATTTTGGCCTCAATTTCTTTAAAGTTGGCCCGCCTCATAATTTATATCTCTTTCGGGTACTCATCCATTGTCATGGATTTGATACCATCAAAGGCTTTACTTTCAATGTCTGCTTTGCCCATTTTCTTGTGACCGTGCTGACACTTACTTATTCCCATGTTATAATCTGAATGATTGCTCTTCCTTGAACTCATGTTTTGATCCATAAGACTTGCCCCCTTGTCTATTGAACTTCTTTGTTGGCAGTACTCCTCTTACGCTTCGTAGAGACTACTTTGCCCCCCTGAATATGGTATTTATGTGGATAAAAGGTATCACCTCGCCTTTAACAGAAGGTCGAGCATTTCTAGACCTTTGTGATGGCACTTGATCGTAAATTTCTCTTACAAGAATCATATCTTATTAAAGAAAGACTCAAGCTATCTCCTCACTTTTAAGTCTACATACATTAATGAATAATGGTTTGGCCTTAAAGAAAAACTTTCATCAATTTGCAAAGCTTGACAAAGTAATTTACGGTCTTTGTTTTCAATTAAAATATCCTGCCATTCTTCCCTTTCCAACTCGAAGACATAAACTGTGCAAGGCAATAAGGTATAAACATGATTCGCAAGGATAGCCTTTTAGCTGAATGAGGATGATATCGAGAGGTAACTGTTAGGCGTGAGGAAAATTAAGTTTGAATGTTTTTTTTTTGTAGCAGTCTTTTAGCTGAATGAGAATAATATTAAGAGGTAAATATTAGGTCTGAGTAAAGTTAAGTTTGAGTGGTATGAAAGAAGGGTATTTTAATACTACTCGTGAGTAGTATTAAATAAGGTAGAAAAATGATTCACAATGATAGTCTTTTAACTGAATGAGGATGTTAGGTCTGAGGAAAGTTAAATTTAAGTGGTGTGAAAGAAAGGTCTTTTAATACTACTCGTGAGCAGTATTAAATAAGGTAGAAACATATTTGACAATGATAGTCTTTTAACTGAATGAGGATGATAAGTCTGAGAAAAGTTAAGTTTAAGTGGTTTGAAAGAAGGGTCTTTTAATACTACTCGTGAGCAAATTTGATTATGGTGAAAAACTCAATAGTGATGACCTCAAACTTGCCACTCTTTCCAGAAAGTTAAACCTCATCTGTTGCCCCCCAACTATCGTGGTCTTTATGTATGCTTGGCTTGAGGGTTGCTTTTGTCTTCTAAACCGCCTTTGCAGTTTTTCAGTCTAGAATCCATAGCTCACTTTTTTTCTTTTTCTTTCTTTGGCTCTAACTTGAGCCTCTTTTCTTTTTTTTTTTTTTTGTTTTTTTGTTTTTTTTTGTTTCCTTTTTTTTTTTGTGAGCTATGGTGATGACATACTTGATAACTCTCTTGAAGTGAGATGACTCAAGTGACCTTACTTGCTCGTGCTTGTTCTTAGTCCTTTTTGGTTTTGAATTTTCCCTTGTTGTCTTTTGATGGAAGGGATGAATTTCTCTTTTCGGAGTTTGTGTTGCAAAGAACTGAGATCATAGCCCTCTTGAAGTGAAATGATTAAAGTGGCCTTAGTTGCTTGTGTTTGCTCTCAGTCTCTTTTTTTTGTTTTGGATTTTCCCTTTAATGGCTTTTGATGGAAGGGATAAACTTCTTTCCTTTGTTGGAATTTGTGTTGCGGAAAACTGAGAATCTTTTTTTTTTTTTTTTGTATTGAGCGTTTGTGAGAATTGGGAGGCCACTGAAGTCATTTAATATGAGAGCTACCTTGTTTGGAAGCTAACCCCAGACTTCTTGCAAGGATGTTGATAACCACTATGAATTCTTTTTTAGGGTTGAGGTGCAACATATGAAATCCTTCTTACTAGATTTGACAACACTTTCAAGATCGCCACTATTAAATCTCCCTTAACTTTTTATTTTCACCCACGAGTAATATCATTTAGAAAGCAAAGTATGATAGCAATAATGGATAGTATAATGGAAAGGAGTGAGAGATGGATGTAAAAACGGAATTTTTGGTAAGAAGTGGTAGAATGTGTAGGTGTAATAATTGAATTTTTGGTAAAAATTGGTAGAATGTGTAGAAGTAATAATGGGATTGAAAAGTGGTAGAATGCACACGCAACATCTTTTTGTTAGAGAACAAAAAGAATTACCGGTTGTCGAAAAGTAAAGTGTGATGGCAATAATGGATAGTATAATGGCAAAGAGTGTAAAAATGGAAAGTAGTAAAATGCACACATTACATCTTTTTGTTGTACCAGAAAAAGAATAGCAGGTGTCCATTTAACAAAGACTACACCCTAGATTCTGGACTAAATCTAGGAGATTTTTACTATTAGATTACTTTTGCAAGCTTTCAAAGATGCAAGCTTAGTAAAAGGATTCCCTGTTATTCAAAAGTGTGTGCGAACTGTTAGATCGGATCTGACTTAGAGTCCTTCCAAAATCAATGTAATTTCAGCTCAAAATCTTCACTTTCAATTACCAATCACATCATGGCCTAGGAATTTAAACTCGACCAACTATTGGACCTTGAGTTTCAGTGCCACACAATTTTCAATTACATTTTGGATTTGGGTCACACCAACTTGGAAGAGAAGGTCACTTGGCCTTTGCTACTATTGATATAGATGATAGCAGAATGCCTTCTTCAGCAAAGACTGTGATTAACTTTCCTTCAAAAATGAATTTCATTTTTTGGTATAATGAGGAGGGAATTGCTTCGGCCATATTTTCTATCTTGGACTCTATATCTATGAGACGTCCTTCGGTTTGTTCTGCCATTAGTCTTGTTTGGAGCCGAGTTGAATATCGGTGTTGAGATCCAATTTTACCCCTTTAAAGTAAGATTCATTTTATTAACTTCTACGTGTATGTGATTGATGCAATGGATGCATGCATGCAATGAGTGAGTTTGATTATCCATTATCATGGAACTTAAGACTTCTAGTTGTCATTATAAAGACCAAAAAGTTAGCATAATTTGATGCGTGATTTTGATGCATGAAGAATAATTGCACAGAACGGAAGTATAACAAAAGAAAAATAAGGTTATTAACAAGTTAAATAGTAATTAACAACTCATGAAGTATTATGGATAAACAAGTTAAAACCATACGAAGAAAAGTGTAGAGCAACAACACAGCATAACAAGGATATGCTTATGGCGTTGGTAAAATGGTAGAAATTCTATGGTCAGTTCTATGGTTAAGTGGGGAGTTCTATATGCATAAGGTGGTTTATCAAAAAGGCAAGGGATAGTTCCCGAATCCCGTCACTAAATCATAGTGACGGCCCGATTCCTTACCCTCTAGGGTTAATGTAAGGAATGGATTAATTCGAGTCGTAGCTTTTCGTGGGCCCATGCAGAAACTAACTGTCTCAGGAGGCAATACACTACTTTGCTACTTTGAAACCGGTGAAGGCTTGGAGACCATGGCCTCACAAGGACAACAACACCAATTCCGCTTAGAAAGAATTGTGTTCGATTTGAGGAAGCTCGGGTATAGAGCTTCATTTTGTGAATGCATTATGCATGTTTAGAATAAGTAAATATAACATATAAATCCACATAAAAATAAACAAAACAGAACAAAATAAATCAACTTTTAGGCTTGACTCACTAACCAGGTTCCCCAGTGGAGTCGCCAAGCTGTGGCAACGTGCGGGTCTTTTTCGGGAGTCGCCACCAATCGGTTTTCGCTCAGGTCGATTGGATACCTTAAAATATGGTCTGCGAGAGTTCGGGGATCGGGAGTACGGTTACGCTAAAACAATATTGTTATAGCACCCAAAATTGGCACCTTAGTTGATTTTAATTTTGTTTTACTTTGCTTAAAAAAAATTTTCAGTTAATTTAGATATTTTAACTGAATTAGTCGAAAATGTTGATTTTGGTAATTAATTCGGGTAAAATTTTATACTTCCGAACCATGGACTCTGCCGAGTCATTTGGACACGGAAGATTTTGATTCCGAACCATGAACTCTGCCGAGTCATTTGGACACGGAATTTGGTGAAATTTTAAATAATTTTATCCATTTTGTAAAAATATGGATTTTTATCTTTTTATTTAATTTACATAGTTTTTTTTTTTTTAAAAAAAGGTTGATATTTCCAAACCGTAGATCCTGCCGGATCATCCGGATATGGAAATTAATTTAAATTTAACTATTTAATTATTATTTTATGGAATTAATTATTGGTTTAACTTATAAGTCTTTTTTATTAAATTTGTTAATGAAAAAAAAAAAAAAATCTTTCTTTTTTTTTATATCTTATTATTCTTTTCTTTCTTTTCTTTTCTTTTCTTTATCTTTTTGATTTTTATCTTTCTCTTATCTTTCTTTTCTTTTTCTTATCTGATTTTTCTTGTTTAATGAAGGATATTTATTATTTAAAGAATTACTCAATTTATAAAAGAATTAAAAAAAATAATAATAATTAATTTTTTATTTAATAAGAAGTTAATTTAAAGGAATCAAAGAGTTTAAAAATAAAAATCTTTGATCATGGTACGGGGCGTTGTTACTCAGCCAGACCCTCTTCACCAGGTGAAGCAGCTCAAAAGCGGGCACGAGACAGTTTCCAACCAATATACCATGAACTAAAAATTTTTTTTTTTTTTTGACTTAACAACATGGTTCAGATTTATTTTACATATATATTTTTTTTTATGGCTAATTTCTTTAAATGAAATGAGTTTAACCATTAAATAACAATAAATAAAGTGGAGGTTTTCTTCTTTTTTTTTTTTTATTTTTGTTATTTTTGAAATCATTTGACTAAGATTTTTATAAAGGAAACAAAAAGTTATATCTTTTCATTATTTTAAAAGAAATAAGTAAAATATTACTGAATAAAATATTATCCTAAAATTTTTATTCTTTTTATTCTTTTCATTAATAAAGAAAGCTAAAAAGTTATATTTTATTAAATAATTAATATATTAGTCCAAAGTTTTTATTTTTAATAAAGAAAAATTTATTTGTATACTTTATTTAAAAATATTTCCAAGCCATGGATCCTGGCGGATCATTTGGACATGGAATTTAATTTTTAAAAATTTTTAATTTTTAATTATTAATTATTAATTTTAATTATAATTTTATTGGATTTTTCTTGAATTTTTAAATTTTAATATCATTACTTTAAAGATATGTTGAAAAGGAATTGATTTGTATATTTAGAATTATTTAATTATGTTTGTTTATTAATTTTAATAAAAGGGATAAAAAGTTAATTAATTTTTCTTATTGCTCCTTCAAGAAATAATAAAAGATAATTAGCTTTTTTTTTTTTTTAAAACATTTATGCTAGTCTTAAAGAATAAAATTAATCATTCACATAAAAGGATTTTCTTTTAATTAGTTGTTATTTACTTATGTTTATTCAATTATTTTAGTAAAGGAATAAAAGATTAAATTTTTGTTGTTGTTCTCTTTTTTTTTTTTTTTTTAAGAAATATATGTTTTAGAAATAACAAAAGATAATTGGCTTTTAAAAATGATTTTTAATTAACCTTAATAAATTATTCACATAAAATTCTTTCTTTTTTTTTTTATAATAACTAAATTTAAACACCTAAAAGAGACAATTAATAATAAAGTGGGGCTTTTTTGGCCATCCACAATAATTATAATAATAAAAAAATAAAAAAAATTAGTTTTTAACAACAATGATAAAGATTGTCAAAAGTTAGTAAAGTTAATGGTTAAAATTAATAATAACAATAATAAAATTTAATGATGTTAATTGATTTAATCGTTAACAATAATAACAACAATAAAAATAAAAGTTAGTAAGTTAGTAACAATTATAACAATAATAAAAGATTAGTAAGTTAGTGACAATAATAATAATAAAGTTAGTAAGTTAGTAACAATAATAATAATAAAGTTAGTAGTTAGCACAGTTAATTGTTAGTATAGCACAAATTAAATGGTTAGTGATAACAATAATAATGAAAGTTAGTGGTTAGCACAATTAATTGTTAGTATAGCACAAATTAAATGGTTAGCGATAACAATAATAATGAAAGTTAGTGGTTAGCACAATTAATTGTTAGTATAGCACAAATTAAATGGTTAGTGATAACAATAATAATGAAAGTTAGTGGTTAGCACAATTAATTGTTAGTATAGCACAAATTAAATGGTTAGTGATAACAATAATAATGAAAGTTAATGGTTAGCACAATTAATTGTTAGTATAGCACAAATTAAATGGTTAGTGATAACAATAATAATGAAAGTTAGTGGTTAGCACAATTAATTGTTAGTATAGCACAAATTAAATGGTTAGTGATAACAATAATAATGAAAGTTAGTGGTTAGCACAATTAATTATTAGTATAGCAAAAATTAAATGGTTAGTGATGTTAGTTGAGTTAGTAATTAGTTTATGCAAAAATTAAATAGTTAGTAATCTGAATAGAATAATAATAATAATAACAATAATAATAATAATAATAATAAATATAAAGATTATTGTTAGTTCTGTAGAAATAAGAAAGGTTAGTGACTTGTATAAATAAAAAAATGGAGAATAAGAGAAGAATTGTACCGAGATTCTGAATCGACTTTTAGTCGAGTTGAGGATTCACGAACGAATTTCATTATTAAATTTTTATTTTATTATTATTTTTTTAAAAAATAATTTCAATTAATATCCAAGCCATAGATTCTAACCGAATCATCTGATCATGAAATTTAATTTAAATTTAATTTATTATTATCTATTTAATTAATTATTAAATGGCACAGGTAGACTGAATATTTCCTAGGTGTGATTTTTATTATGTCAAACTAATTTTAGATTAATTAAAAAAAAAGGTTTATCTAATCTAATCATATAATTATGCTTAACATTAATTCCTCAGTTAATTTACACATTTAATTATTTGAGCAAACGAAAAGACAATAAAAGGAAATCAATGCGCGAATTGTAAATCAAAACAAACTCAAAGTTCAGATGAATAAATCAAATAAATCCAAGGACAAATTATTTATTAAAATTATCTATTTAACTTAGTCATATAATTAAGCTTAATGTCAATTCCTAAGTTAATTTATGCTTTTAATTAGCTGAACAAACAAAAGTATAATAGAAAATAAGTGAATTAATGACTTAATTGCAAAAATTAAAACTAAGTTAAAGTATCAATTAGACAAATCCAATAAATTCATAAGCAAAAATTAAAATTATGTCAAAATTATAGGCTTTCATAACAGATTCGGACTACGAGTCGGTTTGCCATCGGGATTTCGTTATTAAATTTTAATTTAAACAATTTCAGTTAATATCCAAGCCATGGATTCTAACCGAATCATCTGGACATGGATTTTGTGATTTACTATCGTCCTAAATTCAGTTTTTTTAGAATTTTATTAAAACCCGTTCAAAATTGAATCTTGTAAAGATGATCTTTCAAATATGTTATGTAAACATGTATTTTAAACTTATGCTAACAATGAAAAGTTAAAATCAATATATAAGTAAATATCTGATCTAATTTAAACATACAATTTTATATTAACTCATCAACAAATTCATGATCCAAAATAATAAGACGAGCAATTGAACAAAAATAAACAAAACTATAGATAAAAAAAAATGCTGTCAATGATTGATCTGCAAAGAAAATAAGGTTAGTGACTTAAATGGATAAAACAAAGGAAACCAGGGGCTAAACCAGAATTTTTACCCAAAAAACAAAGAGTTTTGACTTAGTCAAAACGAAAAACGCGTCAGTTTTTCTTTGTTTTTTTTTTTTTTTTTGTGTCTTCGCCTTCTGTTTCCTTCCGGCGTCGAGGCGGCGGCGGCTAGGGGGCGCTGGGGGTTCGTGACGGCGTGCTCAGCAGCGGAGGTGGCGCGGCAAGCTGGGAGGCGGCGAGACAGCAGGAAGGACGACGCGAGGAGGGCAGCAACCAGGGGCGTGCATGCGCGGGGGAGGGAAGACGGCTAGGGGGGTGACGACGAGGAGGCTGGCGGCAGGAGGGAGGCCAGGCGGACGCAACGGCAGGGGCTGGAGGGCGATGGCAGCGGGTTTCGCGAAGCTGCCGGCAGCATGCGCGACGGAGCGAAGACGAGGGGAGGCTGGAGACGGTGCTGGCGAGGAGAGAAAGAGAGAAGCAGAACTTGATTGAGAGCGAGAGAGAATTTCGTTCGAGGGAGAGAGAGAGAGCTCCAGCTGAGCGTGAGAGAGAGAAGAGAACCAGAGCTCTGTCAGTTAGAGAGGGAAAGAGAGATGAGAGAGGGAGAACGTGAGAGAAGGAGAGAGAAACCGAGAAGGAGAAGGAGAGCAGATGAGAGAGGGAGAGCGTGAGAGAAGGAGAGAGAAACTGAGAGGGAAAAGGAGAGCCCCCTCCGAGAGGGAGAGCGTGAGGGAGAAGATGAAGAAGAAGAATCTGAAGGAGAGAAGATCAGAGAGTGATCCTGAAGGAGAGAAGATAAGATTAGAGATAAAGGGGGGGAGCCTCTGTCGGCCACCCTCCCCATTTTTTATTATTATTTTTGTTTTTTTCTTCTTTTTCTTTTTAATTAATTAATTGATTAATAATTTTTAATTTTAATTAATTTAGATTTAATTTATTATTATTTTTTCTTCTTCTTCCCCCCCCTTTTTTTTTTCTTTAACATACAAACTAAAAAAGAATGCCCCTAAAATAATATTGCCATTATTACTATTATTATTTTTTTAATTAAGTAATTCAATAAAAAAAATTTTCAAGTTTTAATTTTTAATTTAATTAATTTTTTATTTTTAAGCCGGACGAAATTGGGTGTCAACAGTCAACTTTATTATGTTCTTCCTATGGCAAGGAAGAAATGCTATCTATGAATGCTATTGAATGTTATTCAGGGACCTAAGTCATATGATGATTTATGAATTATTAATAGGGTATTGCATCCAATATCCAAGGATGCATGCTTTGCACTAGAGTTGTTAGAAGGTGATGTTAAGAGGCATTAGGTGCTCTGTGTAGCTTCTACCTGGGCCATGAGAAGTTAGTTGTGTGATTCGTTTGTAATACTATTGTTTTTTTACAACGTGGTTGAACCACATTCTTTATGGAGGCAACATTTGGAATCATTGTCCAATAGGATCTTACATATACAGCACATAATTTGCAATGACCCATACTTAATGATGTCATCAACTAAGCTACAAAATTATATATTTTATGAGATTGAGAAGTTGAGAAATAGTATGTTGTACTTTGAAGGAATTTGAGGGCATTTCATACCCAAAAACTACCACAATTCTACCAAAATTGAATTCTTTTATTATTGAGGAACTAAACCATGACAGATCATCATTGTTAACTGAACATAATGTATTATTTGATGGTCTAAACCATGGGCAACTTCACATACATACTTCAATTATTACTTCTGTGCATAGCAATAGTCGTGGTCTGTTTTTTTTTTTTAAATGGTAGTGGTAAAACAGAGAAGACATACCTATGATGAACGATATTGGCTCAATTGCATTCTAAATGGAAAATAGCTTTAGTAGTTGCATCACTTAGTATTGTTACATTACTTCTTCTTGGTGGTAAAACTACACATTCACATTTAAAGATCTCTATTAATCTTGACAAAGATTCATTCCTTAACGTTAAGCAGCCAACCCTAATTGCTGAGATCATATGTAAGGCGAGTTTGAATATTTGGGATGAGACACCAATAACACATCATTATGCATTTGAAGCATTGGATCATTTACTAAGAGATCTCATGTGACCACATGATCCATTTGCTAAGTCGTAGATATTTAGTGGTAAAACAATTGTTTTAGGATGGTGATTTTTGACAAATATTGCCTGTAGTTCCCCATGAAAGCAAAGGTGAATGTTGTTGCAACTTCTATATGCTCTGCTTATTTGTGGCAAAAGTGTTGTGTATATACAATGACACAAAACATGTGGTTACAAAATCCTACATCTTCTGATATTATGTTATTTAATGACTGGTTGTTGTAATTGGGAGAAGGTAGATTACCATTACAGAAGCTTTCTGATAGTGAAGAAGATGCAACATAGTTGAAGATACCTGACAAGTATCTAACTCCAATTATTGGAGATCCACTTGATTCAATAATCCAAATGACGTATCCAAACTTAGTCGTAATGGCAAATGATAGGAAATATTCAACAGAGAGGGCAATACTTATGATGAAGAATGAAATCATTGATGCTGTGAATGATCATCTTTTGACAATTGTCAAGAAATGTTATGACGTGCCTCAATGTAGATCGTATTTCTTTCACTTCAGAGAATGCTGAGGCATAGATTGATTTGTATCTTGTTGAGTATATGAACAATTTAAAATTTTCAAGTATACCAAATCATAAATTAGACTTGAAGTTTGGTGTCTGAATTATCTTGATAAGGGATATAAATCAGGCATATGGATTATATAACAGGACTAATTGATTGTTACAAAGTTCGCCTCAAGGGTTATTGAAGCTGAAATCCGTATTGGTAGCCATGTTGGGTGTTGTTGTTTCATACCATGAATTAAAATATTTCCTGCAGATACAAAGTTGCCAATCAAACAATCTCCTACACAATTTCCTATCAAGGTATACTTCAAGATGACTATAAACAAGAGTAAAAGACAAACATTTAATCATGTTGGCCTTTACCTACTAGAACTAGTTTTTAGTCATGGTTAATTATATGTCATTGAGCCTCAAGTGACTTCACCTAATGCTTTCCATGTTCTTACAAAAAACTTGGTTTGATTGATTCATTATTCACGAGAAATATCATTTATTCAAAGGTATTTGACTGGTTGTATAAAGGTAAAAAATGATATTAGAGTAATAAGGCCTAAATACCTATTGCTCCCCTGAACTATAAAATGTATCAATTCGAACCCTGAACTATGGTAACTTGGACAGTTTGCCCCTTGAACTATAAAGTGGATCAATTTGAACCCTAAACTTTGATGAGTGGAGCAATTCGAACCCTGAAATTTGATGAATCTGTCATTTTAGTCCATTGACTCAGCCTAATTATTACGTCATCCATCTTTAACAGAGCATCTGCTGCCGCTGCCCTCTCCTCCGCCTGATCTCTGCCTTCCACAACCTTTCTGGCTTCTTCTTCACTTTCCTCTTCTCTTATCTTTGACACTGAAGCAGCATCCTCCACAACCGAAGTAGCCTACTCCCTTCTTTCATTCATTCCTGACGCCGCCTCGATCCAACGCCATCTCTATATTCCTCCTGCCTACCTGAGTTTTGATTGGATTTCCTGATATCGCAGAAACCCAATAGCATATTGACATCAGATTTCCAATCAGAAACCCAATAGTGGATTGACATCAGCGGAATTGGATATGCCACGATTCTATGTTGCCACTAACAAACAAAGCACGTGAAGAAAAGAAGAGGGCCTAAAAGTCGAGCATGTTTTTCGTCTTAATGATTCATCTGATTTGTTCAAATACTCTCCATCTGACAAGTGGCACGATTCATCCATCTCAAAGTGACACGATGCGTTGTCAATAGAGCGGTGGGGGAGTAGGCTACTTCGGTTGTGGAAGAGGCTGCTTCGGTGTCGGAGATAGGAGAAGAAGAAAGTGAAGAAGAAGCCAAAAAGGTTGTGGAAGGCAGAGATCCGGCGGAAAATGGGGCGGTGGCGACAGTTGCTCTATTAAAAATGGATGGCGTGAGAATTAGGCTAAGTCAAGGGACTAAAATGATCGATTCATCAAAGTTCAGGGTTTGAATTGATCCACTTTATAGTTCAGGGGGTAAACTGTCCGAGTCACCATAGTTCAGGGTTCGAATTGCCCCACTCATCAAAATTTAGGGTTCGAATTGATCCATTTTATAGTTCAAGGGGCAAACTGTCCGAGTCACCATTGTTCAGGGGAGCAATAGGTATTTAGGCCGAGTAATAATTCAAGTTCTATTAAAGTTATGATGGTAAATTTTATAAATTTATTTAAAGTTGTTATGATGTTTTTTAATTATTTTAATAAATAGCTATTAGATTAACGCTTTTCATATATTGCAGCCTTACAATGCAATAACATCATCTTATTCAGCACCTTTTCTCAATCCTATAATTGGCCTTTGAAAGTCAGGGTTACTTATGGGAGGCCGTAAACGTAAAAATGATTCATTTATAGATGTTGAGATGATACTATTAGATTCAAATGTAAGTATTTTCAATTTTTTCATTTCTTATGTATTTTATATTGGCTATGATTAAACTCATGACTTCAATCACATAGATATGATACAATTCCCTTCACTGATATTCATCATATGTTTTTAGAATTGCCACATTTGTGCTCTTATATCAAATGAACACGTTAGTAAGTACTGCCATATTTTCAAAAAAGAGAGTATATACTTAGTAAAAAAACTTTAATGTTTCAAAGGCACAACCTTATTGGTGACCAGTATCATGTGAGCAAAAAAATTTCTACGGTAAATATACTTCAGTCAATCTTACTGAAGGAGGAACCCATGGTATTGGCTAGTAAAAACTTGAGTTCATGGAGTTTTCAAATATTTCATCCCCGTACCCATGAAACATGTACTACTACACAGGTAACAATTGCTACATTCATTATTACTCACATTTTATTAAATCAAGGCAATTTATATATGTAAGCTTTCTCATTTGCATATTTTTTCAAACATTATTTGCAAAGTTTTAAGATTAAGCAGGTTTATGACAAGAGTGGAGATAGTAATGAGATGTAGAGAATGGTATCTATTTAGCTATGTGATTATCGGTTGGAAAATTTTTTGTAAATAAGAAAGTTTTATTGGCTAGAGAATAATAAACAATTACAGTTTTATTTGATATAGTGAAGCAAACATGGAACTCATGCTACTTGGTGATAATATTGACATTTTAGAAGTTGAAGTATGAAATAATTCCTCTGGACATTTGATAGTTGTTGTTACTTCAGCCTATGTCCATCTTTTTGCAAGTATGCCATATTTTATCCATGTAAAATTCTACTAACTTCATGTTTTTTATATTATTATAGGTCATTATTATTTGTATTTAAGGTGTGGTATGAAGTTATATTTCAATCTCTAGATCACTGAGGCCCATCATCTATTACAGTTATAAGTGCTTTAGTTAAATTTAATTTTTTTTAGACACTTTTATATCCCACATTCACATGTTTTTTTTGTTTTGTACATTAGTTGTCTATTGTTTTAAATTATTTACCAAATATTGGTACCATCAGCGTACAAGTAGCTCATGTTAATGCTAATCATATGTCATCTGATATGCCATATGAAATGCCTAAACAAGCCACGTTGCATCAGCTTGAAGGAATATGTAAGAGTGGTCAATCAATGGTAAGTACTTCATTAATCTTCCTAGTTACAACATTAATTACCTCTCGTATACTAATTATGGATGACTAAATTTTAATTTTAGTCAAAAATATTTACATCTATTGTAACCATTATGGGTGTTGATGGAAGATTTCCTTGGTGGTATATGGGATGCAAATTATGTTTGAAGAAAGTGGTGAACTAAGGTGGCTAATACTATTGTGATCACTGCAAACAAACAACCGATACAGCAATGGCACAGTATTAATTATGCACATTTTATGCTTAAATCATTTCAAAACTCATATATAGTTTCCTTAAATGTAAAGCCATATTGATTGTTTCTTTAGGTATAAGGTCGAGTTGTACATTGCAAACCCATTTTTTTATGTTCGATAAATTAGCATTTGGTCTTCTTTAGTCATCTGTTGAATCATTATATTCTCATTAAAAAATAGTATGTTACTTTCTCTTCACCTTTCCAAATTCTGAAATTTAGTTATCATGAATGTGTTAGATAACATATAATAATTATGTTTTTAAATGATAATATTTTTTATGATGAACAAACTTTGCTCACATTCTAAAAGAAAGATGAAATTACATTCCATTCTTGAAAGGATTAAAGGAATGAAGTTAATGTGGGAAGTTGAATTAACTGAGTTCAACTTTAAAAATCATTTTTCTGGATTCACAATGACAAAAATTCATAATGTCAATTATGCTAAAGAGAGTCATTCATCGTTGAATCAAATATCAAAGGTACAAATATTATAGTTGTTGTTTTCTGTACTTATATTCAAATGCACTGCATTATTTTGATATTGTTGTATAAACTAACATGATTTTATTATTTGTAGATTTTATTGCTTCACATGGTCAACATCGAGGTGCATGGAAAGAGTATTGAGAAGGGTCGGCAAATGTCAAACAGAAAAGTTGTCGAGCCTGTGAAAAATGGTCCACAAGTGCTAAAATGGATTGGGTGAAGGTGGAGAAAAAGTGGTTGTAGCAAAACTAGACAGGGGAAAGGCGCACCAAAGAAGATGATTGGGGGATGAGTGTGTTAAAGGGCTGATGACTCATGTAGAGGGCACTTTGATAGGCCATCTTGTTAACTTCGGTGTGGCCTACGGATTAGCTTAAAGTAAAAAAAGGTCAAGGAAGTGTAGAGCACTTGGCTCTTTTTGGAAAAAATGGAAGATATGAAGGTCAAGATCGATTTTCACAAGATCTTTATTGTGAGTAGTGTTAGGAAGTTGAGAGGTGTAGCATTTTTATGGAAAAAAAAAGGTGATAATAAGCTTTCTCAATTTCTCAAATGGGCATATAGATATGGAAGCAAAGGTATAGGGTAAGAAAATAAAGTGGAAAATAATAGGTTTTAATGATGAAGCAGATCATCAAAAGCAGAATTTATCCTGGAGTTTTCGGAAAGGCCTTCATAAATAAGAGTTCTTTGCCATGACTATGTGGAAAGGATTTCAATGAGATCTAATACTAGTATAAGAAGAAGGGTGCTGAGCTAAAGAGGGGAGGTGAATGGAAGACTTTGTGCAAGCGCTTTCCTTTTATGGTTTGTTTGGCTTGGAGTTTAATGGCCATTTGTTCACCTGGACAAAAGTACACAATGGAAGAGGGTAGTGTGGTGCCGATTTGATAGCACAATTGCTGTTTAATCGTGGTGGCAGTTATTCCCAGAGACAAATATGAGGGTAAAGAACACAATATTGTTTAGATCATTGTGTGATTTTGGCTCATCTTTGGCCAGTTTTGCATCCCCAATGAGTGGAAGGTTCGTTTTAATTTGAATTTAT
The DNA here is from genome assembly GCA_039654915.1 of Aquilaria yunnanensis. Classification (NCBI taxonomy): domain Eukaryota; kingdom Viridiplantae; phylum Streptophyta; class Magnoliopsida; order Malvales; family Thymelaeaceae; genus Aquilaria; species Aquilaria yunnanensis. Next base: position 49,059,828 of record CM077596.1, on the reverse strand, counting down.
ATGGTTGAGGGATGAGGCTTGTAGGGGGTGATTTCTAGTGCTTGGGCATATAATGAAGGGTGGGAAGTGGGCGGACATAAAAGGCAGTATTGTTAGTGTTCATGTAGCCTTAAAAGAATAGAATAAGGCAAGTTTCAAGAATGTACAAAAGCATAAATGTGAGCTCGAGAAGTAAGTTCAAGGGATAGGACAGTTTTGGTATTCTGACCCTTGATTAATATCATCAGCTGATGGGTTTGAAGGAGTTGAATATGTTACTATATCAAGAAGAGTTGATGTGAAGGTAGAGGTTTCAGATAGCATGGTTAAAGAAAGGTGACAAGAATTTAATATTCTTTCATGCCCATGCATCATCTAAAGAGCAAATAATCATATTCAGCATATATGAGATGTTGATGGACTATGCCATGAGGAGATCATGGATATTGCCAGAGTGTCAGAAAGTTACTTTAAGGACTTATTCTCATTGGACCACCCAGGAGCTATTGGCGAGGCAATTGATGTGTTGCACGCAAAAGTCTTAAATTTGATGAATATGAAGTTGGATAAGTCGTACGCTATAGAAGAGGTGAAGTAGGCCATTTTTTTACATGCATCCAACAAATGTGTCAAGGCCTGATGGTCTTCCAGCTTTATTTTTTCTTTAGAAATTTAGGCTTGAGGTGAGTCACTCTATTGTTGACTTCTATTTGAGTGTTTTAAATGTGATTACCCGTGCAAGAGATTAATCACATATTTTTTTCCAAATTCAAAAGGTGAAGAATCATGAAATGATGGCATAGTAGTGACCAATATGTCTGTGTAATATAGTGTATAAAATAATCTCAAATGACATTGTCAATAGGCTAAGCCTTCATACAAACGACATTTGCTTCTAACAAACAAAGTGTATTTCACAAAGGTCAGCTTATATCAGGCAATATTTTGGTTGCTTATGAGCTTTTCCACTCAATAAAAGTAGGGTGAGTAGATAAGATGGTTTTTTGTGTGCTTAAGCTTGATATGGCTAAAACATATAATAAGGTTAAGTAGGCATATTAAGAGGCATGTTTAAGATTGGGTTTCTCTAGCTATTTTGTTTTCCTGGTCATTCAGAATATGACTTATTCGATGTTGATTAATGGTCAACCTTATGGGGCAATTCAACCATAAGGGGGACTGCAATAGGGAAATTTAATATTACCTTCTTTATTTCTTTTGTACACATTAGTATTATCGACACTTTTATGCAAAGGCTTACAAGATGGTTGGATTTCTGTTGTGAGTGCTAGCAGGCTAAGGCTTTCCATTTCACACCTCTTATTTGTAGGTGATTTTATGGTGCTCTATAGGGTAACAGTGAGGAAGCTATGACACTTTTATCCAATAGCCACCAAGGTAAGCATATGAATTAAAGCAAATGGTGAACTTTGAGAAGACAAAGGCCTTCTTCAGTCTGAATACTAAGAACAATGAGTGGAGAGCATTCTCTTATTTGTTTGGGCCAATGAAGTACCATAATATAAATAGATATTATGGGCTTCCATGCTCAATAAGGTGGAGAACGAAATAGGCCTTCAGTTTTTTATGGCACAAAATAGTGAAGCTAGTCAATGGTTGGAAACAAAAAATTGTCTCAGGATAGAAAAGAAATTCTGATCAAGATGTTAGCATGTTGAATTCCAAATTATGACATGGCAGTGTTTAAAATTTTGGGAGATATTTGGGAGTCTATTAGCCATATGTTGAATTGGTTTCAATTAATGCATACAAATAGGGGTGAAGGGATACATTGGATGACATGGGATTACATGTTAGTAGAAAAAATGATAGGGATTTAGGATTCTAAAAATTGTTTATGTTTAACCATCCAATGCTTGTAAAGCAGGGATAAAGGCTTATCTAAAATGAAACATCATTAATTTTGAGAACTCTTAAAGATAAATATTTTTCTACCTCTAGGTTTCTTCTTGGTCGAGATAAAGGTAATTCCTCACTTACATGGCAATGCTTGCTCCATGGTCGGGATTTACTGAATCTTGGATTGAGGTGGTGACATGGCAATGGATCAAAATTAGTGCATAGGATGATCCATGAATCCCTGATGCTATAGAGTTTTGACTGACCACAGCGTCGGATGTTATTGATTTTCCCTCAATTTGTGCAGTTATTGACTTTTATGCACAACAATGGAACTTGGTGGAATTCTGTACCTTGTTCTCAGAGGTTGATGTTAGGTTTACTTTACATATTCCCTTACTAAACTTAGATGGTGAAAATTAGTTGAGATGACATTTTAGCTCAAATAGTAATTACTCAATTAGTAGTGGTTATCATACTTTTATGTACCTGAAAGAGGGATATGCTGTTCCATTTCAGGATCAAAGGGTTTGGAAGAAAAAATGGAATGAGACCTCTCTTAATAAGAAAAAAATTTGTTATGAAATATAACACATAACTGCCTGCCAACATGAGAAAATCCATCATGCAAAAGAGCACTAGCCAATACATTATGCCCACTTTGTCAAACGGACAAGGAGACCACCCTTAATACCCTTTGAGATTGTCGAGTTGCTTAGCACATCTGGTTTGTGCAAGGTATGCAAGTGACATGTTTAAACACACCCATAGAGTAGTTGTTTCAACTTGAGGCAAAACCGGGGGAAATGGATTGGGCAAATCTTAGAATGATAACTTGGATGTTGTAAGGAAACTGAAATAGGGTAGTGTTCAAGAATCTAGGATTGTCTCTTGGCGTGCTTACTTGGAAGATACACGAGGCTACCAATGATGTAGAACTCCAATTATCTCTAGTGTTGCCAGGGAAGATAATGCATAAATGATAGCAATCACCCAATGTCTTTGCCAAGCTTAACTTGGATGTGCCAATTGATATGTGAGGAAGACTGGGGCTGGGTGTACTGATATGTAACTCTGAAAGAAGAATGATGAGCCTGTTTGGGAAGCGTGTTTATAATGTAAAACGCTTGTTTAGTGCTAAAAGGATCGAGTTTTGGTGTTTGGTTTTCATTCAATTGAAAAACCAGAAAATGCTAAACTTTCACCGCCAAGGAAATTAGAACATGGAACGCCAAAAGCTTCCTACCCTTAGCATTTAATCAGCGCTTCTAGCATTTAGCAATAAAATTGTCAATTATACACATAAAAATTTCAAAAGTGGGAAAGAACCAATGGATTTTGCACCACAATCACAATATAAGAAAAGGAGATTGGGATGAAATCTATAGAGAAAACAAAGATTCATCTAAATAGAGCAAGCGATGGAGGAATTCAAATCAGTGCCTGTGAGTGATTTCTCTTTCAAATTTTCATTGAGTTCCATCGCATCATCACCAACTTTTGTCTTTTGCTTCTTGTTTCTTGCTGGAGTAATTACATCTACTTAGATTATACTATTTTTTTACCTTAAAGGGATCTATCACCCTAGTTTTATTTGTTATGTATTTACTTGATGAAGCTTTTAAAATTGTGAATTTTATTAAGTTTTATGGATTTTTTTATTTCATGGTTTAATTTGAAAACCCAACTTTAATCGTTGTTTTTTTTCCCTTCAAAATTGAATTTCTTTTGGGTTTCCTATGGCGTTGCATTGTTTCTGCTCAGTTTCTTTATACAGTGTGTTCAGCTTTAATTCAAGGGCAACATAATAACTAAATCTTACAATTGTTCAATTAGTATAGTGGATTGAAGTAGGCAAGGATTGAACACTAAATTGTTATCTTCATTCAACTTGAAAAATATGATGAAACAATGGCTACCTTACTATATGAATGAAAACAATTTAATTTATTAAGCCACCATATTTGGGCCTGGGTTTACTTTTCTTTACCTTTTTTTTCCTCCTTTCCCTTTTGAGAACCAAAAGTGCTTTGGTGTTTTCTATGGGATTTTATTGTTTTCTAAGTCTTAGTAAAACTGTGCTATTGTCTCAACATTAATTTATGGGTAGCACTCTTACTGGTATTGGATGTGTATTTTTTATTGAATACACTTAGTTATTATACTATCAATAGTGCTAAGTGTTATGCATTTGTTGCAGAATCGCTTTTGTATGTATTAAGAGGAACACCTTTTTAGTTTTAAATGTTTAATATCTAAATTTAGTTGTTTAAAAGTAGTTTACTTGAATAAATCCTTTTCATTTTAGATGGAGAATCAAAACTCTTAGACTAGTAGCAATCATGTTGGTGGAAGAATACGACAGGAACCTGTAGATGTCATTATATCTTCTGACACATGCTAAAAGAAACTTGATGATAATAATAGGCAAGGTGGTGGCCTAAAAAAATTTTCATGGAAGACCACAGCAGCTAAGTTAAAACATAAGATAGGGTTTTGTTATAGTGGTTCCTAGATGAAACATAAGTGGGATCAATTGAAAAAATATTGGAAGAATTAGATGAAACGTAAGAGACTTGCTACGGGGTTAGGATAGAACTCACATATAGGCACAATCAATGCTTCTAATGATTGGTGAGACAAGAATATAAAGGTTTCTTAAATAGAAACTTGTCTTACATTTATTTTAAGATATATATAAGTACTACTACATTCCATACATGCCTTATGACTTTTTTTTTTTCCTTTTGCTTTTAGGCTAACCCAAAAATTGCCAAGTTTCATACCAAAGACTTGGATCTTGAGATAGTAAAGAAGTTAGATGCATTATTTTCAGTTGTAGTTGCTAAAGGTGATGATATGTGGGCTCCATCAGATGGGCATCCTCCCCAAAGATTTTTCAGGCTTCATTAACTCAAAAATTTTGCTTAAAAGATACAAGCACTCCTTCTGCTAGTTTTGGAGAACTTCCTGTTGATTTGAGCATCCAAATGGAAATAAGCCTGTTGAGAGTGAGGATGTTGAACAGATCAATTATACTTCATACATAGATGAGAATCCAATAAGGAAAAGAAATAACAAGTTAACATCCACACAAAAAAGAAGCAATTATGTAACATACTAAAAGGAGGAGCTTCAATGTTGATAGCAAAAATAAATGGCATCAAGGAAGGTATTGAGAATCACAAGAATGCCATCATGGCTAGAGTCAACAAGCTGTGTTCTATTGTTTCTAATGCAGTTGAGGTTTTGATCTCCATGGAGGATGATGTACCACCATGTAGTTTACTTTATTGATTTGCAGCTAAGCTACTTTTAAATAAAGAGAAGTGTGAAATGTTTATGGCACGTAAAAGCTATTCTACAAGGCTTTGGAACTTGAAACCTGAATAAAGTGATATAGAAGCAAATGAAGCACACCTTTAGTAGTCTATTAGGAAATAACAAGTTCAATTTTTGTTCTTAGGTTGTTGCTAGGTTTATAACTCACTTTATGGATCTTATTATGGTGATTTAGTTTTCCTTTCTAAACTAATTTAGGATTCTAGTTATTGGTTTTATGTTTTCAAAGGAACCTGTTTTATTTTTTAAACCTTCTGTAGAATTTTTGTAGAGAATATAACATAATTGTAGCTTTGGATATTGTATTTTGGTAGAAAACTAAAAACATAAGTAATTTCTTGGTTAGTCAAACTTAGGTTTGACTTTTTGTTATAGGTCTTATTTTGGCTAAAATTTTGTGTACATGTTCCTAAACATGTTTAAGAAGTGTTAGAATTGCTTTTATAGTAAAATATCAAGTGTTACAAAGAAAATAAAGTATTTCGGCTACTATAGTAATTTAACTAATTTTAAGGGGTAAATTCCAGTTTTGGTGATTTGTAGTTTTGTTTTAACTATATCAATATATTTTGTTTGGTATTTGATTTGTGTCTGAAGGGTTTTAAAGCAATAAGGACGACTAGAGCTTTTGTTCCTATCCATACTTGAACTACTGATTTTTATGAGAAATGATTGATGGTTGGAATTTATATGTGTGGCAACGTCGGGTTTTCTGGAGTCGCCACCAATCAGTTTTCTTAGGTCGATTGGTCACCTTAAAATTGGCCTGCGAGAGTTCGGGGATCGGGAGTACGGTTACGCTAAAACAATATTGTTATAGCGCCCAAAATTGGCACCTTAGTTGATTTTAATTTTGTTTCACTTTGCTTTTAAATAATTTTCAGTTAATTTAGAAATTTTAACTGAATTAGTCGAAATGTAGATTTTTAAGTTAATTTGTATAGAATTTTATACTTCCGAACCATGGACTCTGCCGAGTCATTTGGACACGGAAGATTTGGATTCCGAACCATGGACTCTGCCGAGTCATTTGGACACGGAATTTGATGAAATTTTAATCAATTAATCCATATCGTAAATATGGATTTTTATCTTTTTTTTTATTTAATAAAAAAAGTTGATATTTTCCAAACCGTCGATTCTGCCGGATCATCCGGATATGGAAATAAACGTCCTCGAAATCTCAAGATTTTATCATCAAATTTTTTTGAAATAGACGCCCGCAATTCTGAAACTGATCTGCTGATTTTAAGGGGTACAATAAACTGATATAGTTGCATCCAGGTATCAAATTTCTATATCAAAATTCAACTCATGAAGCACCAACAAGTAAGATGCATATTAGCTATACGTATTTAACCCCCTGTGTCTCGGCTTATCAGCAACAGAAAATAAATTTGATCAGTTCATACGTCAAACCGTCTTAAACGAATAAATTTAATAGCTAAATTTGATGCATAGCAAAACAAACAAATAAAGAAACAAAAAGCTTGTTGTCGGTGGCCAATCTGCAAAATAAAAGAAACTTAGTAGCTCATATGGAAGAAAATAAGAAGATGGAGGATTAAATAAACATTTTACCATTAAAAAAAATTAATTCATTTCCCTGCCAAACCAATGCTCAGAAATTCGGAAAATAAACAAAACATAAACAGTTATTTCACGGTAGCACAAATCGCAAGAAAAACCCAAGGATTCAATTATTAGAAAGAAAATACTAGTGATGACTTAGTTCATAGATTTTCTTTATCGAAAGCATCCATTTTGTACTGTTTCGCAGCACAGCGACCAAACCAAACAGAGATCATCAGCAAAAACCAATATGGAACAGTACTCGAAAGCAAGCATGAAATCGAAGTTCCTCTCCATCACTACTCATCCGAACAAGAATCACAACCAAAACACGAAATAGGATCAAAATTACACCCGAAACGAAACAGAATTTAAAAAAAAAAAAAAATTCAATCGGATATGTTAGTGACTTAAATGATCAAAATAAAGAAAACTAATGACTAAATAAGGATTTTACCTAAAAATAAATAAAAAGTCTTTGACTTTGGTCAATAATTAAAAATGCGTCTGACGTTTTTAACTTCTCCTTCTTCCTTCGGGCATCGGGCTGGATCTGGAGAGGCGACACGGCGGCTTGGAGCAGGGTGTTGGGCGCGACGGCGTGACGGAGCGGGGGCGAGGGGAGACCGGAGACGGCGACTGGAGGGACAGCAGGGGTTAGGCGACGGGAGAAAAAGCAGCAACGAGGAGGAGGTGGCAGCGATGCGGATCAGGCGGGGAGAAGCTGGAAACGGCGAGGGGGAGTAGCGGCCGGAGGGGACTAGGCGAGGGCGAGACGACGGTGGCGCGGACACGAACGGCAGGGAGATATGTGCGTCGCGAGGCTGAAGCAGGAAGTTCGGGCTGGCGGATCCTGTGGTGGCAGCGAGGAGGAGAAGCGGAGAATGGGCATCGGCAGCAAAAAGAGGAAAAGGGAAGGCTGGCATCGCGGCGAGCAGGAGGCGGCCACGCGAAGAAAGAGAGAGGAAGGCTGTTGGGCGCCGGCGGGAAGCAAAGGTTGGCTGAGGGAAGAGAAGGAAAAAAAACAGAACTTGATTAAGAGTGAGAGAGAGTATTTTTGAGGGAGGTCGAGCTCTGTAGAGAGAGAGGTTCGGTCGTGTTAGCCAGAAAGTGGTGGAGTGGGCGAGCTGAAGGGGAAAGCTGGTTGCGGCGGCTGGCCGGGCGAACGGGTGAGGGACGCGGGGGAGAGAGAGCAGCAGCACGGGGGCGATCTAGCAGGGGAGGCGAGGCACGAGAGAGCCTGGAGCGCAGGCGCGGGACGGTGGAGCACGAAGCAGGGGGAGCACGGTGGGCACTTGAGACGGCAGAAGAAGCGATGGCAGGGGGGGCGACGAAAAACAGCTGGGCGTTTGGAGCGTGATTCGTGGAAGGCGACCAAAGAGAGAGATGTCCCCCAGGCGAGAGAGATGAGAGTCGTGAGATAGAGAAGGGAAGGGAGAGAAAGAAGAGAGTTTCGTTTTAGGGAGAGAAGACGGTGGTTATGGCAGAAAGAAGGAGGAGAAGAAGAAGAGAGCTGGCTGTTGCGAGAGGGAGAGAGAGAGAGAGAAAGTCTGGAAGAGAGAAGAGAGTAAGAGAGAAAGAGGAGCTGGAGATTGGTGTTTTCAGAGGAAAGAGATTTTTTTAAAGGGAGGACAGAGTGCTGGAGAAGGCGAGGAAGGAGAGCCGTGTGGGAGTCCTCCTCTCTCTTTTTCTTTTTTTTCTTTTTTTTTATTAGTAGGAAGAGCCCAAAAGAAGAGATCAGATCGGGGAGAGAGAGTGATCAGTGTTTTAAAATTAAAGAGGAAGCTCCTCGAAGCTCCTCGATCTCATTTTTTTTTTTTTTAATAATAATAATATTATTTTATACACACACATATATATATTATTTAACTAATCCTATAAAATAAAATGCCTCTATAAGCTATCTAATTTATTTTTATCTTTTAATAATACTAACAATAATAATTAATTTTTTTTTTTTTAAAATTTTTTTTTTAATTTTAATTTTTTTAACTTAATTTTTAAAGGGGGTTGGACGAAATTGGGTGTCAACAGCTGCCCCCCTTTGCATGCTTCATGGGACATGATGTATGCAAAGTCGTTATCAAATTTCGTCCAACTTAGCTAGGCATTGAGAACCTTCTCGCCGCCTAAATTATGAGGTTAAGAAACTTTTCTTAGAACCTCTGCGATAGGAATTCTCCTATCGTTAAATAAAAATTGATTGATTGATCGAGGTTAAGGGCCCTACCTTAGAACCTCTACGATAGGAACCTTCCTACCGTCGAAAAGAAATTGATTTGGTTGGTTTTGAGGTTTAAGGAAATGTCCTTAGAACCTCTATGATAGGAAAGCTCCTATCGTTGTAAGATGGACTGATTGATTGATTGTTTGAGGTTAAGGAAATGTCCTTAGAACCTCTAACGATAGGAAAGGTTCTATCGTTGTAAGATGGACTGAATGATTGATTGTTTGTTTGAGGTTAAGGAAAGGTCCTTAGAACCTCTAACGATAGGAAAGGTTCTATCGTTGTAAGATGGACTGAATGATTGATTGTTTGTTTGTTTGAGGTTTAAGGAAAGGTCCCTAGAACCTCTAACGATAGGAAAGGTTCTATCGTTGTAAGATGGACTGAATGATTGATTGTTTGTTTGAGGTTTAAGGAAAGGTCCTTAGAACCTCTAACGATAGGAAAGGTTCTATCGTTGTAAGATGGACTGAATGATTGATTGTTTGTTTGAGGTTAAGGAAAGGTCCTTAGAACCTCTAACGATAGGAAAGGTTCTATCGTTGTAAGATGGACTGAATGATTGATTGTTTGTTTGAGGTTTAAGGAAAGGTCCTTAGAACCTCTAACGATAGGAAGGGTTCTATCGTTGTAAGATGGACTGAATGATTGATTGTTTGTTTGAGGTTTAAGGAAAGGTCCTTAGAACCTCTAACGATAGGAAAGGTTCTATCGTTGTAAGATGGACTGAATGATTGATTGTTTGTTTGAGGTTTAAGGAAAGGTCCTTAGAACCTCTAACGATAGGAAAGGTTCTATCGTTGTAAGATGGACTGAATGATTGATTGTTTGTTTGAGGTTTAAGGAAAGGTCCTTAGAACCTCTAACGATAGGAAAGGTTCTATCGTTGTAAGATTGACTGAATGATTGATTGTTTGTTTGAGGTTAAGGAAAGGTCCTTAGAACCTCTAACGATAGGAAAGGTTCTATCGTTGTAAGATGGACTGAATGATTGATTGTTCTCGAGGCAAAGGTTCCATCCTTAAAACCTCGGATTGATTGATTGATCTCGAGGCAAAGGTTCCATCCTTAAAACCTCGGATTGATTGATTGATCTCGAGGCAAAGGTTCCATCCTTAAAACCCCGGATTGATTGATTGATGTCGAGGTAAATGTTCCATCCTTAAAACCTCGGATTGATAATTGATCTCGAGGCAAAGGTTCCATCCTTAAAACCCCGGATTGATTGATTGATGTCGAGGCAAAGGTTCCATCCTTAAAACCTCGAATTGATTGATTGATGTCGAGGCAAAGATTCCATCCTTAAAACCTCGGATTGATAATTGATCTCGAGGCAAAGGTTCCACCCTTAAAACCCCAGATTAATTGATTGATCTCGAGGCAAAGGTTCTATCCTTAAAACCCCGGATTGATTAATTGATGTCGAGGCAAAGGTTCCATCCTTAAAACCTCGACGATTGATTGAGTTCGAGGCAAAGGTTCCATCCTTAAAACCTCGGATTGATAATTGATTGTTTTCGAGGCAAAGGTTCCATCCTTAAAACCTCGGATTGATAATTGATCTCGAGGCAAAGGTTTCATCCTTAAAAGCCCGGATTGATTGATTGATCTCGAGGCAAAGGTTCCATCCTTAAAACCTCGGATTGATTGATTGATTTCGAGGCAAAGGTTCCATCCTTAAAACCTCGGATTGATTGATTGATGTCGAGGCAAAGGTTCCATCCTTAAAATCTCGGATTGATTGATTGATTTCGAGGCAAAGGTTCCATCCTTAAAACCTCGGATTGATTGATTGATTTCGAGGCAAAGGTTCCATCCTTGAAACCTCGGATTGATTGATTGATGTCGAGGCAAAGGTTCCATCCTTAAAACCTCAGATTGATTGGTTGATTTCGAGGCAAAGGTTCCATCCTTAAAACCTCGGATTGATTGATTGATTCTTTTCGAGGCAAAGGTTCCATCCTTAAAACCCTGATGATGAAAATTGATTTTGAGGCTAATGAGCTTTCCTTAGGACCTCGAGCGAAATTTATATGAAAGCAATTGAAATTGGAATAATTTTCTTCGAAAGTGTGAATTTTCATAATAGGCGAGCACAAAGAATTAGGCTTCGATAAAACGAGTGAATCTTGATGATGACAATAACACTGACAAATTATGTAAAGGGAACGGATGTTTGGAATCAATATTCAAGGTTCATCTAATATTTTCTTCAATAAATATAGATTCCCTTGTGAGATATGTCATCCGAATAAAGTTAAAGCTTAACTACCCCAAAATGTTATGCCTAGTAGACCTAATAGGATGCGTCTCAAGAGTAACAAAAATTACTCTTTACTCAGCCATTCCAACCTAAAGGCATTGTCCTATGGTTTTAATATCAGCATGGACGAAACTATCTTATAAAAAAAGAAATTCCCTGAAAAGAAAAACTGAAACGCGAAAGAAAATGCTGATAATAAAACTAAAGGACAAGAAAAACGGATCAGATCGCTTCTTTCTTCCACAATACTTCAACAGGGTGAGTAGAGGACCATTATGGGAGTGAACTGGTCGGGAAAGACTGTCGTGTCCAGTCTATCTGAATCATTGCTGGATCTGGTTCAGGAACAAAAGCTTGTATTTTATCTAGCAATTCTTCAGCAGTTGTTGTGGATATTATGATTCGCCGTGCTACTCTTGATATGAAATTCTTAGTAATCGTGACTTTGATCCTCGTCTTCCACTGGCTTTGCGTCCAGTAATGGCTTTAATGCTTTCTATGAATCGGTGATTTGCATCTCATCTAGCTTTCTCACAAACTGGCAAACAGGGTCGTTTAGGGTCAGATTCCCAAGACTGTAACGATCTCGTTCTTTTTGGAAAATTATCCATAATCCAACAACCTCAAATTGCACTATTCTGCAAGAATGCGCTTCCAGAACCTCTCGAATATCTTCCAGAGATTCCTTACGCAAGCCATTCTTGATGAATTTTATTCTATCATTACGATTTCTGGTGATCACTCCTGGAGAACGACATTTATTGCCGCAAATCCACCATCCACAATTATGACAAACGCCTAGCCTCTTTGCTCTTCTTTTTTTGGCATAAGCGCTTTTACCAAAGCCGGGCATACGGGGAAAGAACGTTTCTGGAACTTCACCAGCTGAACGAACCTTAGCTTCAATTAGCCACCGCACATTATCAGGAATGCCTTTGTGCATAAATACTCTGAATCGTTCACATCTAGCTTGATAAATATTTTTAAGAACATTTATTGGGAAGGAAGGAAAATACTTTCGTAGGGCGGAAAGAGAAGACTCCATTGATAAAGGAGGCAAAGAAAGAAATTAGTGATTGTAGGAAACGAAAATAACTAACACATATTTATAGTGATGAAAGGGATAATGCGTTAATTACACTTACAGAAGCAAGTACATTATTGTCAAAAGAAAAGACAAATGACAGCTTATATGTACAGCAATCATGACTGTGGCTCTCATCTTCCACTAGTTTATGTCTAGTAACGGCTTCAATGCCTTCTATAAGTCGGGGATTTGCTTCCCATCCAGTTTTCTCACAAACTGGCAAACAGGGTCATTAAAAGTTAGATTTCCAAGACTGTAACGATCCTGTTCTTTACGGAAAGTCCACCATAAATCCATAATTTCCCATTGCACTATTTCACAAGAATGTGTTTCAAAAGTTAATAGGATATCATCCAAAGATTCCTTACGCAGGCCATTCTTGATGAATTTTCTTTTATCTTCATGATTTCTAGAGATGTATCCTAAAGAGCGACATTTAGTATTACAATTACATCGTCCACATTTATGACAGACACCTAGCCTTTTTGCTCTTCGCTTTTTGGCATAAGCGCTTTTACCAAAGCCGGGCATACGGGGAAAGAACGCTTCTGGAACTTCACCAGCTGAACGAACCTTAGCTTCAATTAGCCACCGCACATTGTCAGGAATGCCTTTGTGCATAAAGACTCTAATCCTTTCACATCTAGCTTGGTAAATCATTTTAAGAACATTTATTGGGATGGAAGGAAAGTATTTTTGCATGGCGGAAAGAGTAGAATCCATTGATAAAAGAAGAATTTGAGAGAAGAGATGAAGAAATCAGTTATTGTAGGAAACTGAAATAACCGATTATGAGAGTCAGAGAGTATTGCATCCGCTACTTAACCGGAAAGAAGAACACGCATTTATAGCGATGAAAGGATAACGTGTTAATTACGCTTACAGGAACAAGTATATTATTGTCAAAATAAAAGACAAATGACAGCTTATATGTACAGGAATCATGACCGTGGCTCTCATCTTCCCCTGATTTATGTCCAGTAATGGCTTCAATGCCATCTATAAGTCGGGGATTTGCTTCCCATCCAGTTTTCTTACAAACTGACAAACAGGATCATTTAAAGTCACATTCCCAAGACTGTAACGGTTTCGTTCTTTATGGTAAGTCCTTCATAAACTGATAATTTCACCTTGCACTTTTCCACAAGAATGCGTTTCAAGAGTCTCTCGGATATCTTCCAGAGATTCCTTACGCAGGCCATTCTTAATGAATTTTCTTTTATCTTCACGATTTATGGAGATGTATCCTAAAGAGCAACATTTAGTAATACAATTCCATCGCCCACATTTATAACACACGCCTAGTCTCTTTGCTCTTCGCCTTTTGGCATAACGGCTTTTACCTAAACCGGGCATGCGGGGCATAAATGCATCTGGAACTTCACCCGCCAGACGGACCTTAGCTTCAATTATCCACTGCACATTATCGGGAATGCCTTTGCATGTAAAAACTCTGATTCTTTCACATCTAGCAAGGTAGATCTTTTTAAGGACTTTTATTGGAAGGGAAGGAAAGTATTTTCGCAGTGCAGAAAGAGTAGAATCCATTGATGAGAGAAGAATTTGAGAGAAGAGGGAAATGAATCAGTTATTGTAGGAGACTGGAATAACCGAATTTAGAAGTCACGGGGTATCTTATCCGCTGCTTAATCAGAAGGAAGAACACGCATTTATAGTGATGAAAAGGGATAACGTGTCGATTACACTTAGGGGAGCGTGTACATCTGTCAAAAGAAAATGCAAACTTTTCCAAATATAACAAACTGTATGTACAGTAATTGTGACTGTGGCTCACATCTTCCACTGGTTTTACGTCCAGTAACGGCATTAACGGCTTCTATGAGTCGAGGATTTGTTTCCCATCCAGTTTTCTTACAAGCTGGCAAACAGGGTCATTTACAGTCAGATTCCCGGGACTGTAACGGTTTCGTTCTTCATGAAAAATGCTCCATAAACCAAGAAGTTCACGTTGCACAGATCCACAAGAATGCGTCTCAAAAGTCAATTGGATATCATCCAACGAGTCCTTACTCAGGCCATTCTTAATGAATCGTATTTTATCTTCTCGATTATCAGAGATCATCCCTAAAGAACCACATTTAGTATTATAAGTCCACCGTCCACATTTATGGCAGACTTGTAACCTTTTCGCTCTTCGCTTTTTGGCATAAGAGCTTTTGCCTATACCAGGCATGTGAAACACAAATGCCTCTGGGATTTCACCTGCCAAACGAACCTTGGCTTCGATTAACCACCGCACATCTTCAGGGATTCCTTTGTGCATCAGAACTCTTAATCGTTCACAGCGAACTTGGTAGATCTTTTTGAGGATGTTCATTGGGAGAGAATGGAAATACTTTCGCAAGGCGGAAAAAGTAGGATCCATTTTCTAGGAGGAAGTAAAAGAAAGAAGGGGTGAAGGAATCAGTTATTATGGGCAACTGAGAGAACCGACTTGAGAGTCACGGAGTACCGTATCCGCCGTTTAACCGGAAAAGTAGATCCTACTTCATTTTGATGTGATAGATATTTTTTATCTTGGATATTCCATCGAGCTGACGTTGATGCAGTCCTCGATTATTAAATCCATTGTCCGCTTTTGACAAAGTTTCAACGACAATATTTCTTGATGTCTACCTTATCTTTGACCACAGCCATCTCTTATCTTGGATACTACTAGCTGACGTCAATCCTGTCCTTCCAGGTGTAGTCTTGATTATTGAATCGGTAGCCAAGCTTTTGACAATATTGTCTACCTTATCCTTGAATTCCTGATGCGGGTTGGTCCCGCATATTAGCTGTGTATCCAGTGATAGATTGGTAAGAGCTGATGTTATTGAGATCTCAGCTTATACTGCTGTAACGGTGCGGTGGATGTGTTTCCCATTTGATTCCTATCATGTAAAAGTCATGCATGCATGATGTGAAATGCATGAATGCAAAGCATGTGTAATTGATGGTTTTTTTTTGTATGGATCTAGTTCTTTATGTCTTTGTTTTACTGGATCCTCTTTGTGATGGCCTTCTTGGACTATCATTGAATCTCTTTATGCTTTCCAACTTTTGTTCACTGTCTCAAAAGCCCAACTCTTTTCAAAATCCCCTTTCTTTGACTTGTTCTTGAATTTTGGCCTCAATTTCTTTAAAGTTGGCCCGCCTCATAATTTATATCTCTTTCGGGTACTCATCCATTGTCATGGATTTGATACCATCAAAGGCTTTACTTTCAATGTCTGCTTTGCCCATTTTCTTGTGACCGTGCTGACACTTACTTATTCCCATGTTATAATCTGAATGATTGCTCTTCCTTGAACTCATGTTTTGATCCATAAGACTTGCCCCCTTGTCTATTGAACTTCTTTCTTGGCAGTACTATTCTTACGCTTCGCAGAGACTACTTTGCCCCCCTGAATATGGTATTTATGTCGATAAAAGGTATCATCTCGCCTTTGATTTAACAGAAGGTCGAGCATTTCTAGACCTTTGTGATGGCACTTGATCGTAAATTTCTCTTACAAGAACCACATCTTATTAAAGAAAGACTCAAGCTATCTCCTCACTTTTAAGTCTACACACATTAATGAATAATGGTTTGGCCTTAAAGAAAAACTTTCATCGATTTGCAAAGCTTGACAAAGTAATTTATGGTCTTTATTTTTAATTAAAATATCCTGCCACTCTTCCCTTTCCAACTCGAAGACATAAACTGTGCAAGGCAATAAGGTATAAACATGATTCACAAGGATAGCCTTTTAGCTGAATGAGGATGATATCGAGAGGTAAATGTTAGGTGTGAGGGAAATTAAGTTTAAATGTTTTTGCTGCAGTCTTTTAGCTGAATGAGAATAATATTAAGAGGTAAATATTAGGTCTAAGTAAAGTTAAGTTTGAGTGGTGTGAAAGAAGGGTATTTTAATACTACTCGTGAGCAGTATTAAATAAGGTAGAAACATGATTCACAATGATAGTCTTTTAACTAAATGAGGATGTTAGGTCTGAGGAAAGTTAAATTTAAGTGGTGTGAAAGAAGGGTCTTTTAATACTACTCGTGAGCAAATTTGATTGTGGTGAAAAACTCAATAGTGATGACCTCAACTTGCCACTCTTTCCAGAAAGTTAGACCTCATCTGTTGCCCCCTAACTATTGTGATCTTTATGCATGCTTGGTTTGAGGGTTGCTTTTGTGTTCTAAACCACCTTTGCAGGTTTTCAGTCTAGAATCCATAGCTCACTTTTTTTGTTTTCTTTCTTTTGCTCTAACTTGAGCCTCTTTTTTTTTTTTTTTTTTTGTTTCCTTTTTTTTTTTTTTTTGTGAGCTATGGTGATGACATACTTGATAACTCTCTTGAAGTGAGATGACTCAAGTGGCCTTGCTTGCTCGTGCTTGTTCTCAGTCCTTTTTGGTTTTGAATTTTCCGTTGTTGTCTTTTGATGGAAGGGATGAATTTCTCTTTTCGGAGTTTGTGTTGCAAAGAACTGAGATCATAGCCCTCTTGAAGTGAAATGATTCAAGTGGCCTTAGTTGCTTGTGTTTGCTCTCAGTCTCTTTTTTTTTTGTTTTGGATTTTCCCTTTAATGGCTTTTGATGGAAGGGATAAACTTCTTTCCTTTGTTGGAATTTGTGTTGCGGAAAACTGAGAATTTTTTTTTTGTATTGAGCGTTTGTGAGAATTGGGAGGCCATTGAAGTCATTTAATATGAGAGCTACCTTGTTTGGAAGCTAACCCTAGACTTCTTGTAAGGATGTTGATAACCACTATGAATTCTTTTTTTTTTTAGAGTTGGGGTGCAACATATGAAATCCTTCTTACTAGATTTGACAGCACTTTCAAGATCGCCACTATTAAATCTCCCCTAACTTTTTTATTTTCACCCACGAGTAGTATCGTTTTCAAAGCAAAGTATGATAGCAATAATGGATAGTATAATGGAAAGGAGTGAGAGATGGATGTAAAAACGGAATTTTTGGTAAGAAGTGGTAGAATGTGTAGGTGTAATAATTGAATTTTTTTGTAAAAATTGGTAGAATGTGTAGAAGTAATAATGGGATTGAAAAGTGGTAGAATGCACACACAACATCTTTTTGTTAGAGAACAAAAAGAATTACCGGTTGTCGAAAAGTAAAGTGTGATGGCAATAATGGATAGTATAATGGCAAAGAGTGTAAAAATGGAAAGTAGTAGAATGCACGCATTACATCTTTTTGTTGTACCAGAAAAAGAATAGCAGGTGTCCATTTAACAAAGACTACACCCTAGATTCTGGACTAAATCTAGGAGATTTTTACTATTAAATTACTTTTGCAAGCTTTCAAAGATACAAGTTTATTCAAAGGATTCCCTGTCATTCAAAAGTGTGTGCGAACTGTTAGGTCAGATCTGACTTGGAGCCCTTCCAAGATTAATGTAATTCCAGCTCAAAATCTTCACTTTCAATTACCAATCACATCGGGCCTAGCAACTTGGACTCGACCAACTGTTGGACCTTGAGTTTCAATATGACAGAATTTTCAGTTACATGTCCAATTGAACCTTTTTGATAATCATATTTGGCATTTGGGTCATTCCAACTTGGAAGATGAGGCTACTTGGTCTTTGCTACCGTTGATAGAGGTGATAGCAGAATGCTTTCTTAAGCCAAAACTGTGATTAACTTTCTGTCAATAATGAATTTCATTTTTTGGTGTAATGAGGAGGGAATTGCTCCGGCCATATTTTCTATCTTGGACTCTATATCTATGAGACGTCCTTCGGTTTGTTCTGCCATTAGTCTTGTTTGGAGCCGAGTTGGATATCGGTGTTGAGGTCCAATTTTACCTTTTTAAAGTAAGATTTATTTTATTAGATTTTACATGTATGTGATTGATGCAATGAATGCATGCATGCAATGTGAGATTATGTTTTTATCAGACTTTGTATGTACGTGATTGATGTAATGGTTGTATGAAATGAGATTATGTTTTTATCAGACTTTATATGCACGTGATTAATGTAATGCATGCATGCGATGAGTGAGTTTGCTTATCCATTATCGTAGAACTTCAAAACTTTTAGTTGTCATTATAAAGACCAAAAAGTTAGCATAATTTGATGCGTGGTTTTGATGCATGAAGAATAATTGCACAGAACGGAAGTATAACAAAAGAAAAATAAGGTTATTAACAAGTTAAATAGTAATTAACAACTCATGAAGTATTATGGATAAACAAGTTAAAACCATACGAAGAAAAGTGTAGAATAACAACACAGCATAACAAGGATATGCTTATGGCGTTGGTAAAATGGTAGAAATTCTATGGTCAGTTCTATGGTTAAGTGGGGAGTTCTATATGCATAAGGTGGTTTATCAAAAAGGCAAGGGATAGTTCCCGAATCCCATCACTAAATTATAGTGACGGCCCGATTCCTTACCCTCTAGGGTTTATGTAAGGAATGGATTAATTCGAGTCGTAGCTTTTCGTGGGCCCATACAGAGACTAACCGTCTCAGAAGGCAATACACTACTTTGCTACTTTGAAACCGGTGAAGGATTGGAGACCATGGCCTCACAAGGACAACAACACCAATTCCGCTTAGAAAGCTCGGGTATAGAGCTTCATATTGTGAATGCATTATGCATGTTTAGAATAAGTAAATATAACATATAAATCCACATAATAAGCAGCAAAGCAAAACAAAACAAATCAAGTTTTAGGCTCGACTCACTAACCGGGGTCCCCAGTGGAGTCGCCAAGCTGTGGCAACATCGGGTTTTCAGGAGTCGCCACCAATCAGTTTTCTTAGGTCGATTGGTCACCTTAAAATTGGCCTGCGAGAGTTCGGGGATCGGGAGTACGGTTACGCTAAAACAATATTGTTATAGCGCCCAAAATTGGCACCTTAGTTGATTTTAATTTTGTTTCACTTTGCTTTTAAATAATTTTCAGTTAATTTAGAAATTTTAACTGAATTAGTCGAAATGTAGATTTTTAAGTTAATTTGTATAGAATTTTATACTTCCGAACCATGGACTCTGCCGAGTCATTTGGACACGGAAGATTTGGATTCCGAACCATGGACTCTGCCGAGTCATTTGGACACGGAATTTGATGAAATTTTAGTCAATTAATCCATATCGTAAATATGGATTTTTATCTTTTTTTTATTTAATAAAAAAAGTTGATATTTTCCAAACCGTAGATTCTGCCGGATCATCCGGATATGGAAATAAACGTCCTCGAAATCTCAAGATTTTATCATCAAATTTTTTTGAAATAGACGCCCGCAATTCTGAAACTGATCTGCTGATTTTAAGGGGTACAATAAACTGATATAGTTGCATCCAAGTATCAAATTTCTATATCAAAATTCAACTCATGAAGCACCAACAAGTAAGATGCATATTAGCTATACGTATTTAACCCCCTGTGTCTCGGCTTATCAGCAACAGAAAATAAATTTGATCAGTTCATACGTCAAACCGTCTTAAACGAATAAATTTAATAGCTAAATTTGATGCATAGCAAAACAAACAAATAAAGAAACAAAAAGCTTGTTGTCGGTGGCCAATCTGCAAAATAAAAGAAACTTAGTAGCTCATATGGAAGAAAATAAGAAGATGGAGGATTAAATAAACATTTTACCATTAAAAAAAAATTAATTCATTTCCCTGCCAAACCAATGCTCAGAAATTCGGAAAATAAACAAAACATAAACAGTTATTTCACGGTAGCACAAATCGCAAGAAAAACCCAAGGATTCAATTATTAGAAAGAAAATACTAGTGATGACTTAGTTCATAGATTTTCTTTATCGAAAGCATCCATTTTGTACTGTTTCGCAGCACAGCGACCAAACCAAACAGAGATCATCAGCAAAAACCAATATGGAACAGTACTCGAAAGCAAGCATGAAATCGAAGTTCCTCTCCATCACTACTCATCCGAACAAGAATCACAACCAAAACACGAAATAGGATCAAAATTACACCCGAAACGAAACAGAATTTAAAAAAAAAAAAAATTCAATCGGATATGTTAGTGACTTAAATGATCAAAATAAAGAAAACTAATGACTAAATAAGGATTTTACCTAAAAATAAATAAAAAGTCTTTGACTTTGGTCAATAATTAAAAACGCGTCTGACGTTTTTAACTTCTCCTTCTTCCTTCGGGCATCGGGCTGGATCTGGAGAGGCGACACGGCGGCTTGGAGCAGGGTGTTGGGCGCGACGGCGTGACGGAGCGGGGGCGAGGGGAGACCGGAGACGGCGACTGGAGGGACAGCAGGGGTTAGGCGACGGGAGAAAAAGCAGCAACGAGGAGGAGGTGGCAGCGATGCGGATCAGGCGGGGAGAAGCTGGAAACGGCGAGGGGGAGCAGCGGCTGGAGGGGACTAGGCGAGGGCGAGACGACGGTGGCGCGGACACGAACGGCAGGGAGGTATGTGCGTCGCGAGGCTGAAGCAGGAAGTTCGGGCTGGCGGATCCTGTGGTGGCAGCGAGGAGGAGAAGCGGAGAATGGGCATCGGCAGCAAAAAGAGGAAAAGGGAAGGCTGGCATCGCGGCGAGCAGGAGGCGGCCACGCGAAGAGAGAGAGAGGAAGGCTGTTGGGCGCCGGCGGGAAGCAAAGGTTGGCTGAGGGAAGAGAAGGAAAAAAAACAGAACTTGATTAAGAGTGAGAGAGAGTATTTTTGAGGGAGGTCGAGCTCTGTAGAGAGAGAGGTTCGGTCGTGTTGGCCAGAAAGTGGTGGAGTGGGCGAGCTGAAGGGGAAAGCTGGTTGCGGCGGCTGGCCGGGCGAACGGGTGAGCGACGCGGGGGAGAGAGAGCAGCAGCACGGGGGCGATCTAGCAGGGGAGGCGAGGCACGAGAGAGCCTGGAGCGCAGGCGCGGGACGGTGGAGCACGAAGCAGGGGGAGCACGGCGGGCACTCGAGACGGCGGAAGAAGCGATGGCAGGGGGGGCGACGAAGAACAGCTGGGCGTTTGGAGCGTGATTCGTGGAAGGCGACCAAAGAGAGAGATGTCCCCCAGGCGAGAGAGATGAGAGTCGTGAGATAGAGAAGGGAAGGGAGAGAAAGAAGAGAGTTTCGTTTTAGGGAGAGAAGACGGTGGTTATGGCAGAAAGAAGGAGGAGAAGAAGAAGAGAGCTGGCTGTTGCGAGAGGGAGAGAGAGAGAGAGAAAGTCTGGAAGAGAGAAGAGAGTAAGAGAGAAAGAGGAGCTGGAGATTGGTGTTTTCAGAGGAAAGAGATTTTTTTAAAGGGAGGACAGAGTGCTGGAGAAGGCGAGGAAGGAGAGCCGTGTGGGAGTCCTCCTCTCTCTTTTTCTTTTTTTTTCTTTTTTTTTTTATTAGTAGGAAGAGCCCAAAAGAAGAGATCAGATCGGGGAGAGAGAGTGATCAGTGTTTTAAAATTAAAGAGGAAGCTCCTCGAAGCTCCTCGATCTCATTTTTTTTTTTTTTAATAATAATAATATTATTTTATACACACACATATATATATTATTTAACTAATCCTATAAAATAAAATGCCTCTATAAGCTATCTAATTTATTTTTATCTTTTAATAATACTAACAATAATAATTAATTAATTTTTTTTTTTAATTTTTTTTTAATTTTAATTTTTTTAACTTAATTTTTAAAGGGGGTTGGACGAAATTGGGTGTCAACAATATGAAATTTTCACATTTGATCCAAATTTTGATCTAGATGAATTGGCCAATGGTGAAAAAGAATTGCATACCATAGCCGTAGAAAACATGATGTGGACTCACTAGACAAGAGTGATGTTACAACACATTGATGACTATTATTGAAAGTATATTCTTAAGAAACCACACATGACTTCTCTACAAACAGGTAAGCTATTCTTAGTCCCCCAACCTGTCAAAAATAGCAGTAGTATAGTCACATTGTTGACACCCAATTTCGTCCGGCCATTAAAATAATTTTAAAAAAAATTAAATAAAAAAAAATTAATTAAAAATGTATTATTATTATTATTGTTATTATTATTACTAAAATTTTTTTTAATTAGTTTAAAATATATTTTTTTGTTTTGTTTTGTGAAGATTTGATATATGTGTGTATATGTGTATGTTTGAAAGAAAAAAAAGAAAACTCCATAAAAATGACAAAATTAAAAAAGTTTGAGATAAAAATAACAAAATTAAGAAGTTTCAGGCAAAATTGACAAATTCTGAAAGTTCCAGGAGCATTTGGTAGTTTGTCACATAAAATTTTGAGCCTGCCGACGTTTCTGGCCCAAATTGACAGAAAACGATAAAATTGTCAAAATCAGAAGCTTCAGGAACTTATCCAGAGGCTGAGAGACGTAAAGGACTAAAATTGTCATTTTACCAATTTAAGAGATAAGTTTGAATTTTTTTATTAATTTATCCATCAACAGTTCAGCTAAACTTCGTCTATAAATATCCCCCCAAATTTTGTGCTGAACACAGAAAAAAATAGCAAAAAAACTTAGAGCTCCGTTTTAAAAACAGAGAAAATTATAGCCCTTAGCCCCAGCTCTCTTCCCTTCTTCCCCAGAAAGCCAAATTTTTTTTTTCACTGCTGTTCCCTCTCTCTCTCTCTCTCTCTCTCCGCCGTGCCCCTCGCCGCCCGCCGCCGCCGTCCCTCTCCCTCGCGCCGCCGCCGTCCTTCCACCTTGCTGTCCCGCCGCCCATCTCGCCGTGACGTCGCCGTCCTCCTCCGCCGTTCGTTTCCTCTCCCCAGCCGCCACACCGCCCAGCCGCCAAGCCGCCCCGTCGCCTCGCCGCCCCGCCGCTCACATCACCCCGCCGTAGCGCCGCCGTCGCCCCTGCCTCGTGCCGCCACGCCAGCAGCCCCACCCCCCTGCCCCTCTCTACCGCGTCGCGCCTGCGTACCCAGGAAATTCAAAAATTTCAACTTCTAGGTAAAATTCAAATTTAATCTTTCATCTTTTCAACTTCTTTCACTTTGGTCACTAACTTTTTCTTTTGTTCTTGCAGAATTAATTACTAACCTTTTTAATTTTTACTTGTTTGTTTATTATTTGTTTATTACTAACCCTTTTTTTATTGTTGTTGTTAACAACTAACTTACTAACTTTTATTATTGATATTATTATTAATTTAATTAACTTTGTTAATTAACAATTAATTAATTTGACTAACTTTTTATTATTGTTGTTAATTAATTAATTTAATTAACTTGGCTAACTTTTTATTGTTGTTAATTAATTAATTTAATTAACTTGGCTAACTTTTTATTATTGTTGTTAATTAATTAATTTAATTACCTTGACTAACTTTTTATTATTGTTGTTAATAATTAATTTAATTAACTTGGCTAACTTTTTATTGTTGTTAATTAATTAATTTAATTAACTTGGTTAATTAAAAATTAATTAATTTGGCTAACTTTTATTATTGTTAACAATTAATTAACTTGACTAACTTTTTATTATTGTAATTAATTAATTAATTTAATTAACTTGGTTAATTAACAATTAATTAATTTGGTTAACTTTTATTATTGTTGTTAATTAATTAACTTCTAACTTTTTATTATTGTTGTTAATTAATTAATTTAATTAATTTGGTTAATTAACAATTAATTAATTTGGCTAACTTTTATTATTGTTATTAATTAATTAACTTGGCTAACTTTTTATTATTGTTGTTAATTAATTAACTTGACTAACTTTTTATTATTGTTGTTAACAATTAATTAAACTTGGCTAATTTCTATTATTGTTGTTAATTACTTTAATCAACTTTGCTGACCTTTATTATTATTTATTTTTAAAATGGATGGCCAAAAAGCCCCAGTTTATTTTATTTAATTCACCTTTACCCTTTACTAATAAATAAATAAATGAAAATTAAAAGAAGGTTATTTTGTAATTAATTATTTAGGCTAATAAAAAAAATCATTTTTAAAAGCCAATTATTTTTATTTTTTTTATGTTTTTTTATTATTTCTTTAAAAATAACAAAGTTGACTTTTTATTCCTTTTTGTTAAAATTAATAAATAGAAATAATTAAATAATTCTAAAAAAATATACAAAAAATTCTTTTTAAACATATCTTTAAAATTAAAAATTCAAGAAAAATCCAATAAAAATTATAATTAAAATTAGTAATTAATTAAATAATTAAAATTTAACAAAAATTAAAAATCCATGACAAAATGATCCGCCAGGATCTATGGCTTGGAAATATTTTTAAATAAAGTATATAAATAAACTTTTCTTTATTAAAAATAAAAATTTTGGGACTAATATATTAATTATTTATTAAATAATAATAAAATATAAATTTTTAGTTTTCTTTATTAATAAAAAAAAGGTAAAATTTTTGGGTTAATATTTTATTCAGTAACATTTTACTTATTTCTTTTAAAATAATAAAATATGACTTTTTTTTTAGTAATAAAAATAATGATAAAAGTAAAATTTTTGGGCTAATATTTTATTCAGTAATATTTTGCTTATTTCTTTTAAAATAATGAAAAGATATAACTTTTTGTTTCCTTTATAAAAGTCTTAGCAAATGATTTCAAAAATAGAATAAATTCAAATGGATTAAATTATCTCTTAAATATCTTAGACTTATTAATTAAAATTATTTATCATACAAAAAAAAACATAAAAAATGAAATATAAATATCAAAACTTTCCTTTATTTTTTTAAAATATACATATAAAATTTATTTTTTTAAGATCCTTGTTAAATAATCACTTCTTTTTAGTTAATTTTTTTTATCAAAAAACAAAACATATAAATATCAAAAATTTTCCTTTATGTTTAAAATATACATAAAATTTTTTTTTAGTTTCTTTTCTTGAATAATCATTTTTGCTTAATTCATTCAAAACAAAATTAAGACTTTTGTTCTATTTTTGAAAAATACATATGAATTTTGCCTTCATCATTGAATAAATAAAATTTTAATTAAATAAAAAAAACATAAAATAAATCTAAGTCATGTTGTTAAGTCTAAAAATTTTTAGTTCATGGTATATTGGCTGGAAACTGTCTCGTGTCCGCTTTTGAGCTGCTTCACCTGGTGAAGAGGGTCTGGCTGAGTAACAACGCCCCGTACAATGATCAAAATTTTTTTTTGAATTAACTTCTTATTAAAAAAAATTAATTACTTTTTTTTAAGTAATTCTTTAAATAATAAATATCCTTCATTAAACAAGAAAAATTAATAAAAAAAAAAGAAAAGAAAGATAAGAAAAAGAAAAAAAAAAAGAAAAGAAAGATAAGAAAAAGAAAAGAAAAGAAAGAAAGGAAAGATAAAATCAAAAGAAAAAAAAGGAAAAGAAAAGAAAAATAAATAAATAAATAAAATTTTTAGATTATTAATAAATCTAAAAATTTCATAAACAAAAAGAATTATGAATTAGTAATTAAACTAACAATTAATTCTATAATAAGTAAGAATGTAATAATTAATTATAAAAAATTAATTTCCATATCCGGATGATCCGGCAGGATCTACGGTTTGGAAAACTTTTTTTTACTAAATAAATTAAATAAATACAAAGATAAAAAATCCATATTTACAATATGGATTAAATTATTTAAAAGTTCACCAAATTCCGTGTCCAAATGACTCGGCAGAGTCCATGGTTCGGAATCAAAATCTTCCGTGTCCAAATGACTCGGCAGAGTCCATGGTTCGGAAGTATAAAATTTCATACAAATTAATTAATTTAAAAAAATCCACATTTCGACTAATCCAGTTAAAATTTCTAATTTTGAAAATTAACTGAAAATTTTTTAAAAGCAAAGCAAAACAAAATTAAAATCAACTAAGGTGCCAATTTTTGGGCGTTTTAACAAAGTTGTTTTAACGTAACCGTACTCCCGATCCCCGAACTCTCGCAGACCATATTTTAGGTATCCAATCGACCTAAGAAAAAACAGATTGGTGGCGACTCCATAAAACCCGACGTTGCCACAGCTTGGCGACTCCACTGGGGAGTCGACGTTAGTGAGTCGAGCCTAAAGTTGATTTGTTTTGATTTACTTTGCTTTACTATTATGTGGATTTATATATTATATTTACTTAAGTAAACATGCATAATGCATTCACAAAATGAAGCTCTATACCCGAGCTTCCTTAAATCAAACACGATTCTTTCTAAGCGGAATTGGTGTTGCTGTCTTTGTGAGGCCACGGTCTCCAAGCTTTCACCGGTTTCAAAGTAGCAAAGTAGTGTATTGCCTTCTGAGACGGTTAGTCTCTGCATGGGCCCACGAAAAGCTACGACTCGAATTAATCCATTCCTTACATAAACCCTAGAGGGTAAGGAATCGGGCCGTCACTATGATTCAGTGACGGGATTCGGGAACTATCCCTTGCCTTTTTGATAAACCACCTTCTGCATGTAGAATTTCTTACTCTACCTTAGAACCAACCAATAAGAATTTCCCATGCCTCGGTTCCCATTTCCATAGGTTTTGTTTTATCTATATGTTTGTATGATCCTATGTGTTATTTTTTTACTAACTCTATTTTTCCTTATTTTTCCGGCATATACATTTCATCATTAAAGATAAGTATTTGGTGAAAGAACTATTATCATGGATATTCTCGATTATCTTCCCACGGCTGTTACTGGATCATGGAATGACACGGTAATCGAAACTCAGCCTGAAGCTATGGAATATTCCGAAACGGCTCAAAAGCTTCACGGAGATGCTCTGACATCCCACTCTCACGTACAGCTTAAGGACCAGGTATCGGTCCGGATAAATCAGAACGACACCACGGAATTATTGCAAGTCTGGAATAGTTGGAACTCTGCTGATCGGGAAGCTTTTACGGCAAAATATGGTCACATCGCTTGCTTACTAAAGGTTACCGTTGATGCATCACTTGTCCGGGCTCTAATACAATTTTGGGATCCATTTTATCGATGCTTTTCTTTCGATAAGATGGATCTGGTTCCAACCATTGAAGAATACAACAGCCTCTTGGGTTGGTCCTCCGACTATCCAATCGAGACTTATCAACATGATAGAAGAACGGAGCCTCATCGAGCCCTAGCAAAATTATTGGATATGCCAGCTTCCAGTCTTCAAACCAAGTTTGCAACAAAAGGATCTCAAAAATTTATCAGTTGGATCGACTTAAAACAATTAAGTCACGTTCTCCCTCAGAAAAATCAGCGACGCAAGCTTTTCGCCTTGGCGATATATGGCCTGGTAGTCTTCCCAAGAATCGTCGGATTCATTGAAGGAGACATCATTACACTATTTGAGCAAATCTGCAATGCTCAAATAAATCCGACCTCAGTAATATTATGTGAAACTATCAGGGCATTAAACTTTTGTCGCCAAAGAGGGGGCAAATTCATAGGATGTTCACATCTCCTTAACATTTGGATCAAAAGCCACCTTCCTTGTGAGAAGCAACATTTTGGAAATCGCTTTTCAAAGGACTTCATCCCAATCGAAGCCTTTTTGAAAAGTGAAACCATTCATCACGACAGCAAGGAAGCATGGGTTGATTATTTCAAGAACATCACCGAATTCCAAATTGAATGGAGAGCCCCCTGGTCTACCTCCACCCGCGTTGTCTACTGTTGCGGCAATTGCCCGTGGGTTCCTCTCTTAGGTATATGGGGAGGAACAAGTTATGCCCCAGCTCAAGTACGAAAACAATTTGGGTCCATGCAATTTATACCCATGACGCATAATCTGAGTAAGTTGGAATTTTCACACGAAGATCCAAATTCAAATAAGCTCGCAATGGGTATTTCAGTTTCGTGGAAAAGAATTTTCATATTGAAGTCGGGGCCTATTATTTCTCCCACTGCTTATTATGAATGGAGAAATAACCGGAAGGAAGGAATAGTTCTACCTGAAGAGGTCATCAGAAAATTGGCGAAAAGAGAGTTGGAGAAAGAACTAGAGGAAGAAAAGGAGAAGAACAAGAGGATGCTCCTTGACATGCAACAGCTCGGTCACAAAACACAACTCCTCGAAGAGAAAGTTGAATACCAAAAACAAGTCATCTCCCAATTGGTTGATGAAACCGATCAAAAAGAGATGAGAGTCAGATACTGGGAAGATCAATACAGATTTTCTCAAGATCAATTGCAAACATTTTTGGTAGAAGTCAGAAAAGTTACAGAACAAGCCCAACTAATGGGCGAAGAAGCCAAGGAGTTAGAAGAACTGAGCTGTCCTACTCCATCAGTAAATGTTCAAAGAATGATGGAGTTCATATCTAAGGCCAGAAAGCAGTATTGTACTTTGGGTCGTTTCTTTTAAACAAACCTTTTGCTGAATGTAATTGAGAAATTCCATTATAGTTCTTCTTTCACCAAGTATTTACAATATTCATGCATGCATCCATCACATCAATCATACACATATAGAATCTAATAAAATAAATATTCCTTTAAAAGGGTAAAATTGGACCTCAACACCGATATTCAACTTGACTCCAAACAAGATTAATGGCAGAACAAGCCGAAGGACGTCTCATGGAGATGGAGTCCAAGATTGAAAGTATGTCAGAACAGATGAGACAATTGATGGAATTAATCAAAGGGAAAGCAACTCAAGTCCCCATCAAAGAAGTACAAGATCCCACTTATCCCCCTGGATTCACCCCGCAACGAGTCTCAGTCCAAGAAAACCTGTTTCAAGAATCAGGACCGTCTGCTAGTGTTCACCTGAAACAAGACACTGTACAGGAAGAGAAGAAGACATTACCAAAAGAAGAAGCAGAATCTCAAAAACTCGAAACAATAGAAAAGCGACTGCGAGCCATTGAAGGAGGCACTATATTCGGATCTCTCTCGGTGGATGACCTCTGCTTAGTGCCAAACGTCATAATCCCTTCAGATTTTAAGGTGCCAGATTTTGTGAAATACGATGGAACGAGTGATCCCATCACTTACATCACATTGTTCCTAAGGAGACTACAACCACTCACAAAAGATGAAAAGGTGTGGATCGCACTTTTTCAGGAAAGTCTCACAAAATCAGCATTACAGTGGTATCTAAGCCAAGGTCCAAGGAACATAAAAACTTGGAATGACCTTGCTCAGGCCTTCATCGGCAACTATAAACATGTTATGGACTTGGCTCCGGATCGCCAAACTCTCCAAAACATGGAGAAGAAAAAGCTAGAAACTTTCAAGGAATATGCGCAGCGGTGGAGGGACTTAACTGCACAGGTTCAGCCACCCATGACAGAAAGAGAAATGGTCACTTTGTTTGTCCAGACACTAAAATACCCATATTATGACAAACTCATTGGCAATTCGGCAACCAATTTCTCCGACGTAGTAATGTCTGGAGAAAGGATCGAGCATGGTATCAGGACCGGGAAGATTACTGAATCCTTTAGCGATCCTATGAAAAGAGGAGGACCTTCCAGAAGAAAAGATGAAGAAATACAACAAATAGGAAGAGGAAGAGGGATTCCCTTCGTGGGCACTGTGGCCACCGGACCTCGCCTATCCTATTCTGCCAATAAGCCCAATTATTATCCTACCAATAGGCCCAATGATTATCCTCCCAATAGGCCCAATGATTATCTTCCCAATAGACCCAACAATTATCCTCCCAACAGACCTAATCAGTTACGGCCACCTGTTCCAACTCCTCCAGTACCTGCACCAAGACCAAGAGAAATCTTCGCACCAATTCCCATGACTTATACTGAGCTGTATCCAAAACTCATCGAAAGTCAACTTATTCGCCCAATTCCTACAAGGCCATTGGAACCCCCGTATCCAAGGTGGTATGACCCTAACATAAATTGCCCATATCATGATGGTACCGTGGGCCACGGACTGGAAAATTGCATAGCATTGAAACGTATAATCCAACAATTAATCGAATCAAAGTGGTTGGACTTTTCCGATGAGCCAAACGTCACTCACAATCCGTTGCCGCCTCATCAAGCAAAACCAGTCAATATGATAGAAGAACACTGGCCGACAAAGAAGTCAGTCAACGATATCATAACCCCTCTTAAGCATGTATATTCATGCCTTGTGAAAGAAGGGATTATCATGGGAAAGCCTTCTTTTGGAAATGGAGAGGTCGAGAATGAAGAGTGGTGCAACTTCCATGACAGTAAGAGTCATTCTATCCAAGAATGCTCAGAATTTCGTGAAAGACTGCAAAGTCTCATCAACTCCTCCCAACTCATCGTTTTTATGTCAGATAAAGATGATCATGTGAATGTGATCATTAAAGAACAAGAATTCAATGCTATGCCAAGACCACTGGTCATACCAATTTCAAAACTTGCTCTTAAGCCTTTAAAAATTCAAGTCCCAAAACCATTCCCATACAAATCAGACAAAACTGTTCCATGGAGCTATGATTACACTTCTAACATCACATCAACCCCGTTAGAAGTTGGGAGCATGACTAGAAGTGGTCGGTGTTATTCTCCGGAGCAAATGAACAAGCTCCAACAAGATAAGAATGTTACGACGAGTGGATTTCTTGATACAAATACATCTAAAGAGCAAGAAACGCCTCGAGCAGTAACATATGAGCAAGCTACTGAGTTTCTCAAACTCATAAAGCAAAGTGAATACAGCATCGTTGAGCAGTTAAACCGCCTGCCAGCAAAAATTTCCATACTTTCATTACTCCTAAGCTCTGATGCTCATCGAGAAGCTCTTCTCAAAGTCTTGAATAAGGCTTATGTTGAACAAGATATCTCCGTGAACAATTTTGACCACCTCGTCAACAACATCACGGCACAAAATCTCATCACATTCACTGACGATGAGATACCAGCAGAAGGAAGGGGTCACTCTAAGGCCCTACATATTTCGGTCAAATACAAAGATCGGATTATGGCTAGAGTTCTTATCGACAATGGGTCAGCTCTAAATGTAATGCCACTCGAAACCTTACATAAGATTGGTTTAGACCCATCATACCTCAACAACAGTCATATTGTTGTTCGAGCATTTGACAGAACGAAGAGAGATGTTGTTGGAGAAATAGAGCTACCAATAGGGATTGGTCCCTGTCTTTTCCACATCACATTCCAAGTCATGGATATTTGTCCATCTTATACCTGCCTGCTGGGAAGACCATGGATCCATATGGCCGGAGCAATTCCTTCTTCATTACACCAGAAAATGAAATTCATTATTGAAGGAAAGATAATCACGGTCTTCGCTGAAGAAGACATCCTGCTATCAAGACCTGCGGATGCTCAATATGTCGAAGTCAATGAAAATATACCTGATTGCTCCTTCAGGTCTTTTGAGATTGTCAATGCTGCTTATGTCAGCGAATATGGAGAAGAACCCATTCCTAGCATCTCTAAAACAAGTCGCATGGTTGCCAAACTCATGATAAAAGGAGGATACTCACCGGGGTTAGGACTTGGACAAGATTTACAAGGAATCACAGAACCATTGAAAATCACCACAAATGAAGGGAAATACGGCCTAGGCTTCACACCGACAAGACATGACAAAATGAAGGCAATAGCTGAAAAGAGAGAAAAGAGGATTGCACGATTAACAGGGCATCCTCTCCAGGAAAGAAATCTGGATGTCCCAGAGATCACCGAAACGTTCGTGAGTGGTGGTTTGATTTCGAAAAATAACAATGAAGGCGCGCTGACCATCAACATCAACAAGTCTTTTGAAAGTCTTTCTATTCAAGCAATCATCAGCGATTCACCTGAAGATGAGGAGCTCATTCAACCTTGTGGCCCACGGGATGTGCTGAACAATTGGGAGGCGATAGAACTGCCTGTTATAATCGAAAGCTTTCCAAAGTAATCCAATAGTAAAAACCTCCTAAAGAAAGGTTCAATCAATAGGGTGTAGTCTTTGTTTAAGTGAACCTTTTAGTTATTGCTTTTTATTCCAATAAAGTTGTGATTTATGCACACTATAAATAAAGTATCAGTTTGCATCCATCTCATTCTTGCCATTTTTTTTTCCTCTGAATAATGCAGACTTGAAACTCTCTTTGATGACAATAAAAGAATGAACTTTGATAATCCTGTAAACACTACCGACTCGGATGACGAAGATCTTCAAATATCTCCTGAGCTATTAAAAATGATCGAGCGAGATGAAAAAGAAAGAGCAACAAGTCAAGAACCAACTGAGGCATTTAACTTGGGAGACAGTCAGAATGTAAAAGAAGTCAAGATTGGCACTCTATTCCCTCCTGAAGAAAAAGAAGAATTAGTCCACTTATTGAAAGAATATATGGATGTGTTTGCTTGGTCATACCAAGATATGCCTGGCTTAAGCTCAGACATAGTACTACACAAAATACCCTTGAAACCTGGGGCGAAGCCTGTCAGACAAAAGTTACGAAGATTAAAGCCGGATCTAATCTTAAGAGTGAAAGATGAGATTCGAAAGCTGTGGGATGCAGGATTCCTTGGGGTCGCTGAATATACAGAATGGGTGGTTAACATTGTTCCAGTCGAAAAGAAAGAAAGCGGGAAACTAAGAGTTTGTCAGGACTACCGGCCATTGAACGAAGCCAGTCCTAAAGATAACTTCCCACTTCCTCACATTGATACGCTGGTGGATAATACCGCAGGAAACTCCTATTTTTCCTTCATGGATGGCTTCTCTGGATACAATCAAATCAAACTTGATCCAGACGATATGATAAAAACTGCCTTTATAACCCTTTGGGGTACCTTCTACTACAAGGTGATGCCTTTTGGGTTAAAGAATGCTGGTGCTACATATCAAAGAGCCATGGTTGCATTATTCCATGACATGATGCATAAAGAAATTGAAGTATATGTAGACGACATGATCGCCAAAACTTTCACTGCTAAGGGGCATCTAAAAGTGCTAAGAAAACTATTCGATAGACTTCGCAAATATCAACTGAAGTTGAATCCTGCCAAATGTATTTTTGGAGCCTCTTCAGGAAAGTTATTGGGTTTCATGGTCAGCAAGGATGGGATTCGAGTTGACCCGAGTAAAGTCAAAGCAATACAAGAAATGCAACCCCCGAAGACTCCAAAACAAGTAAGAAGTTTTCTGGGCAGAATCAACTTCATAGCAAGGTTCATTTCACAATTGACATCCAAGTGTGAACCTCTTTTCAAATCACTAAAGAAGAACAATCCGATCAAGTGGAATAACGAATGCCAAGAAGCATTCGAGAAAATCAAGCAATATCTATCAAATCCACCAGTCTTGGTACCACCCCGATCTGGAGAATCGTTGATTCTATATTTATCCATACAGGATTCTTCATTAGGATCCGTATTGGGTCAACGTGATGAGACAGGCAAGAAAGAGCATGCAATTTACTATTTGAGCAAGAAGCTTACCACATATGAAGCGAAATACTCAATAGTAGAAAAGTCCTGTTGTGCCCTTGCATGGGTAGCACACCGACTACGACACTACATGCTCAACAACACCACATTGCTAATCTCCAAGACTGATCCCATTAAGTACATTTTTAAGAAACCAGCTTTATCAGGCAGGATCGCAAAATGGAAAATGCTGTTGTCTGAATACGACATACAGTATGTCACCCAAAAGGCTGTAAAAGGGAGTGTGATTGCTGAATATCTGGCTGATAGAGCATTGGATGATTATGAGCCAATGAAAATGGAGTTTCCTGATGGAGATATAATGACGATAGAACAGGAAGTCTCTAAAGATGATGAAACATGGAAAATGGCATTCGATGGAGCATCTAATGCTTTGGGACAAGGGATTGGAGCCATACTCATCTCTCCAAGTGGAGAGCAATTCCCTCTCACAGCAAAAATTACATTTCCTTGTACCAACAATATAGTGGAGTATGAGGCATGTGCTATGGGACTCCAAATGGCACTGGAATTGAAAGTGCAAGATCTCCGAGTTTATGGGGATTCCGCATTAGTCATATATCAAATCAACGGAGAATGGGAGACACGGGATTCAAAATTGATCCCTTACCAAAAGCTCATACTAGACTTGGCTCGAAAATTCAACAGTATAAGCTTCCATCATCTTCCAAGGGAAGATAATCAAATATCGGATGCTTTAGCTACTTTGGCTGCTATGTACAAGATCAGTGACCCCGAGCATACTCCTGTGTTCGAGATGAGAATAATAGATTCTCCAGCTTATTGCATGAGCATCGAAGAAGAATTGGATGGAAAGCCTTGGTATCACGATATCAAGAAATACCTCCAAGAAAGAGTATATCCACCAGAAGCATCAGAAAATGACAAGAAATTTCTACGAAGATTGTCAATAGGTTTTCTTTTAAACCTAGACATACTTTACAAGAAAACCCCAGACTCGATGCTACTTCGCTGTGTAGATACTCATGAAGCACGAAAGATCATGGAAGAAGTTCATTCTGGAATATGTGGAGCACACACTAGTGGTCATACCATGGCAAGACAAATAATGAGGGCTGGTTACTATTGGCTCACATTGGAAAGTGATTGCGTCAATCACGTAAGAAAATGTCACAAATGCCAAATATATGCCAACAAGATCCAAGCTCCACCTGCTCCTCTTAATGTAACAGCAATACCTTGGCCTTTTGCCATGTGGGGAATCGATGTCATTAGAGCGATTACCCCTAAAGCTTCCAATGGTCACAAATTCATCCTAGTTGCAATTGACTACTTTACTAAATGGGTAGAAGCTGTGTCTTATGCAAGCGTAACTCAAAAGGTGGTATGCTGGTTCATTAAGAAAGAAATCATTTGTCGCTATGGACCGCCAGAGTGTATCATCTCAGACAATGCCATGAACCTGAATAATGCAATGATGCAGACTTTGTTCTGGCAATTCAAAATCAAGCATCTCAATTCAGCACCTTATCGACCGATGATGAATGGTGCAGTAGAAGCGGCCAATAAAAATATCAAGAGAATTGTTGAAAAGATGATCGTCACTTACAAGGACTGGCATGAGATGTTACCTTTTGCACTACATGCTTATAGAACTTCTACCCGTACTTCTACTGGAGCAACACCTTTTTCTCTGGTATACGGTATGGAGGCTGTATTGCCCATCGAAGTTGAAATTCCTTCATTAAGGGTACTAATGGATACTCAATTAAGAGAAGCAGAATGGGTCAAAGCTAGATACGAACAATTAAATCTAATTGATGAAAGAAGAATGATAGCCCTCTGCCATGGGCAACTTTATCAAAGAAGGATGATTCGTGCTTACAACAAAAAGGTTCGCCCATGACAATTTCACGAAGGTGACATAGTGCTCAAGAAAATTTTACCCATGCAACATGATTCAAGAGGAAAATGGACACCAAATTATGACGGGCCATATGTCGTGAAGAAAGCATTTTCAGGAGGGGCACTAATTCTGACAGAAATGGATGGACGAGAATTACCGAAGCCAGTAAATTCGGATGCAGTAAAGAAATACTTTGCATAATGAAGAAATTTTCGAACAGAAGGGGAGAAGTGGATACAGGGTTACCAAAGTTTATTTGATCAAAGTTGTCAAAGAGAGCTTTCTTCCCTTACACTTTCATTATCTATCTGTACCCAAGATTTTTATATTCTCTTACACATAAATAAAAAGCCAATTCTCTTTAACTTACCTTAGATTCTCACGTTCAAAATGCTAAAGTCGCTTCTATCCAGTTCTTTTCCTTCAAATCTCACATTCCTACTAGCCTTAAGTGTGCAATAAATTGTGACTTTTGAAGGAAGAATAGTAATAATTAAAACTTAGAAAAAAACAAAGACCGTAGATTACTTTGATAAGCTTTATGAATTAAAACAGGTAAGATTGAGGTCCTGCTTTGCGAGCGGCACAGAACATAGGCTAACAAAGAAGAAGGAGTAACAAATCTTTGGGAGATAGCCTTGGTGGTAGCCTGAATGATCGTTTCAGAAGTCTTAACATGTCTATGTCAGCAAGAAAGAATCATGCTCACGAATATTTCAACAGGGACAATTATCCAGAGAAGCATAAAATATGAGGCGGGCATTAAAGAAAATTGAGGTCAAAATTCAAAAATAAGGCAAGGAAAGGGGATTTTTGAACAGAGTTGGGCTTTTGAGACAATGGACAACAGCTGGAAAGCATAAAGAGATTCAATAATAGTTCGAGAAGGAAATCACAAAGAAGATCCAGTAAAGTAAAGCAAAGACATGAAGAGCTAGATCCATAAAAAAAAAAAAAAAAAAACAATCAGTTACACATGCCTTGCATTCATGCATTTCACATCATGCATGCATGACTTTTACATAATAGGGATCAAATGGAAAGTATGTCCGCAGCATGATTGCAGCAGTATAAGCTGAGATCTTAATGACATCAGCTCTTACCAATTGGACGCATAGCTAATACGCTGGACCCAGCCCCATCAGGAATCCAAGGATAAAGTATACAATATCGTCAAAAGCCTGGCAATTGAGGCTACACCTAAAAGAACAGAATTGATGCCAGCTTAGCAGCATCCAAGATGAGTGATAGCTATCGTCAAAGATAAGGCAGACATCAAGAAATATTGTCGTTGAAAATTTGTCAAAAGCGGACAATGGATTCAATAATCAAGGACTGAATCGACGTCAGCTGGATGGAATATCTATCACATCAAAATAAAGTAGGATCCACTGTTCCGGTTAAGCGGCGGATACGGTACTCCGTGACTCTCAAGTCGGTTCTCTCAGTTGCCCATAATAACTGATCCTTTCCTCCCTCATTTCTTTTACTTTCTCCTAGAAAATGGATCCTACTTTTTCTGCCTTGCGAAAATATTTTCCTTCTCTCCCAATGAACATCCTCAAAAAGATCTACCAAGTTCGCTGTGAACGATTAAGAGCTCTGATGCATAAAGGAATCCCTGAAGATGTGCGGTGGTTAATTGAAGCTAAGGTTCGTCTGGCAGGTGAAATCCCAGAGGCATTTGTGTCTTACATGCCTGGTGTAGGCAAAAGCTCTTATGCCAAAAAGCGAAGAGCGAGGAGACTAGACGTCTGTCATAAATGCGGACGCTGGACCTGTAATACTAAATGTCGTTCTTTAGGGATGATCTCTGATAATCGAGAAGATAAAATACGATTCATTAAGAATGGCCTGAGTAAGGACTCATTGGATGATATCCAATTGACTCTTGAGACGCATTCTTGTGGATCCGTGCAACGTGAACTTCTCGATTTATGGAGCATTTTTCATGAAGAACGAGAACGATACAGTCCCGGGAATCTGACGTTAAACGACCCTATTTGCCAGCTTGTAAGAAAACTGGATGGGAAGCAAATCCTCGACTCATAGAAGCCATTAATCCCGTTACTGGACGTAAAACCAGTGGAAGATGTGAGCCACAGTCACAATCACTGTACATACAATTTATCATATTTAAAATTTTCCATTTTTCTTTTAATAATGTATTTACTCCCGTAAGTGTAATCGACACGTTATCCATTTCATCGCTATAAATGCATGTTCTTCCAGTCGGTTATCTAAGTTTCCTTTAATAACTAATTCCTTTCCATCATCTCTCAAATTCTTCTCTCATCAATGGATTCTACTCTTTCTACCCTGCGAAAATACTTTCCTTCTCTTCCAATAAAAGTCCTTAAAAAGATCTACCTTGCTAGATGTGAAAGAATCAGAGTTTTTACACGCAAAGGCATACCCGATAATGTGCAGTGGATAATTGAAGCTAAGGTTCGTTTGGCGGGTGAAGTTCCAGATGCATTTATGCCCCGCATGCCCGGTTTAGGTAAAAGCCGTTATGCCAAAAGGCGAAGAGCAAAGACACTAGGCGTGTGTTATAAATGTGGGCGATGGAATTGTAATACTAAATGTCGCTCTTTAGGATACATCTCCATAAATCGTGAAGATAAAAGAAAATTCATTAAGAATGGCCTGCGTAAGGAATCTCTGGAAGATATCCGAGAGACTCTTGAAACGCATTCTTGTGGAAAAGTGCAAGGTCAAATTGTCAAATTGTGGAGGACTTACCATAAAGAACGAGACCGTTACAGTCTTGGGAATGTGACTGTAAACGACCCTGTCTGCCAGCTTGTAAGAAAACTGGATGGGAAGCAAGTCCTCGACTCATAGAAGGCATTAAAGCCATTACTAGATATAAATCAGTGGAAGATGAGAGCCACAGTCATGATTGCTGTACATATAAGCTGTCATTTGTCTTTTCTTTTGACAATAATGTACTTGCTTCTGTAAGTGTAATTAACGCATTATCCCTTTCATCACTATAAATATGTGTTAGTTATTTTCGTTTCCTACAATCACTAATTTCTTTATTTGCCTCCTTCATCAATGGAGTCTTCTCTTTCCGCCCTACGAAAGTATTTTCCTTCCTTCCCAATAAATGTTCTTAAAAAGATTTATCAAGCTAGATGTGAACGATTCAGAGTATTTATGCACAAAGGCATTCCTGATAATGTGCGGTGGCTAATTGAAGCTAAGGTTCGTTCAGCTGGTGAAGTTCCCGAAGCGTTCTTTCCCCGTATTCCCGGCTTTGGTAAAAGCGCTTATGCCAAAAAAAGAAGAGCAAAGAGGCTAGGCGTTTGTCATAATTGTGGATGGTGGATTTGCGGCAATAAATGTCGTTCTCTAGGAGTGATCACCAGAAATCGTAATGATAGAATAAGATTCATTAAGAATGGCTTGCATAAGGAATCTCTAGAAGATATTCGAGAGGTTCTTGAAGCGCATTCTTGCGGAATAGTGCAATTTGAGGTTGTTGGATTATGGATAATTTTCCAAAAAGAACGAGATCGTTACAGTCTTGGGAATCTGACCCTAAACGACCCTGTTTGCCAGTTTGTGAGAAAGCTAGATGAGATGCAAATCACCGATTCGTAGAAAGCATTGAAGCCATTACTGGACGCAAAGCCAGTGGAAGACGAGGATCAAAGTCACGATTACTGTACGTGCTAGCTGTCGCTTTTGAAATTTTCCTCCCCTTTTGGTAATAATGTATCCACTCCTGACGTGAACCAAAGTCACGATTACTGTACGTGCTAGCTGTCGCTTTTGAAATTTTCCTCCCCTTTCGGCGATAATGTATCCACTCCTGACATGAGCCATAGTCCCGATACTGTACATGCTAGCTGTCGCTTTCAAAATTTTCCTTCTCCTTTGGCAATAATGTACCCACTCCTGACACGGACTACTGTATATAGCTGCCACTTTTGAAATTTTCCTTCTCTTCCAACAATCACGTACCTACTCCTGACGTAAGCTACAGTAGTGACTACTGTACATGCTAGCAGCTATTTTGAAAATTTTCCTCCTCTTTTAA
This sequence comes from Aquilaria yunnanensis, assembly GCA_039654915.1. NCBI lineage: Eukaryota > Viridiplantae > Streptophyta > Magnoliopsida > Malvales > Thymelaeaceae > Aquilaria > Aquilaria yunnanensis. The sequence continues at coordinate 49,020,284 of CM077596.1, read as the reverse complement.
CGATAGTGTACCCATACCTGACCAGAGTCGTACTCGTGACTACTGTGAATAGCTGGCAATAATGTATCCATTCTTGAAAATAAAATTATTGCCTTATCTCTTCATCTCTATAAATATATCCTCTTTTCTCACAAGGGTAAGAATAGGAATGGAGAAAACCCCAACTCGTAAATCCCGAAGTATTTGTGTATTTTCTGGGGCTTTTCCTGGAAAAGATGAAGAGTATTTAAAGGCAGCCAACCATTTGGGTAGAGTATTAGCTGAGCGAAAAATACATTTAGTTTATGGAGGAGGTAGTGTCGGATTAATGGGAGGTGTAGCATCAGCAGCATCTTTAGGAGGAAGTCAAGTTTTGGGCATCATCCCTGGACCTTTGAAATTTGTTTCTAGGGGCACGATTGGAGAAGAATTAGTGGTTAAAAATTTGCAAGAGCGTGTATTACAAATGCTTTTAAATGCTGATGCTTTTATCGCTCTACCAGGTGGTTTTGGCACATTGGGAGAAGTCTTTCAAATTGCTTTCATGGCCCAACTTAATTTGCATAAGAAACCCATTGGGCTTTTAAATGTTAACAATTTCTTTACAGGTCTGATAGCTTTTATGGATTATGCTATGCAGAAGAATTTCATATCAAGAGTGGCACGGCGAATCATAATATCCGCAACAACTGCTGAAGAATTGCTAGATAAAATACAAGCTTTTGTTCCTGAACCAGATCCAGCAATGATTCAGATAGACTGGACACGACAGTCTTTCCCGACCAGTTCACTCCCATAATGGTCCTCTACTCACCCTGTTGAAGTATTGTGGAAGAAAGAAGCGATCTGATCCGTTTTTCTTGTCCTTTAGTTTTATTATCAGCATTTTCTTTCGCGTTTCAGTTTTTCTTTTCAGGGAATTTCTTTTTTTATAAGATAGTTTCATCCATGCTGATATTAAAACCATAGGACAATGCCTTTAGGTTGGAATGGTTGAGTAAAGAGTAATTTTTGTTACTCTTGAGACGCATCCTATTAGGTCTACTAGGCATAACATTTTGGGGTAGTTAAGTTTTAACCTTATTCGGATGACATATCTCACAAGGGAATCTATATTTACTGAAGAAAATATTAGATGAACCTTGAATATTGATTCCAAACATCCGTTCCCTTTACATAATTTGTCAGTGTTATTGTCATCATCAAAATTCACTCATCTTATCGAAGTTTAAATTTTTGCACTCACCTATTATGAAAATTCACACTTTCGAAGAAAATTATTCCAATTTCAATTGCTTTCATATAAATTTCGCTCGAGGTCCTAAGGAAAGCTCCTTAGCCTCAAAATCAATTTTCATCGGGGTTTTAAGGATGGAACCTTTGCCTCGAAAATAATCAATTTTAATGATCGGGGTTTTAAGGATGGAACCTTTGCCTCGAAAACAATCAATTTTCATCATCGGGGTTTTAAGGATGGAACCTTTACCTCGAAATCATTCAGTCCATCTTACAACGATAGAACCTTTTCTATCGTTAGAGGTTCTAAGGACCTTTCCTTAACCTCAAATAAACAATCAATCATTCAGTCCATCTTACAACGATAGAACCTTTTCTATCGTTAGAGGTTCTAAGGACCTTTCCTTAACCTCAAACAAACAATCAATCATTCAGTCCATCTTACAACGATAGAACCTTTCCTATCGTTAGAGGTTCTAAGGACCTTTCCTTAAACCTCAAACAAACAATCAATCATTCAGTCCATCTTACAACGATACAACCTTTTCTATCGTTAGAGGTTCTAAGGACCTTTCCTTAACCTCAAACAAACAATCAATCATTCAGTCCATCTTACAACGATAGAACCTTTTCTATCGTTAGAGGTTCTAAGGACCTTTCCTTAACCTCAAACAAACAATCAATCATTCAGTCCATCTTACAACGATAGAACCTTTTCTATCGTTAGAGGTTCTAAGGACCTTTCCTTAACCTCAAACAAACAATCAATCATTCAGTCCATCTTACAACGATAGAACCTTTCCTATCGTTAGAGGTTCTAAGGACCTTTCCTTAACCTCAAACAAACAATCAATCATTCAGTCCATCTTACAACGATAGAACCTTTCCTATCGTTAGAGGTTCTAAGGACCTTTCCTTAACCTCAAACAAACAATCAATCATTCAGTCCATCTTACAACGATAGAACCTTTCCTATCGTTAGAGGTTCTAAGGACCTTTCCTTAAACCTCAAACAAACAATCAATCATTCAGTCCATCTTACAACGATAGAACCTTTCCTATCGTTAGAGGTTCTAAGGACCTTTCCTTAAACCTCAAACAAACAATCAATCATTCAGTCCATCTTACAACGATAGAACCTTTCCTATCGTTAGAGGTTCTAAGGATCTTTCCTTAAACCTCAAACAAACAATCAATCATTCAGTCCATCTTACAACGATAGAACATTTCCTATCGTTAGAAGTTCTAAGTATCTTTCCTTATACCTCAGAGTTTAGGCGGCGAGAAGGTTTTCAATGCCTAGCTAAGCTGGACGAAATTTGGTAACTAACTTTGCATACATCATGTCCCATGAAGCATGCAAAGGGGGGCAGCTGTTGACACCCAATTTCGTCCGGCCATTAAAATAATTTTAAAAAAAATTAAATAAAAAAAATTAATTAAAAAAATGTATTATTATTATTATTGTTATTATTATTGCTAAAAATTTTTTTAATTAGTTTAAAATATATTTTTTTGTTTTGTTTTGTGAAGATTTGATATATGTGTGTATATGTGTATGTTTGAAAGAAAAAAAAGAAAACTCCATAAAAATGACAAAATTAAAAAAGTTTAAGATAAAAATAACAAAATTGAGAAGTTTCAGGCAAAATTGACAAATTCTGAAAGTTCCAGGAGCATTTGGTAGTTTGTCACATAAAATTTTGAGCCTGCCGACATTTCTGGCCCAAATTGACAGAAAACAACAAAATTGTCAAAATCAGAAGCTTCAGGAACTTATCCAGAGGCTGAGAGACGTAAAGGACTAAAATTGTCATTTTACCAATTTAAGAGATAAGTTTGAATTTTTTTATTAATTTATCCATCAACAGTTCAGCTAAACTTCCTCTATAAATAGCCCCCCAAATTTTGTGCTGAACACAGAAAAAAATAGCAAAAAAACTTAGAGCTCCGTTTTAAAAAAAGAGAAAATTACAGCCCTTAGCCCCAGCCCTCTTCCCTTCTTCCCCAGAAAGCCGAATTTTTTTTTTCACTGCTGTTCCCTCTCTCTCTCTCTCTCTCTCCGCCGTGCCCCTCGCCGCCCGCCGCCGCCGTCCCTCTCCCTCGCGCCGCCGCCGTCCTTCCACCTTGCCGTCCCGCCGCCCATCTCGCCGTGACGCCGCCGTCCTCCTCCGCCGTTCGTTTCCTCTCCCCAGCCGCCAAACCGCCCAGCCGCCAAGCCGCCCCGTCGCCTCGCCGCCCCGCCGCTCACACCGCCCCGCCGTAGCGCCGCCGTCGCCCCTGCCCCGTGCCGCCACGCCAGCAGCCCCACCCCCCTGCCCCTCTCTGCCGCGTCGCGCCTGCGTACCCAGGAAATTCAAAAATTTCAACTTCTAGGTAAAATTCAAATTTAATCTTTCATCTTTTCAACTTCTTTCACTTTGGTCACTAACTTTTTCTTTTGTTCTTGCAGAATTAATTACTAACCTTTTTAATTTTTACTTGTTTGTTTATTATTTGTTTATTACTAACCCTTTTTTTATTGTTGTTGTTAACAACTAACAACTAACAACTAACTTACTAACTTTTATTATTGATATTATTATTAATTTAATTAACTTTGTTAATTAACAATTAATTAATTTGAATAACTTTTTATTATTGTTGTTAATTAATTAATTTAATTAACTTGGCTAACTTTTTATTGTTGTTAATTAATTAATTTAATTAACTTGGCTAACTTTTTATTATTGTTGTTAATTAATTAATTTAATTAACTTGACTAACTTTTTATTATTGTTGTTAATAATTAATTTAATTAACTTGGCTAACTTTTTATTGTTGTTAATTAATTAATTTAATTAACTTGGTTAATTAACAATTAATTAATTTGGCTAACTTTTATTATTGTTAACAATTAATTAACTTAACTAACTTTTTATTATTGTAATTAATTAATTAATTTAATTAACTTGGTTAATTAACAATTAATTAATTTGGTTAACTTTTATTATTGTTGTTAATTAATTAACTTCTAACTTTTTATTATTGTTGTTAATTAATTAATTTAATTAATTTGGTTAATTAACAATTAATTAATTTGGCTAACTTTTATTATTGTTATTAATTAATTAACTTGGCTAACTTTTTATTATTGTTGTTAATTAATTAACTTGACTAACTTTTTATTATTGTTGTTAACAATTAATTAAACTTGGCTAATTTCTATTATTGTTGTTAATTACTTTAATCAACTTTGCTAACCTTTATTATTATTTATTTTTAAAATGGATGGCCAAAAAGCCCCACTTTATTTTATTTAATTCACCTTTACCCTTTACTAATAAATAAATAAATGAAAATTAAAAGAAGGTTATTTTGTAATTAATTATTAAGGCTAATAAAAAAAAATCATTTTTAAAATCCAATTATTTTTATTATTTTTATTTTTTTTTATTATTTTTTTAAAAATAACAAAGTTGACTTTTTATTCCTTTTTGTTAAAATTAATAAATAGAAATAATTAAATAATTCTAAAAAAATATACAAATTAATTCTTTTTAAACATATCTTTAAAATTAAAAATTCAAGAAAAATCCAATAAAAATTATAATTAAAATTAGTAATTAATTAAATAATTAAAATTTAACAAAAATTAAAAATCCATGACCAAATGATCCGTCAGGATCTATGGCTTGGAAATATTTTTAAATAAAGTATATAAATAAACTTTTCTTTATTAAAAATAAAAATTTTGGGACTAATATATTAATTATTTATTAAAATAATAAAATATAAATTTTTAGTTTTCTTTATTAATAAAAAAAAGGTAAAATTTTTGGGTTAATATTTTATTCAGTAACATTTTACTTATTTCTTTTAAAATAATAAAATATGACTTTTTTTTTAGTAATAAAAATAATGATAAAAGTAAAATTTTTGGGCTAATATTTTATTCAGTAATATTTTGCTTATTTCTTTTAAAATAATGAAAAGATATAACTTTTTGTTTCCTTTATAAAAGTCTTAGCAAATGATTTCAAAAATAGAATAAATTCAAAAGGATTAAATTATCTCTTAAATATCTTAGACTTATTAATTAAAATTATTTATCAAACAAAAAAAAACATAAAAAATGAAATATAAATATCAAAACTTTCCTTTATTTTTTTAAAATATACATATAAAATTTATTTTTTTAAGATCCTTGTTAAATAATCACTTCTTTTTAGTTAATTTTTTTTATCAAAAAACAAAACATATAAATATCAAAAATTTTCCTTTATGTTTAAAATATACATAAAATTTTTTTTTAGTTTCTTTTCTTGAATAATCATTTTTGCTTAATTCATTCAAAACAAAATTAAGACTTTTGTTCTATTTTTGAAAAATACATATGAATTTTGCCTTCATCATTGAATAAATAAAATTTTAATTAAATAAAAAAAACATAAAATAAATCTAAGTCATGTTGTTAAGTCTAAAAATTTTTAGTTCATGGTATATTGGCTGGAAACTGTCTCGTGCCCGCTTTTGAGCTGCTTCACCTGGTGAAGAGGGTCTGGCTGAGTAACAACGCCCCGTACCATGATCAAAATTTTTTTTTGAATTAACTTCTTATTAAAAAAAATTAATTACTTTTTTTTAAGTAATTCTTTAAATAATAAATATCCTTCATTAAACAAGAAAAATTAATAAAAAAAAAGAAAAGAAAGATAAGAAAAAGAAAAAAAAAAGAAAAGAAAGATAAGAAAAAGAAAAGAAAAGAAAGAAAGGAAAGATAAAATCAAAATAAAAAAAAAAGAAAAGAAAAGAAAAATAAATAAATAAATAAAATTTTTAGATTATTAATAAATCTAAAAATTTCATAAACAAAAAGAATTACGAATTAGTAATTAAACTAACAATTAATTCTATAATAAGTAAGAATGTAATAATTAATTATAAAAAATTAATTTCCATATCCGGATGATCCGGCAGGATCTACGGTTTGGAAAACTTTTTTTTACTAAATAAATTAAATAAATACAAAGATAAAAAATCCATATTTACAATATGGATTAAATTATTTAAAAGTTCACCAAATTCCGTGTCCAAATGACTCGGCAGAGTCCATGGTTCGGAATCAAAATCTTCCGTGTCCAAATGACTCGGCAGAGTCCATGGTTCGGAAGTATAAAATTTCATACAAATTAATTAATTTAAAAAAATCCACATTTCGACTAATCCAGTTAAAATTTCTAATTTTGAAAATTAACTGAAAATTTTTTAAAAGCAAAGCAAAACAAAATTAAAATCAACTAAGGTGCCAATTTTTGGGCGTTTTAACAAAGTTGTTTTAACGTAACCGTACTCCCGATCCCCGAACTCTCGCAGACCATATTTTAGGTATCCAATCGACCTAAGAAAAAACAGATTGGTGGCGACTCCAGAAAACCCGACGTTGCCACACACATACATGTGAAATTTTCTTTTGTTGATCTGTCTCACACTTAAACTTAATAATATGGTGTTTTTTCATAAGTGAGTTATAGGTTAGAGACTATTAAATGATCATGATGGATAGTTTTATAAGGAATTTAGGATGTCAAAAGACATATTCCAAAGTTTACTTTATACTTTGGAAAGTAAGGATGGATTGCATGGTTCATTTAATATGTCTACTATGGAGGCACTTGTACTTGTCTATATATATTGGGACTTGGAGATTCAATTTGAGAAATTTAAAAGCATTTTCAAAGGTCAGGAGAAACAATTAGTAGGTACTACAATATAGTATTGAAGAGTGTCATCAATATATCTTCTGATGTAATTCAACCTTGTGACCACGATTTTAAAAATACGCTTAAACAATTTAAAAGAGATCGTAGATACATGGCTCATTTTAAGGTATTTAAGCTTACTTGGTTATCATAGTGTAAGAAAACCATTTAGTTTCACTCATATAATGAACAACCATTTATCATAAGTACATCAACTTTCAGTTTTCTAAATGCTATAGGACTGTATTTGTGCTATTGATGCTACACATATCCAAGCCTGTATTTCGGCTGTAGATCAAATACAGTATATTGGGCATAAAGGTGAGCCAACACAAAATATGATGGTAGCATGTGACTTTAATATGTGTTTTACTTTTGTTCTTGATGGTTGGAAAGGATCAGCTCATGATGCAAATGTGTTTTATAACGCTCTATGTCAAGATCAATGGAATTTTCCTCACCCACCACCTCGTAGATAATTATCTTATTTCAAGGATACATATAACACTTTGTTAAATACTTGGTTTATGCTTTGTCTAATTTGTTAATCACAACTTATCACTTGAATATGCATATTTTTGTTGGCATAAATGTCATATCTTGTTAATTAGTCTAACTTATGCAGGTAAATATTATTTAGTGGATGTAGGGTATCCTCAAATTTCTAGTTACTTAAGACCTTATAGAGAGGAGAGATATCACTTATCTGATTTTTGCCAAGATCAATATCTAAGAATGATGAGATATTCAACAAAGGTCATTCATCTTTGTGAAGTGTGATTGAAAGAGCATTTGAGTACTAAAAAATAAATGGGTTATGCTAAAGATTATGGCAAATTACCCTTTCCCTAAGCAAGTTTTGATAATGATTGCAGCCATGACTTTGCATAATTATATATGAAGGCATGTTGGGAGTAAAGATTCTAACTTTTGCAATTTTGAACATGAAGATAATGATTTACAAGAAGATACGTATTATGATGAAAGTTCAGAAAACCATGGAAGAAACATCAATGAATCAGAGATGACAAAACTTAAAAAGAAAATAACTGGAAGTTTGTTGGGATCTAGTTGGTATATTTAGATCATTTTGGTTGTGGACTAAAGTTGGCATTCTTAGTCTTTTGTCCTACAAAAGTTCTATTGATTATTTTTCTCTCTTGTTTAATTTATATTTGTGCTATTTGGATTTAGTAGAGAGGGGTTATATTTGTCTCCAAATGTTTGTTCTGTTTTTGTACTTAATAAAGTTGGTAAGCACAATGATTTATTCTGGTGGTAATGTTTGGATGATATTTTATTAGGAGGACCATAATTACTACAGTTTACTTGTTGTAAATCTTGTTTGTGTAACCTTAATGCTGACTTACATGTGGCTTTGTGTTTAAATGAAATGGTATTTTTAGGAGTTTTATGTATGCAACCTGTTTCATTAGTTTTTTAAATATTAGTTGCCTACAAAATTGCTCTTATTCATAGGTCTGACTTCTAATTTGACTTTCAAATGTAGTTAATGATTTTGATTGGAAGTTTCCAGACAATTAAGCTCATATTTGAAATGTATTGGAACTATGAAACCATGCTTTCAAAGCCTAGTTTTTGCATTTTAGTTGCTCAAATTTGTTTAGAGGCATAATCCAGATTTTGCTGCATAAGTGAACATACTGCATGTTTATGGGCATATTTGTGGCTCAAGTGCTAAACATTGTTTCTATACAAGGAGAGGCTGTAGTTTCCTTGCATATCAAATTGATAGAGTGTTTCGGACTTGTTATCAAAGTGTTGGCCAAGAGATTTATTTAAAAATATAATGTACCTCTTCAAAATCAGTAACTTGGGTGAAGATTTACTATCCACTAGTGAATAGCTTACTTTATAAACATAAAATTTACAGTAGAAGCTTCGAACTTATGAAGGTTGATAGTAACTTTCATTTTTGCCTCGAGGTATTCATTGGGGTTGGAAATTTTTCTACAAGTTGAACTGATTATTTTAAACATGTTTGGTAATCTTCTTAGATGAAAATACTAATTTACAGAGAACAGCCACATTGTAAGTAACTTCTGCAAGTTTGCACCAAATTTCAGAGAGTTTGAATAGGGAATTTTGTAATATGCATAAGTTTAGTTTCAAGCATTAGAAGAGTTTCATTTTATGAAGTCTGCATCCTAAACAAGTTAGTTTGAAAATTCTGGTCAAGAACTCAAGTGACCCATTTCAAACCAAGAATCTTTCAAGATACACTCTCTGTAGAATGGGACTATTTTATACTAAAATACTACTTTCTGTATTGTCGAGTATAGTTAGTATTTCATCCAATTAATCTACCTCATATCAGTATTTAGGTTTGCTTCATACTATTTGGTATTGATGCTTTGTGGTTTTGCAGCCCCTATTTCTTTGACAGATTCTCATAGAAGTTTCTCAATTATTGCCGGCTTTAAATGAGCAGGTTTTTGGTGTTTTGTTTGTGCTTATGGAGCTTGCATTGTCTAGTTTTATCTTGATGTTGTAGATTTGGAGTAGATTTCGTTTTGAGTTTCGTCAGCTGTCATGAGTTTTATGTAGGTCTTGTTGTGTGTTGTTATGGCTGTTCGTTTTATGTTAGTTGTGTTTCTTTCTATATTCTGCTTAGTTCTGGTGAAGGATCTTGATGTTGCATAGCTTGTTTAGTATATTTTCCTGATGTACATTGGTTTTTGCATTAATGAGATTTTGCTCTTCTCAAGAAAAAAAACTATGATTTTGAAGACCCTTATGATTAAAAAAAAAGGCACCTTTTCTACACTTTGTTGTCTGCACTAGGTAAATTAGGTACTACTTTATTAATTATTTGAGAATTTCTTTGGCTTGTTCAAGAATTTACAAGAAATTTGTCCCCTGGGCAACTAAAGTCTAGGTATGTTACCTAAGGTACATCATTCAACTAGACAACGATACTTGTTTAAAGTGCTTAAGCTTTTTTCTTTAATTTTTCTATTTTTTTTTCATTTTCTTTGTTGATATGATCTTTTTTTCGTCCTATTTATTCATGGCTTGCTTCTATTATGTGTGAATGTACTTTGTTAGTTTAGTAGCTTGTTTTCCTTTATGAATCTTTTCATGCAACTTAAATTTGGGATTTTCATAAATTTTTCATATAATAGTGTTTCTCAAAAGCTAATTTACCAAACATTAAAAATTTCTCATGGTAATAGATAACTCTAATACTAACAGCTAATAGCTAACGCTAACCTCTAACTCTAATGTCTAATGCTAAACTTTGACGTTGTTGCCAAACAGGCAAGGTAGTAGGTCAGGCAGACTAGTTGATGGGATCCCTAGATCTGTTCTATGTTAAAGATGTTGCATTGCCGCCGCCACATGCTAAGTCATGCTAAGTTTGCATTATGGTTTTTGTGTAGGATAACCACTGTGTTATTTTATCTATCATGTAGCTTTCTTGTAGATTAAGTTATATCACATTGTAATTCTATTATACACACTATTATAAACGAAGTAAATCTCACTGAGGATTATGTGTGGCCAAATACATTTGTTTTCATGGTATCAAAGCCCTAAAGATCTAAATATCAACTACGTCAAACTTAAACTATTCCTCCTCCTCCTCTTCTTTAGCCATCTCGTCAAACCCACCACCACTACTACATTCATCGTCTATTAATCTATGGCATATACTGAATGCAAACTCACCACGAACAACTACTTGCTTTGGAAGGCCTAATTTCTCCTATATCTTAAACGACAATGTTTGCTTGGTTATGCTGATGGAACTTGCAAGGTCCTCATCAAATGATTACTATATAGACAACAACAGGCTCGATGAAAAAAGTCTCAACATAAACTTCTTAGATAAAAAATCTAGCATACATGAATTGGTTTTAACAGGATCAAATGATACAACCTCGATGACAAAAGTCTCAACATGAACTTCTTAGGTAAAAAATCTAGCATACCTAAATTGGTTTCAAAAAGATCTGCTTTCTTCTTTTTTAAAAGAGATACTTGGGCATGTTGTGTTCATGACAATGTCTCATGAAGCATTGGTCACTCTTGAGAGGATGCTTTCATCCCAGTCCCATGCTCGAATCATGCAAATGAAACTTTAACTTTCAATAATTTAAATGGAAGACTTGTTTTTGGCTAATTACTTTCAACATATCAAAGGACTTGCAGACATTATGGCTACCATTGGTAAGCCTCCTCGAGAGTATGAGGTAGTGTCCTATCTTTTTACTAGGCCTAGTTTTGAATATGATCCACTATTTACTTCTATTACAACAAGACCTGACCCCATCAATCTTAATGATCTATATAGTTATCTTTTAAGTTATGAGCATTGGTTGGAGCACAACAACTTTGTAATGTTGACCTCTACAGCAAGTACTTTGATGAATGTTGCCACATGCAATAATAATTCTAAACATGGTGGTGGTGGTTGGAATACAAATTAAAGAGAAAGCAGTCATAGTTGTGGCAGTAACGCTCAACATTGTGAGTTGGGTAATCAAGCTGCTAAGGTAACCTATCAAGTATATAAGAAACCAAATCATTTGGCCATCTCATGTTTCCACATATTTAATCATTTTTATCAAGCAAATTCTGGCCATTTTACTGCTATAGCCTCCACTGATTCATATCAAATTGATCCAAACTTGTATATTGATTCTAGTGCAAATGATCACATTCTGAATGACCTAAACAATCTTACCGTCAGTGAAAAATATATAGACTTAGATCAAGTGCAAGTTGGAAAAGGACCAGGTTTGTCCATTAATCATAATGATCATTCTCATATCCTTGCGCTTCACACCTCATTATACCTTAATAGTGTCCTACATGTTCCTAAGATAAAAAAGAACCTTATTCCATCTGTAAACTCACCCGGTGATAATAATGTTATTCTTGAGTTTCACCTTAATTGTTTATATGTTAAGGATTAAGGTTCAAGGATTATATCAGCTACCATGTTCCATCACTACACCACCCCAAGTTCCTTTATCTTATCTTGGTGAAAGAGCTAGTCCAATTTAGTTGCACAAGAGAATTGGTCATCCCTCATTTTATACTATTCCTAGAGTTGTTCAGCACAATAAGCTTCCATGTGGGACACAAAGCATTTCAATCATTGTGATGCTCGTAAAAAATCTAAAAGTCATTAGTTAGCTTTTGATCATTTTGGTCATGATTCTAAGAGTCCTTTGGATCTTCTTTCTTCAGATATTTAAGGACTAGCTTTTCTTTCAGTTAATGGTTATTGATATTATTTTAGTTTTATTGATAATTTTAGCAAATTTACTTGGCTTTATCCATTGTCTTGCAAATCTAATGTTGAAAAAATTTTCTTCAATGGCAAGTGCGTATGGAACATCTTTTAGATAGGAAAATCAAGTGAACTCAAACAGATTGGGAGGTGAATACCAAAAATTTCACTCATTCACTTTAATTGGCGTTAATCATTGGGTTTCTTATCCACATACTCATCAACCAAATGGTACTGCTAAATGTAAACATTATCATATTGTTGACACTGGTATGTCACTTCTTTCTCAAGCGTAAATGCCCATCAAATTCTGCGCTGATGCCTTTTAAACTATGTGCTATCTAATCAACCGATTACCTAGCCTTATTATTCATAATCTTTCACCTATGGAGCATTTGTTTCATGTGAAACCTAATTATTCACTACTAAAGGTGTTTGGATCTGCATGTTGTCCTTATCTGTGACCCCTACAATACTACTAAGCTTGAGTTTTGTTCATGGCAATGTGTTTTTATAGGCTATAGCAGCAAACATAAGGAGTACAAGTAGGGCTGTAAATGAACAGAACATTTATTGAACCATTCAGTAGGAGTTCATTCATGTTTGTTTATTAAGCTATTGAACGAACATGGACAAGCTTATGTTTGTTCATTTATTTGTTTGTTTGTCTATTAATTTATTATGTGTTTGTGTGTGTGTGTGTGTGTGTGTGTGTGTGTGTGTATTAAATTGTTCATGAACATATTCTATACATTGTTCATGAACGCATTCATGTTCATTTATTGCTGTTCATTAATGAGTTCATTCATTCGGTTCATTCGTTGTTGTTCATGAATGAATACAAATGAACATGAACAAGATATGTTTGTGTTTTTGTTCATTAAAAACCTAAATGAGTGAATATGAACAGCTATTGTTCGTGTTCGTTCAATTCGTTTATAACCCTAGGTACAACAAGTGCCTTTTTTTGCCTACTGGATAGGTTTGTCTCTCACCATGTTGTATTTAATGAGAACTTGTTTTCTTTTTCTCAACATACAAATAGTAGCTTGCCTATTGCATGTCATGACTTGCCACCATATACATCACGAGAAAATCATGAAGAATTGCACTTGCTACTAGTTTCTGAACCAAAGTTGACTCCTTCCTTACCTAAACCTCGCATCCTATGAAAACCCGACTTTGAGACAACATTCAAAAACCAATGAGATTTACTAATGGTATAGTTGCCTATATTAACTCTATGTCAGATAATATGACTGAACACTTCTTTTTCTACTGTTGTATAGTCTAAGCTAAGGAGGAAGGTTATGAATGTTGAATTTGATGCATTATTGCATAACAAAACCTAGACTTTGGTAGCACCTAGCAAAGATACGAACATCATTGACTACAAATGGGTGTTTAAGTTGAAAAGACGAGCAGATGGGAGCATTAAGCGTAAACAAACTCGGCTCATGGCGAAGGGGTTTAAGTAGTAACGTGAGGTAAACTAGAATGAGACCAACAGTCTTGTTATTAATCCAGCAACAAGTCACATAGTTCTTTCACTCTTTGTTTCTTATAACTAGCAAATTTGGCAACTGGATGTTCAGGACGCTTTTCTTCATGGCCTACTCACAGAAGAAATTTATATGAGACAACTACCTGGTTTTGCTCATCCAGAAATGCCTGATCATATTTGCTGGCTTAACAAGGACATCTATGGCCTTAAGCAAGCTCTAAGAGCATGGTTTTCACATCTGAGTACTCAACTACCTGAATTGGTATTTTTCCTTTCAAAGGTTGACATATTATTGTTTATTTTTAAACAAGGCATGATCACATTTTACATTTGATCTACATTGATGATATTTTTCTTACAGGTCCTTGCATTTCTATTATTGATAAGCTTATAAGTTCTCCACAGCAGGATTTTCCATTGAAAGATCTTGGCCTATTAAGTTATTTTATTGGCATTAAAGCCATTTATGTTCAACATGGCCTTATTCTTTAATAGCAAAAGGGTATTTTGGATGTTTTCGCTCAAACTAATTTGCTGCATGCCAAACTAGTTGCCACTATCATGTCCACTTCTGAAAAACTATCTCACACCAATGGTGGCGAAGCATTTTCTAATACTACTCTTTATTGCTCCATAGTTAGAGTCCTTCAATATATTACAGCTACTTAGCTTAATATAGCATTTTCCGTGAATAAGGTCTACCAATTCATGCATGCTCCATTGATAACACATTGGATGACAGTAAAATGTATCTTATGTTACCTTGTTCAGATTTCTACCTTTGGACTTTGAATACACAGGTCTTTTGCATTACTTCTTAGTGCCTTTTCAGATGCCAACTCAGTTAGTTGTTCGAATGATAGGCATTCTACAAGTGCTTATGCTATTTTCCTTAGCTCCTATATACTTTCTTGGTGTTCTCGTAAGCAAGCGACTATCTCTCAATCTAGTATAGAGGTTGAATATAGAGCACTAGCCAATACCACGTTTGATCTGATTTGGGTTTAGACACTTCTCAATGAGCTTGGAGTTTTCTTGTATTAGCCACCTGTGTTGTTATGTGATAATATTAGAGCTATCTATTTGACTACCAATCCTGTTTTCCATGCTCAGACAAAACACATTGAAGTAGACTTTCATTTTTTTTTAGAAAAGGTTGGCCACTAAGAACTTGATGTTTGATTTATCTGCACCAAAAACAAGTAGCTAATATTCTTACTAAGCCCCTATCTATGTAGCCCTTTCATCATCTTTGAGCCAATCTTAACATCCTTCCTCATTCCTTGAGATTGAGGGGGCGTGTTAAATATGTTGCGTTACTGTTTCCATATGTTAAGTCTACATTATCGTGTTTGTATAAGATAACCATTGTGTTACTGCATCTATCATGTAGGTTACTTGTAGATTAAGTTATATAACGTTATAATTCTATCCTACAAGATATTATAAATGAAGTAAATATCGTTGAGGATTATGTGCGGCCAAATACATTTATTTTCACTATGGTGAGTGTCTTGCAATGCTAAAGGGGGTCAAGGTAAGGAAAACTAAAACGTTGCTAGCATATTTGAAAAAAAAAGGTAAAAATCTAGTTAAGCCCAACTAATTTTAGAAAATGCAGCTAAAGAACCATCTAAGTGTGACAACTTTTGGAAAACATAGCAAAATACCCATCTAAATGTGACTTTTTTTAAAAAACACAACTAAAAGTCCTACTAAAAGCCTAATACTTTCTAAAAATGCAGTTGAATTACCCCTTAAGCCCAATTGTTTTGTAAAAACACAACTAAATCCATAAGCCCACAACAAAGAAAAAACCCATCATGCCAAACCCAACTACTTTTGTCACAAAAGAAAAAAAAACCAAAATGCACTGGCAAAACCCCTAAAACCCCTCTTTGCTTTTTTCCAACTTTGTTCATCTCTCTCCCACCTTTGATCAATTTTTCTCTTTGAATAAAAAAACAAGGTACTCGCAAGTGTCACTCAGCCGTTGGCCAAATTGCTATCACTGCTCCATCTTCCCTATTCTTTCTGAAATTAAAGTTTTTATTACAAGTGCCGCTCAGCTGTCGGCCACTGTTGATCACTGACTATGAATGCCATTATTCAGCCTTGGTGATTGCATATGTCCGTCAACTCTAATCCTTCCCTTGAGGCTCTTGCTACAACAACAACCTTCCTACTAAACGAAGTCAATTTTGTTTGTCACTTCTAATCTTGTTTCAAGGTAAATAAAGAACTGGCCCTGACTGTTGGTCATCGTCTTCAATTTTTTATTTAGCTTTTCTTATTCAATCAATTTCTGAATAAAAAAAACATGTTACTATTACTAGGGAATAACTATTTGGAGGTGCATTGCCTCACTGATCCGTGAAAAGACTGTTGTGAGATAAGCTTTATTTCATTTATATCCATGGGTTTAACTGCTGTTTCTAGTTGCTTGGCTAGGTCATAATTGTAGTTTTCTTACTTATTAACTAGAATTTAATGGCCAATAAGTGAGAGAACTAATTCTAGGTAGTGGTGTAGCATTGGAATTGAGAGGCTGGAAAAGGTAAGGTCTTGGGTTCTAATTAACTTCTTGGAATTGGCTGCTATTTTTCACTAGATTTGATTTTTGAGAAATGAAAAGGCTTTATGTCGACAATCTATAATGTTGTTTAGGATGCAGTTGTTATATCTGTTAGTGATAAATATGTGCATTCCGTTTTGCTTACTTGCTTGGACATCATAGTTTATGCAGGAGTCCTCACATCCCATGAATAAAGTAAGCACCTATATAGGTCCACTTAACTAGTTATCTTGTTTGGTTTAGTGTTTTTTTGCTTGTGTAAATAATCACATGAGCTTAAGATAGTCCCTTCCAATATTTTTGACCTTCAACTTCAGAACTCTAGGCTAATTGTTTGACTGAACAATTGGCTGTATTAATATATATTCTGAAGTTGTTAAGTGCACTGTACACAATTTAGTTTATGGTTTTTAAATTGTAGTATGGTCAATTTTAGTTGTTATGAGAAAATTATCATTAACTAGTTGTTGGTAAACATGTTTGTGCTTTCTATCATCATCATCATCATTATTATTATCGTTATTATTAACATGGGCTAAATTGCATCATCCAACTTTGAGTTATACATTATGTGCGTAATAGGTTAAAGCAAAACAAAAGCTAGATGAAAAAGTAAAAGAGAAAGAAAAATCTGAGGAAGAGCTAGCGGCACTCAAAGATTCCACTTTTATAGAAGTTATGGGCAAGGATTACCTTGGCCGTGTTAGAGTCATGGGAAAAGGCCTAACTCCTTCTTATTATTAGTCAACTTCTCAATCACATGCTGCCCATGTTAAGTCCATAGAGGTACAACAACTTCAAAGTGAGACGCAAGAGATAGGACGTGAAATGAAGGAGAAATATGATCGCATTGGAAATCTAGAGAAACAAGTGAAGGAAAAATATGATCATTTGGAAAAGTTGGAGGAACAAGTGGCTCTACTTCTACAAATGGTCAAACTTTAACTAGTTATCTTTTATGTTCACATCAAACATGAGATAATTTGTTGTTGCATTCTATTTTTTCACGTGAAGAAAAGGTCCAAGCAGAAGAGGATGTTTCATGTTGATGAGTAGATGTCAAGTAGGAGGCTTCAAGGTATATTACTCCCCCCCCCCCTCTAAGATTTTATTCCAGTGTTTGAAGGTAGGATAGCTTGTTGTGCCCTTTATGTTCATGCTATGGGCTTTGATAATTGGAGTTAGCCATTGAAATGTCAGTAGCAGGAGTTTTCCGCCTAGGATAAAGATTATTGAATGCATCTGAGTGTATTTTTTGATGAATGAAAGTAGGGTGAATACAAAGGTTCGAGCACTGGATCTTGTGGCTCTTGTTTGTGTTGGTTTTATTTTTGGATGAGAAAAGATTATAGCCTCATGGAACTCATAAAATGTATTTATACTTGTTTCCAAATTCAGGTACCTATATTCATTTGGTACCTAGTATCGGTTTGCTCGGATCAAAGACAAGTTCAACTATGGACCAATTTTGCCAGTAGAACACACCAGCCTTATCCTCCATTATTGCTGGTACCTAATCTGACCAATCACATATGCGGCAAAAGGAATAGAGCCAGCCGAAGAAGTGAGGCCTGAATTGAAGTCATTTGTTTGATTCAGTCTTTGCGTAAACACAAGAAAGAAAAACTCCTCCCATCCCCAATAAGAGTTGGTAAAGAGGAGGCTGTGCAATTATAGTGTCGTAGTAGTTGTTTTTTTTTTTTTGAAGTCTTGTGCAAAGTGGTGTATGATTGTGATAATTGGTTCATGAACGCAATTGGCACGAGCATGATCTTTTCCTAGAGCGGGTTAAGGGAAAATAGAAGATTGAACATTAGACATCCTATTACTATAATAGTAATTCATAATTATTCTACATGTATGAGTTTATTGCAATTTTTATTAATTAAAAATTTTCATTATTCAATATAAATTTTTGCACAATTTTTATTGATGATAATAATATAGTATTATGACCTCCTACTAAGAAATAAGTGAACAATGATATATTAGGAGGGAAAATTAATATTTCAACTACTCTTTAATAGCAACGTTTTCTTATAAAAATGCTGGAAAATTCAACGTGTTCTATACATTGTTGACGTTTTTTTGAATGAAAATGCTACTAAATACAATACATTAGTGATGTTTTAAAGACAAAAAAAATGACTAAATATAATAATTTTATTGGTATTTCTTATTAAAAGCATCACTAATGGTTGTCTTTTACTTGCATTTATAAAACGTATGAAAATACTCGAAACTTTTGCCAACGTATTCCTAGATTGCCTTTTTTTTTTTGTGATGATCCTAAATTGGAAAAGGTCTTCCCACATTTTAAAAACGTCAGCAAGGGTTGAAAAAAATATCGCTAATGATCCCTTTAGTTGTAGTGAGGAAGCGAACACTATCAACTATGCACTAGTGAAAGAGGGCTTCAAAATAGAGGCCCCTGTTGTATGAATTAGATTTCTTTGGATTGTGCATGTAATCCTTCAGTTTTTTTTTTTTTTTGTTCAATGAATGCCATCATTCATAAAAAAATAAAAGAAAATTAAAGGGTGGATTTTAATGAAACTCATATCCGTCATTATTAATAAATAATCCAAAAATCTAATAAAAATTATTACCAAATGTGTCCTGATTGTACAATTCAAGTAAATGAAAAACAGGCGGCATGTACGGAAGCTACAATGTCTAAGGGTAGTAAGCAAACACTATCACCCACGTACTAGCAAAAGGGGGCTTGAAAATAGAGGCTTCTGTGGTATGACTCTGATTTCTTTGGATTGTGCATGTAATCCTTCAGTTTTTTGGTGCAATGAATGCCATCATTCATTAAAAAAACAAAAGCGACAATTAAAGGGTGAATTTTAAGTGAAACTCGATATCTGTCATTAATCATAAAAATTATTACCAAACGATGTAATGATTGTACAATTCAAGTAAATAAAAAACTGGCGGCATGTACGAAGTTACAGTGTCTAAGGGCAGTGACAAGTAATATAAATTACTAGTGTTGCTGATGGTTTCTCCGGAGGACCAGACCAGCGAGCAGCAGCAAGAAATCAATAGACGGTTCAAAGAGGTAAAAGACGATGCCCAATTGGAGGCATTCCTCAATTTTGCGATTAGTCAAAGAGGGCAGGAAAAATGTTTGAACTCCTTGTTGCGGTCAGTCAAACTTCGACAGACATCCGGAGATGTGGTTATGTTGCAATAACCATTTTGTGCCTTGGATTTTGCCAGGTTTGGGTAACAATGTGTTATTCGAGCTTTGAATTAACCGAAATGATGGTCAAATTATTAGGGATGGCTAAGGTTTGACTGCCACGTAACCTCAATATATCCATACATTTAACTATTTCTTTAAATTGTGAGAGCCTATATCCAAAAAAAATAATAAGGTTATTAATTGTGAGAGAAACACGTGAATTCATCAAATTAATATGATAAATAATAACTAGGAATAGAATGATATACACATATTACTTATATTTTTAACCTTTAACTGATCCTTTGTAAAGTTTGAGTAGTTGTAAATTATTACTTTAATTTACATCAATAGTTTGTGGGCTAATTGGCATAGTACCCATAATTTTTTATAGTAGAATGGGGTTTGAATTGTGATTTGTGAAAAAGGTTTTCCATCTTTGTCACCAAATGGTAGACTTATATTGAGTTGTGTGGGATTTAGATGAACCTATTAATAAAATTTCTCCTACATGTTATAATTTGTCTGGTGTGTACAAAATAAGTGAAGTTATTCCAAATAACTTTTCTACATTAGTCTTTTATTTTTTGGGAACATTTAACAAAAGCTTTCTTATAGCCAATTAGAGCCCAAATTGTCGCTCCCTAATTGTTCGGCATGTATGGGAAAAAGAAAAAAAAAAAGAAACAAAAGCCAAAAACAAAACATTTAGGTCAAGTCTATGCAAGCCATACACTTTCTCTCGGTCACTTCGCTCTTTCCTTGATCGCGGATAAATTTCCTTCACCCTTCCCAAAAACCCCCTATTCAATCATTTCTCAGTACTTCCCTAACCATCTAAGCGCCTTAGTTTCCATATTTCTTTTCCCACCCATCGACTCCTGCAATTGGTTCCCATCTCCTCAAACCCTACCTCATCATTTCCTGCGATCTTCCTCCTCCCTTCGTCTTCTCCATCCCCATCCCCTTCTCCATACGTCTGAGCTCCTTCCAAGAAATTATACGATCATCAACCCTACTCGTTAGCTTTATATATTTATACCCAAATGTCAGCTAAACGTTTTTTGGGCGATTCCGGCGCCGACCAGGATGATCAACCCCACGAGAAGCGCCTCAAAACACAAGCTCCTTTCGCTTCGTACGTGTAACTTGTCTTAGTTAAGTTCAAAAGTTCATGGGGTGTGATATATTTGAACTGACTTATAACTGTCCTCGCGCCTGGCAGTGTTATTGGAGAGGCAGCCATGGTTAATTCTCTGCACAGCTTGTTCTCCGCCATGGAACCGGTGCTCAGGAGAGTGGTGGGTTTATACTTTGATTTGTTAGTTGTCACTAAGGCAAGATTTCAAGTGCGTCGAATGTTTCTTTTTTAATTTGTGGGTTTATTTGTTTTTTAAGGTTAGCGAAGAAGTAAATCGCATCCTGAGGCAACTACCGTGCTCGTTCAGCTGTTGTCCGTCGCAGATAAATATCCATCAACTGACGGAGCAGCCGTCGAGTTTCCGGCTGGCTTTCAACACGAAACTATCACTGCCCATCTTCACCGGAAGCAAGATCTCCGGCTGCCACGACTCGCCGCTCAAAATTCAACTCCTCGGGTCGGAGTTGGACTCTCCGGCCGCTGGTTTGCCACACGAAAAGGCCCTCGTTAGAGTTGAACTTGTTGTGATCGACGGAGACTTCCCGGGGTCAACCCGAGAAGACTGGACTGCCGAGGAGTTTGAGAGCAACATCATCAAGGAGAGGACCGGAAAACGCCCGTTGCTTACCGGAGATGTAAAACCTACGGTAAGGGATGGAGCGGCGGTGATAGGAGATATTGCGTTCACGGACAATTCGAGCTGGATTCGGAACCGGATGTTCCGGATCGGTGCAAGACTGGTTCCTGGGTGCCTTCCGGGACTCCGCGTCAAGGAAGCTATTACAGAAGCTTTCGTTGTCAAAGACCATCGTGGAGAACGTAAGTTCACCATCACACTGCATTTAGGTTTTTCACTAATTATGGTACATGAATCATTATTTATGTATCATACAATATGTTACCGAACTGTCGGAATAAACTAGACTATAATCAATTCTAGTTTATTTCAAACAGCTCAGTAGCATTATTGATTATTTAAATTATAATCAAGTGCATATTAAAATTTTATTTGCCATTGTATTCCATGGATAATGTAGATGGACCTAATTAATAGTGCGAACGAGAATGTAATTTGGTTAAATATATACTTTTTTTATGAATGATTAAACATATACAAATTGACTTATCCTAGAACATATACTAATTAACTTATCTTAGGTTCTTGGGGTGGATTTTTTTTTGTAAGCTTTAGCTATCCTTGCTTTTAGGTTCTTGGGATTTTGGGGCATTTACTTAATTATCTTTTCCCCTCAGATGACGTTTGTAATTGTTGGGGTTGTCTTTGTATTTCTTGGGTTTTGGTGTTAGTTCTTGTTTGTCTTGGGGCTTTCTATAATAAAATTGTTCTCATTGCGTTCATAAAAGAAAAATACTAATCAACTTATTTTTTATGTGAAATATTGAAGTGTACAAGAAACATCATCCACCGATGTTGGAAGATGAAGTATGGCGACTAGAAAAGATAGGGAAGGAAGGAGTTCTTCATAAGAAGCTAGCAGAAGAGGGAGTCCACACAGTGCAAGACTTCCTCAGATTGCTTGTTGTTGATCCGGCAAGGCTTAGAAGGGTAATTACTTCTCACCAATTCCTGTTTTTTTTTTTTAAATTTTCTTTAAAAAAAAAAAAAGAAAAACATGTTCCAGAAACTATTTTTGTTTTGTTTATGAGAACAAGAAGTTCGTCATTTTAAAAAAAAAAATCAAAAGACTAGCCTTTCGATTTAATTGGTACACTTAATTGTGGATCCATTTTACATTTTATGGTTGTAATTTTATGCATGTAACTACAGATTTTAGGACCGGGCATGTCTAACAAAATGTGGGAAGCAACGACAAAGCATGCAAGAGCATGTGTTCTGGGCAACAAACTCTACATTTACAGAGGGGACGACTTTGTATTATATCTGAATCCTATATGTCGGCTCCTCAAGGCTGTCATCAATGGCCATGTCGTTTATCCTTGCCATGACAAAACCACTATTAATCGGGTAACATAACTAAGCCCTATATGAGAACTGGTTTTTTATTATTAGTGTTAGAGATTTGAATAATTTATTTAATATTGAAGATAAAATTGTTGAAACTAAAAGGTAAATACTATTTTAGGATAATATTTTTGAAACTCTAATACTAATCACTAATGCTAAAATCAAAACCATTCTACTAATTACCGTTTCTTTGATTTCTTTATAAACATCGAAAAACAAACATCACATTTGCTTAATTGTGTCGCACTAAATCTGTACCAAAAAAAAAAAACTGTCTCGCTCTAAATTGGATTGCAGCGCTAGTTTGAAACAAATGCTTTGTCTTTGATCATATGAATGTGCCCTAATTATGTAAATAGTTGTACTTTTATTTTTTTCAGTCATATGTTGAAAATTTGGTGAGACAAGCACATGCAAATTGGAAATCATTGCAAGAGGTCCAAGGCATTGTAAACGAGAGTCCTCTACTGATGACGCATGCTGGTATGTAGATTCAGTAATTTGTCGGTACTAAATTTTGAAGAGATTTCATATTTAAATATTTGTTGTCCTTGGCTGCTTGGAGTAGTAAAGGGTACAAGACGAAGGTGAGGTCGCTGATTTAACACTCACCTCACCCATTTAGATATACTATCTCCTGACTTTGTATTATAAAACAAACTTAAATATTTATTTGTTAGCGGTAAATTTAATTCTTTAAAATCTATATTAATGAAGAAAGAGAATAAATTAAAATTTGATTTCAATTATTAATATGGATTGTTATTGTGGTACAAGGTCAAATGGTGGAGCATGCGTATCCAAACCAGCTACTCATGAAGACAATGGAGCAAGGAGATGGCTACGTTACAGAGGGACACCAAAACGGTGCGCATCACGGGGATGGGGGTGTTTGGCACGTGACTTCGGCGTCGTTTGGCTCATTGGTCACGGAAGGTAGCCAGCACCCCTGCAATTAGTTAACATTTGGATCCAAGCTTGTCAAGTCTTGGTCAACTTGGAAATATTAAGAATTATAATTGAGGTTGGTCCTAATCATTAACTTCTTACTTTTTTTTTTCTCATATTCAGGAGTCAGGGTTTGATTACCTGTTTACCAAAGCCTGAAGGTAATTGGACCACATCTGGCTACTGAAACACTTGTCATTATAATATAAATGGAATAAGATTTAAAAGCTGGAAAAGCCCGAATACCACTTTGCTAGTGGCTTTAGACCTCTAATAATTTCTATAAACGTGTTCCAAATAATAGAGTAACACAAACAAAACGACCGTCCAAAAGAACCGTCTCGGTGACATGTAAAAGGTGCATTCAGCTTTTTTTGATGTCTAAAGATCATTTCACTCTTGAGTTTTAGCAACTTGGACCTATTACCTATAATTTTTGACTTGGGTTTACTTGCCTTTTAAACTTTGATAATTAGTACCTTTTACCCATTTAGTACACTTAAATTGTTGTGTAAGTTACATGGGAACTAAAAAGAAGATAAAATGAAAGATGAAGGGCTGGTTAACCATTTGTGTTAGATTTTTACATTATTTCAATTATTTGTTTCAATCTTCTCGATTCGAACCAACATTTTATAACTTACATGGTCTAACCGGCATTCTGTATCGAAATATGATTCATTTAATTTGAATACCAAACTTGTTCCTATAACTAAAGCTCTATGTAGGAAAATGGATAGTTAGCCTTTCATCTTTTATTTTATCATTTTTTTATTCTTATATAACTTAAGCAACTATTTAAGTGGATTGAGGGGTAAAAACGATAAATTTTTAAAGTTTGGTAGAAGAGTGAACCCAAATCAAAATTCATAAGATAAAAAATCCAAGTTGACAAAGTTAAGGGAGTGAAAGGTGTTTTAGGCCTTTTCTTGACGTTGGATTACAGTTATCGGGCATACTTACCAAAATTCAACCTCGATTATGCAAACGAAAAAGGTCCCAGCATAAAATGTGCTAGATTTGAAAATTTTTTTAGGCTTAAATTTCTTGAAGAAAGTTACCCGTAACTTTTTATAAAGGTAAAAGGAATTTATATATCGAGGAATTTTAACTTTTTAACAATTGAAATAAATCATAGTTTGTAAATGGGCTAATTACAACTTTTTCCTAAGCTTTAACCAATGTTACAGTTTGCCTCTCCTATTTCAGAAATATACATGTTATCCCCTACCTTACAATTTACCCTCTTAAAACAATTGTTTTACCTTTACATAAAAAAACACCGATAATTTAAAATATCCACTAACTATAAAAAAATTACCATACAGACTAAAATTATTAAGAGATGACTAACACATAATTTAAATTAAAATTTTAAAATTTACTGTCTAACAATGTAAAATGGAAAACGATAAAGTATATATTCATGAAACGCTAGGTGATAGAGCGTAACATCAGATAAACCTGGG
Organism: Aquilaria yunnanensis; assembly: GCA_039654915.1. NCBI lineage: Eukaryota > Viridiplantae > Streptophyta > Magnoliopsida > Malvales > Thymelaeaceae > Aquilaria > Aquilaria yunnanensis. Next base: position 48,995,248 of record CM077596.1, on the reverse strand, counting down.
GGAATTGTAATGAACTCGTTGTAAATCAAAGGAATGAAAATGGACTTTAGCCCAAAGAGAATGTTGAATATTTAATAGAAGCCTAAAATCAGAGGGTCCTAATTTAGAAAACAAGACATATGGCTGGGCCGAAATCCACATAGGCTACCCAATTAATTAAAATGTAGAAAATATGCTATATTATGGACCACATGGTTTGAGCCTGGAAGGAATTTCTGGTAAATCCATGACCTGGAAAGAGGAATTGGCTGGGGCAAATGCGTAAAAGTTGAGGACGAATTTGAAGGTTTTGGATATGTTGGGTGGCGAGTTAGAGCAATACTTATCTGTTACGTGTGATTAATAATTCCTGTGTGAAATCTATTGTATATAGGCCGATTATTATGTTAACTTAATTCGGAATAAATATATTAAGTTTTAAAAGCTTTGACAAACATGAAGATGTAGTCTAGGTGGTTGAAACACTTCTATGCCAATTAAAGGGCTGGGGTTTGATACTTAAAACCCTCAAAGCTCCATCTCACTTTTTTCAATTTTTTCACTTTTCTTTTCTCACTTTTTTTGTTCCTTTTCATTTTTTTCTTATGTTTTTCCTTTTCCTCTTGACCTTTTTTTCCCCTTTTCTTTTCTCAGTTCATTTTTTTTTCTTTTCTATTTTTCCATTTTCCTTCTCCTTTTTACCTTTTTTACCAGCTCTTTTTTTACTAGTTGAGCTAGCCCATTTTTTAAAAGACATTAGGTATGTTCATTTTTTCATATGCATATGTTTTTTGCCTTATATGAATATGTTCCTCTATACATGTATGTATGTTCATAATGAATTTTCATATTTAGTTTGTTTAGATATATGTGAAGGTACATGTTCTTTTCCTTACATGCATATGTTCATTATTTTATATGGATATGTTCTTTTATACAAGTATGTACATACATTATCTATTTGAACGTTTGCTTTGTATAGATATTTTTTATGACATACATTTATTTTTTCATATGCATATGTTTGTTCACTTATATGCATATGTTCTTTCATACATGTGCATATGTTTATAATGTGTTTTGACATTTGGTTTGTATAGATATATATGAATGTATATGATATTTTCTCCACATGCATATGTTCCTTTATTTATTCACTTATGCTTTTTTCTTTATTTTAATATGTTCTTTTTTATATGTATGCATGTATGTACATTATATTTTTTAACGTTTGTTCCATATAGATATTTCTGAAGGTATATGTTCTTCTTTTTCATACACATATGTTCTTTTCTTTATTTTTATATGTTCATTTATATATGTGTTATATTCATAATGTGTTCTAGTATTTGGCCTATATAGATATGTGAAGGTATATGTTTTTTTCTTTACATGTATATAGTCTTTTCTTTAGGTCCATATGTTCCTTTGTACATGTGTGTTTTGATATTGTTCTGTGTATATATATTTTTTAATATATGTGTTGTTTTTTTTTTTGTAGTCATTATTCTTTCTTTTATATGGATATGTGTTTTTATACATATGCATATGTTTTTTTTACTATAGTTTATGTAACTACATATATGTTCTTTAATTTATCTGCATATGTTCTTTTTTGTTTATACATATGTTCTTTTATAAATATGTATATGTACATGCAGATATGCATGTAAATTTGTTTTGAATAAATATTTCTTAAAGTATGTCTTCTTTTCTTCACATGCACATGTTCATCATTCTATGTTCTTTTCTTTACATACATATGTTCCTTAGTATACATGTGTTTTGATATTTGCCTATATATATGTTTTTGAAGGTATGTATTATTTTCTTTCTAGGCATATGTTCTATTCTTTATATGGATAAGTTTCTTTATAAGTTTGTGTATGTTTTTTTAACTGTGATTTGTGTTAACGTTCCTATATGTTCTTTGCTTTATTTGCTTCGATAAGTGTGTATGTATGCAAATTTCTTTCTATGTACACGTTGAATTGTAAACAAAAATAACAAACAACAATATGTACAAGAACATATAGAAACGTTCAAAGAACAAGCATAAATGAAAAAAAGAACATATAGTGAAGCAAAAAAGAAATACATATTGAAGCAAAAGTCGCAGAAAACCTGAAAAGGAAGCCGAAAAAGATAGTCGGAGGAAAAATTGCTGAAATCACTGAAAATGTAAAACTGATGTCGGAGAAAACGATTGAAGCAAAATCATAGAAATTTGAAAAAACTGTGGCTGCAAGAAGTTGCGGAAAAATACAATTTGAACAACAATTCAGAGAAACCGTGATTGGGGATGAAGATTGAAACAAAGATCACAGCAATTGCAATCAAATGTGAAGATCGAAGTAGAAATTGTAGAAATCACGACCAGAGATAAAGATTTGACTAGAGATTGGAGAAATTGGGTCAGCCAAACTAGCCTAATTTGTAGAGCATCTACCACAAGGGCATGATTGTCAGTTCCAATAGTTGAGGATGTTTAGAATGTATATATATATAGTAGGAGAGTGGCTTATGACATAAGCCTGATTCACATAAAAAGTACTCTTGTATATATTATAAACCAGAAATTGAGGGTGATTTAGTAATTGTAGAATTAATTAATAAGCTAATTAAGTATCATCTCAAACTTTTATATCAAACACCAATTTACTCTTCAATTTATTGACTCAATTTTGACCACACAACACTTAGCCACCAAGTTTTGGCACATGCATTTAATTTGGGAATGCCACATATTTTCTTCCCACATACGTTTCTACTTTTCTTCTTCCTACATAAGCTTTAAACGAATTTATCGCATCTCATAATTGGCATGGAAATCTCAGCAAATTAAAACCAATTTCTTTCCATGTAAAAATGTTCTAATTCCATCCAAGTTGTTGAGCTTTCAAAATTGAGTAAGAAAAATTCCTTAACTTCAGAACTTGAGATACCATGACCTTTACATTTTGACTGCAAAATAAAGAGCTCTATAGCAAATGACAAAATTTTAAGTTTTCAAATTCTTTTTCTTGACAATTGGTTCGTCATATAAAATTATTTATCTATTTGGCTGATTATTGTATATAAAAAAAGTTGACTCATATAATAATATAAATAAATTAAATTATTAATTGTACATTTTACTCAATCAATTGATGGCCTATTAACTTTATAGCAAATAAAAATATGTAATTTCTTTTAAATTATTACAGTTGTATTATTACCCAAATTAAAAAATCTGTAATGTTATCTTGGTTTCATTTCATAATTTCAAAAATGTAATTTTGTTTCTGTTTTTATTTTTTTCCTTTTTTCCTTATCTTTTTATAGAAAGTGGACAAAAATATATATTTTTACTTAAAATTCAACCCAAGCTTATTACAATGAGTATGCATAAAAAGTGCAGTGATGCGATTGAAAAAATAAGTAGAAGTTCATTAGAAAAATGAAAATAAAATGATGATAATTGCATAATCAAAATTGCATAACTCCAGCTACAATTAATTATATATTTAAATTAAAGGAACTAAACATATCTCAATAAATGATTTACATAAAATTATAATATATTTAATTAATATGTTTTATTAAGTAAAAGTACAATAATTTTTTTTATTACTTGTTGTGGGTGAGAAATTAAAAATTTAACTATATGTCATAAAAGCAAGTATGATCATGTCGCATGATGCATCTGAAAAAGTAGTGGTCAAAGTAGTATTTCAAATACAGTGACTAAACACAATTGTTAACCATGCACAAATTAATGTCCGTCGGCATCCTGGTTGTATGACATGCTGGCCTGAATGAGAGACTTTCGGTGTGAAGGTGTCTGCAACACTTTAAAGAACAAGGGTTAGGGACTCCTCGGAATATGTTTCCGGGGGAGGAGCCTCCGACGCCCAAGTCAGTATTTGTATGAGTAATAGTAGAGAGCAGAGAGTAGAGAATAAAGAAAAAGTCTCTCTCTCTTACCAAGGTCCCTCCTAGGTATTTATAATAGGGAGGAGGAAGGAGGTCGTTTGATACAGCTTGTTCAGAACATGACATGTGTTCAGTTAAATGTGGTCCATACCTTCGGAGATAGGTATCTCCAACTGGCCATAGGCCATTCTGGCTAGAGGGCAGGGGCATGTGCGAGGTCTCTTTGTTAGAAGCTCCTTAACCATTTTTTTCGTATCTCCACAAGATCCCCCTTGTGGTACGAGACCCCTTCGGGCAGAGATTTTCCCCGAGCGCTATTGGGAAAGGCCTTTTGGCAGAGTGGGTCACTTTCGGAAGACGTTTTCCTCTGTCGAGGATGGTGGATCTACTTTCTAAGGTCGGTAGGTTCATAAATCCAAGGGTGGTGAAAGACACCTATTCCCGAAGTTGGTCATGTTACCCTTCCAAGGGTACTATTGAGGGTGCCCCGAGGTCGGGGCTAAGCTAACACCAAAGGTGGTTTCCGGATAACTGATCATGAGATCTTCAGGGCCATAGCTCTTCGGCTATCACATGCCCCAATCGGGAAGCCAAAGTAGTATCTTCAGCATTAGGCTTTTCTGAGCGTGTCATTAAAGCGACAGATGTTCTCATTTAACAGCGCTGAATCTTGAGCTAGGTCACCTTCTTCGAGGTGGGCATCTCTTTGGTCCACGATGCCTCCCTTGGCCGAAGCAGTATCTTCAGCATCAAATGTGATTCTTCATTTTTTACCGAGCTCTTGATGTTTCCGAAGTTGTATCTTTGGATAAGGAAGTATATTTTCCCTTCTGATTTTTTCTTGTTCTCTGTTGCTTGTCAATGAATCGTCATGTCTTCTGACCAGGCGGTCGCGTCACTTCGGGTTAGGCTTTTATAAGCCTGCTAATGTCAGAAGGCATGCCCTCATTTCTCGTGTCAGGTGACATGTGTCACTAGGTGATTGGCGATCAGTCGTGTCTGTTACATCGATTACATCCCTTCATCTATGAAGAGTCATTATGCCGACGCTTCGCCTGCCTCCTTCGGTCTATATAAACCCTTTCTCCTTTAGAGTTTTCCACACTTCTCGATTTCCATTCCATTTGCTCCCTAATTTCCTCTCATTTTTCATCTTTCTTTGGCGGTGGTGCTAGTGGCAGACCGATTTTCGGCGAGTTTATAGTGATTTTTTAAGTCCCTGTCTTTGCTCCGAACTATGTGGGTTTCCTTCCGAAGTGCTTTTTTTATTTCAATTCTTTTCCCTTTGCCTTTCCGAGGTTAGATTCCTCTGTTTCCAAACATGTCTTCTTACCTAATAGAAACTCGTCCCGTTCCTGAGAGTTGGCTCCCTCTTAACTCTCATCCGAGCTGTGCCACTTCAGAGAAAGTGAAAAAGTGGTCGGCTAAATTTTTTCTCCCTTCCTATGCCATCACCAAGCTACCTAGTCCTGGTATGCCTAGCTATGCTCCTCGTTTAGACGGGGTTACCGTCTTTAAGGCTCAGCTGAATGTGGGACTTCGGTATCCCCCTCCGAAGAAGGTTTGTGACTTTTTCCGATTTCATGGCGTAGCCGTCAACCAACTTCTTCCAAACTCCTACTTCTACTTTAACGCTTTTCTTTGTATGTGTGGGGTCTTCAACATAGAGCCCCATTTTATCTTTTTCATGCAATACTACAAACTTCACCCCATTCCGAAGGGCGGGTTTTACTTCTTGCTCCCTCAGCGATCTGGGAGCAAGAAATATACGTTCACCTTCAGAACAAAGGACAGTTGGCGAGGGTGGTAGAATAAGTTCTTTTTTCTGAAGGTGGATAGTAGTGAAAGGACATGCCAACCAAATAGGATTCGGGGACTCTTGATATCGATGTAGTAGACCCGAGGAAGCTCTTAACCTTAGAGCTAGAGTCCCAGTTTGAAGAGTTTGACAGCTGTATTCAGTCTATCGCGGATTGGGATCCCGAGGTCCCTCCGTGTTCTCTGTACCCCTTCCCCATCAAATGGAATTTCATAACCGAAAAGGTCCTTGGGGAGCTTGGGGTAGTTAAGGAACATGTTATCGATGAAAGTATACCGAAGCCCTTGGTTGATGGGAAGAATGCATGGTTGGTGAAGATTCTTTGGGGAGAACTTACGTATTCAACACTGAAAGAGAGTAAACTCTTTGTAATTTTGTTACTTATCCCTTTCCGTACTTACACTGATGTTCTTTTTTTTGCAGAGATGGGTGATAAATCTGCTACTTTCTACAAGAGTTTCTTCCTCGGCCATGCCGAGAAGGGGATGCAGCAAAAGAAGAAGGTGCCAAAGAGGAAGAAGGCATTGGCTGGACCATCTTTGGCATTAAAGTCGAAAAAGGCCAAGGAGGACTCCCTTCCACCTCCGCCCGAAAAGGAAGTGAAGGTGCCTGGTCAAACTCCCGTTCGTGCCGACCCATCTTCAGAACTAGCCATATGTTCAACCCTTCTCAATCCCAATGCAGCTGTCGAGACATTGGGGATTTCAGTCGGGGACCTTTCGATTGAAGAACTAGAGGAACGCCGGAAAAAAATGGGCAAAGGTGTTCCCGCCGAGGTCCTTGATGTTAGTGAATCCAAAAGAGATGACGCTAAACTCCCCCCCAGGTTTGTCCCTTAGCCATTCATCTATGAGTTTGGGAATTTTTGGTGTTTTAGACCTTGTAGACGAACGGCTAAGGGATAACGCTTCAAATGGAACTTCGGTGTTACTTTGCCGATAAAGGATCGCAGGATGAGGAGTGCCCCAATGAGGAAGTCCTCACCGCGAGGATGAGTGAACACGCAACCCAGGTAAACCTTAATCCTTTAAGACTTAGAAAAATTCTGAGCTTTTGTTGTTTTTTAACCCTTATTTGGAATCCTCCCCTTTTGCAGCTGTTGGCATACAGTGGATATCTTCGGGCTTGGGAAGCTAAGCAATCTTCAATCCAAAGTCGGTCAGAGGAGAGCTTGGCCAAAGCCAAGGAACTTTTTACTAGCTTAGTCGTCAAGTACGGTGAGCTTAATAAAATTGCGAAAGAGGACCTGGCCAGTCTTCAACAATAGGTGCTGAAGAGCTAAAATGAGCTGTTGGAAGGCTTTTCTTCCAAGGTGTCGGACCTCGGCTCGAGGGTAGTGGCCCTTACTTTGGCGAACGAAGCCTTCCAAAAGGAGAAGGAGGAAGTCATTGCGGACTTAACGAAAATGCTAGGGCTCAACGCTGAATTCTTAGCCGAGATCGATCGACTAAAGAAGGAAAAGAAGAAGAAGAAACTGGAGAAGGAGGTCGAGGTTCTTAAGAAAGAGCTGGAGGACTTGAAGGTGGAAAAGGATAAGTCCGATAAGGTGACTGAGTCCTCTTATCAAGACGGTTTTTCCTTGCTCGTCACCAAGTCTTGTCCAAGTATCTCGACCTTGGCCTTTCCTTCCTTCGGGCTCTTGACATTCTCGAAGGACCATCCTCGAAATGGTCAAGCATAGAATTTCTCAACCTTCCCATTCACCCTCTTTCGGCAATCAAAGTTGGTGCAGACGAAGAGGCTGATTCTGAAGATGACCAATCTGAGGATGTTAAGGACCCCGAAGATGGGCAAGAGAAGCAATAGGTGCCTCCTTTTTATTTCTATCTTTTTTTTTTTGGTGTTCTACACCTTGTATTCTCGCAATGAGATGTTAATGGAAATTTCTTACTTCAAAATTTTGGCTAAGTCCCTGATTGGTCTCCGAATTTTATCTTCATCCTTCAGCGCTTAACTATCTTTCGCGATGAATGGTTTCATGACCATCTTCGGTCAACCTCCTTCAAAAAATTTGCCTTTCAAAAATAGTTAGGCATCTTTAGGACCAACCATATTCGGTTGGCTATCTTCGGAGAAACTTAACTTGTGTAAAAAATAGTTAAGTGCCTTTGGCACCAACCATGTTCGATTAATCACCCTCAGTAAAAAGTGTACAATTTCACACATGCACCTTCGGCAACAACCACATTCGGTTTGCCTCCCTCGAAAGCAACCATGTTCGGTCGATCACCCTTAGCAAAAAAGTGTACCATTTCACACATGCACCTTCAGCAACAACCATATTTGGTTAGCCTCCCTCGGCATCTTTTGCACAATTTTTCCAGCCAGAAAATTTTTCTGTGTAAAATTTTTTCAAATAGTCTAAATGCCATGTATTTTTCAGTTCTTCACCTTCAGTATCACCGAGCTTGTAGACTCCTAGCCGAACTTCCTCGAGGACCAAATAAGGTCCGTCCCAATTTGCCCAAAGTACTCCATAAGATTGTCTTCGGGCTTCGAATTCAGCTCTTCGGAGAACGAGGTCCCCTTTCTTGATTCCTTTATGCTTGACATGCAAGTTTGAAGTAACTGCTACTTTCTACTGAAAAGCTTTTCTTCTGAGCTCGGCCATCTCTCTATGCTCGTCAATCAGATCCAACTTGGTTCTTAAATCGAGGTTGTTCCCTTCTTCATCGAACACCTGTATCCTCATTGATGGCTGTACGACCTCGACAGGGATAATGGCCTCTGTGCGGAAGACGAGTGAGAAGGGTGTCTCACCCGTGGCCCTTCTGGGAGTTGTTCGATGACTTTACAGCACACTTAGAAGTTCTCATGGCCATTTTCCCTTTGCTTCCTTCAACCTCTTTTTAAGACCATCTTTTATCCTTTTGTTGGACACTTTAACTTGTCCATTGCTCTAAGGATGGGCAATCGGGGCAAAGTGCAATTTTATCCTGAGATTGGCTGCTAATTCCTGGAAACCTTTATCGGTAAACTGGGAACCATTATCAGCTACTATCACCCTCAATACGCAGGAATTTGCATATGACGTTCTTCCAGACAAATCTTTGTATGTCCTTCGTCGATATTGCTGCTAAAGGCTCTACCTCGATCCATTTGGTAAAATAGTCTGCTGCGACTACGCAGAACTTCACTCCTCCTGGAGCTGTTGGGAGAAGCCCAATGAGGTCAATGCCCCAGATCGTGAAGGGACAAGGATAGTTTGCCAAAGTTATCGCTTTCGAGGGTAGTCTCTGGATGGGAGCATTTCTGGACAAATTGCCTTGCATCCTTCCTCAAGGTAGGCCAAAAATATCCTTGGTGGAGTAGTACCCCGACAAGGGTATCAGTTCCTATGTGAGAACCACAGGCTCCCTCATGGACTTCTTTGAGGACCATTTCCATGTCCTCTTCACTGACACACCTCTATAACGGACTTGCGTACCCTTGTCGGTACAACTCTTCTCCAATCAGGAAGTATCTTCTTGAGCACTTTCGCACTTTCGCAGCTTCAAGAGGATCTTTGGGAAGTTCCGAAGTTGTGAGCTATTTCTTGATAAGATTTTTCCACCCTATAGCAAAGGTTGCTATGCAAATTATCGCTATGCTTGGCAGATACAGTACTTCGGTAGACTCCTTTGATTTGGGCAGAGTATCTGCTTCCATATTATCTCATCGCGGTACATTTTCTATATGTACCGTGTCGAACTCTTGGATGAGCTTTTTCACGAGATCATGGTACTTTGCCAAGTTTGGGTCCTTTGCCCCGTAGTCCCCCACCATCTGTTGGACCACTAATTGAGAATAACTGTGGGCCTTCAGATTCCTCACACCTACTCTTTTTGCCAGCTATAAGCCTGCTATAAAGGCTTCATATTCGGCGACATTGTTGGTGACATTGAATTCAAATTTGATGGCCTTCACAGCTTCTATACCTTCAGGTCCGTGTAGGATTACTCCGGCTCCCTCGTGTTCGAATCCTGAGGCACCATCAACGAATAATGTCCATTCGGGCTCATCATTTTTGAGGTTTTCTGGACTACCTTTGATTTTAGGTACCTCGGGGATGAAGTCTGCTAGCGCTTAGGCTTTTATTGCCTTTATTGGCTCATAGGTGATGTCGTATTCACCGAGTTTGATGCACCATTTTGATAATCTTCCCAAATGGTCTACCTTCTTCATGACATCCCGAAAGAGGTAAGTTACTTCGAACAATGATAGGGTGCCCTTGGAAGAAGTTACTTCGAACAATGATAGGGTGCCCTTGGAAGTAAGGTCGCAGCCTTCTACTTGCCAGTACTAAGGCATAGATGGCCTTCTATATAATAGGGTACAGTACCTAATTTCGGCACCATGCAAGGACTTACTCATATACTATACTGGCCATTGTTTTCCTCCCTCTTCCTTTACAAGCACCGAACTTACTGCATTTTCGGTGATGACGAGGTAAAGGATGAGGGGTTCTCCTTCCCGCGGCTGCCGGAGTGTCGACAGGCGGGTTAGGTAGCTTTTCAGCTCTTCCCAAGCCTTCCGGCAATCTTCGTTCCAAGGGTGTTCCTCCTGACCGAAGTTACCTTCATTTTTTGCTGCTCTAGTAAGCACTTTAAAGAATGGTCAACACCGGTCCCTGTATCTGGAGATGAATCTGCTAAGGGCTTTTATTCTCCCAGTAAGCCTTTGTACGTCCTTGGTCGTTGTGGGAGTTTGGAATCCTATCAAGGCCTTAACCTTTTCTGGGTTGGCATCAATACCTCTTTCGGATACTATAAACCCCAGAAATTTGCCAACTGTTACCCTGAACACACATTTCTCGGGGTTAAGACGGATCCTAAATTTCCAAAGTTGGCGGAATGTTTCTTCCAAGTCTACGATATGACTGCTAGGCTGTTTGCTCTTGACTATCATATCATCGACATATACTTCCATGTTTCTCCCAATTTAGGAGCAGAATACTTTGTTCATCAGCCTTTGGTGCATAGCTCCCGCGTTTTTAAGGCCGAAGGGCATTCTCACGTAGCAATAGGTACCGACTTCGGTTATGGAAGCGGTTTTTTCCTCATCTTCGGGATTCATCTGAATTTGGTAATATCCACTGAAGGCATCAAGGAAGCTAAGCAGACCGTATTCGGCAGTGGAGTCTACCAATTGGTCTATTGGTGGCAGAGGGTAGGAGTTTTTCGGGCAGGCATCATTTATGTTTTGGAAGTCAATACACATTCGGAGTTTATCGCTCCCCTCATTTGTCGCAACAACTACATTGCTTAACCATTCGGGGTACTTGACCTCCCTTATTATTCCTGCCTTCATTAGCCATTGGATTTCGGTTTTAATGAAGTTGTTCTTATGCGCAGAGAGGCTACATTTTTTCTACCGAATAGGCTTCACCTTCGAACACGCTTTTAGACAATGTTGGATTATACTCGGGTCCACCCCAAGCATATCACTCAAAGAATAAGCAAGTAGATCTTTGTTCATTAATAGAAGGGATATAAGTTTTTCCTTATCACCTTCGGCCAGTTTTATCCCTACTCGGGTACTTCGGCCTAGGACAAGCTCTACATCCTCTATTTCTATTTTCTCAGAGTCATTTTTTTCTCCTCCTATTACCTCTTCACCGACCATGCTCTTTTCTCCCAAAGTCTATACGTGAACTTTCATTGGGCTTTGTCTTGCCTTCACAAAGACTTTCCTTACTTCGGCCTAATCAAAGAATATTTCCACGTCTCCTTCCTTTGCGCCGAATGTGACCATTAGGTACTTTGCATCTGGGCGAATGTGAAGATTTCCTTGTGTTTGCCTTCCGAGGATGGCATTATATGAAGAAAGGACATTTATGACGATGAACCTTGTCATTGTGGAGCCAAAGAGCTTTTTCTTGTTCTGAACTGAAGTTCCCCTTAGCATCAATGGCAGATCGATCCACCCGAGCACAGGGAGTTTGGAGGGGCCTATGCTGAAGGTAGGGGAGGTAACGGGTTTGAGATCACCCTTGGAGACGCCCAAGTTTGGCAACAAGTTGGAGAACAGAACGTTGGCATTGGAGCCATCATCGATGAGAACTGTTTTGACGTCCCAGTTCTCTATCCTTGCCATGATTAGGAGGGGGTTGTCATGAGGGAACTTCACGGTAGACCCATCTTTCCGAACAAGCTTGTTCAATGGGTTTCCGAACTCCATCATCGAGATTTCCCGGACTTTCCTTTTCCTTTCTACTGAGGGTATCCTAGTTGTAATTGTTTAGATCACTCCCGCTAGAGGTGGTGGATGCTTTCTGGGACTTCAATTCTGACGTCGGTCGGAGTCGTAGTCCTTATCTTCTCCTTTCCTCTCTTTTTCCCTTCTTCCTTTGGGGGATGGCATCCGCAGGTAGTAACGAAGTTGCCCCTGCTTGATTAAAGATTCAATGTACTTTCTTAGTTGGAAGTAGTCCTCGGTGTCATGCCAGTGGTCTCAATGAAACTAGCAGAACTTTTTCATGTTCTTTTTGTTGTCTGAGCTCATGGCCTTCGGTCTCTAAATTGAAGTTCCTTCTCTCTCCAAGGCCATCAATATGTTCATCCTTGTGGTGTTCAAGGGAGTGAATGAAATCGATTTCTTCCCACTTTGTTTCCGAGGTTTACCCCTACCCTCAGTTGGGTATCGAGGTTGGTGACTCAGACCCTCAGAGTGATTGTGATCAGACTTCGGCCCTTCTATCCTTAGTTTTTCTGATCTCAGGTGCTGTTCTGCCCTTCGGTAGAATTCTCCAAGGGTGTTAGCGGGATCTTTGGAGAACTCGTAGAAGAGTTGTGAATCTCTCCTAAGTCCCCTGATTGTGGTGAGGATGCGGATTTTGAGGCAAAAGTCGGACACACTCAGAGCTTCTTGGTTGAACCTTTCGACGTAGTCCCAAATGGTCTCCCCATTCTTTTGGGCTATGTCAAACATTTGGACAGGCATCATCGCCGTTGGTCTACTTCCTATGAATTGCTGGGTGAATGCAGCGGATAACTCCTGGAAGCCCATTATGGTTCCGGAAGCAAGGGAGTTATACCACGCAATTATCGGCCCTGAAAGGGTAACTTCGAAGCACTTGCAGAGAATGGTGTCATTTGCGCCATGCAACACCATGCTGCGCTTATATTTCGTCAGATGAGCTTGGGGGTCGCTGTGGCCATCATACGTTTCTAAGAGTGGCACTTGAAAGTTACTTGCCATAGGTGCTTCTACTACTGCACGAATAAAGAGTGACTCTTTTCCGATGAAGGTCTCCGATAACCTTGACCAGACAGGTTTTCGAGAAATCTATTTTTCCACATTCTCCAACCTCTTAAAGATCTTCTCCATGAGGGTGGTAGTACTGTCTTCTCCCCGTTGCCTGGTAGTCACCGGCAACGGAGAGCAACGTCTACTTTTTGGAGAGCAACTTCATCGGTGGAGGGATTGAGACTTCCCGTACAGGGATGGACTCTACTGGCGGGAAGTCCTAGTCTTCTTTGACAGCGTTTCTCTAGCCCAACGTCCTCTGGAGGGTACGCTCTCTGTTGATGACTCATCGTGAGAACCCTTGCTTCCAGAGCTCCGATGAGGTAACCTTGGGCTTTTCTCTTGCTAGGTGCTAGAAGAAAGTGCCCTTCCCCCGGTAGGTGGTTGTGACCACCTTTGGTTGAGCTGTTGAGTCATTTCAACCACAATAGAGTGCAGAAAGCTCATCCTGATCGTCATAGGACATTCATCCTCAGGCAATGAAGTCTCAACTGTAGGTTATTCAGTCCCTGTTTGAGCTTCCAATGCGGAGTGGGACTTCGGGAGTCCCTTGCCCTTAGAACACCGAGTCTCAACAACAGCGACCTGAGAATGAGTTCACACAGATGATGCCAAATGATGGCCGTCGGCATCTTCGTTGTATGACATGCTGGCCCGAAGGAGAGGCTTCCAGTGTGAAGGTGTCTGCAAGACTTTGAAGAACAAGGGTTAGAGACTCCTCGAAATGTGTTTCTGGGGGAGAAGCCTTCGACGCCCAAGTCAGTATTTGTGTGAGTAGTAGTAGAGAGCAGAGAATGGAGAATAAAGAAAAAGTCTCTCTCTCTTACCAAGGTCCCTCCTAGGTATTTATAGGAAGGAAGAGGGATGAGGCCGATTAACACAGCCTGTTCAGACCATGACACGTGTTCTTTAGTTGGCCGTAGGCCATTCTTGCCAAAGGGTAGAGGCATGTGCGTGGTCGCTTTGTCAGAGGCTCCTTAACCGTTTTTGTAGTATCTCCACGAGACCCCTTCGGGTGGAGATTTTCCCTGAGGGTTCTTGGGGAAGGCCCTTCGGCAAAGTGGGTCACCTTCGGAAGATGTTTTCCTCTGTCAAGGATGGTGGATTTACTTTTCTGAGGTCGGTAGGTTCGTAAATCCGATGGTGGTGAAAGACACCCTTTTCCAAAGTTGGTCATGTTACCCTTCCGAGGGTGGTGTTGAGGGTGCCCCGAGGTTGAGGCTAAGCTAACACCTAAGGTGGTTTCCGGATAGCTAATCAAGAGATCTTTAGGGCCATAGCCCTTCGGCTATCACAAATGTTGTTTGAAAAAATTCAAAACGAAAAGTTGGATTATTGCATTTTATTCTAAACAGTACATAAAATAACAACAACAAGAACAATAATAATAGTAGTAATTGTAGTAGTAGTAGTAGTAGTAAATGTTATTTATTGGCATTAAGATATCATCAATAAAGTTGTTTCCTACTTACGAATCTATTATTTTTTAAAAATAAAATCGCTTGATATTTTCTACATGGTTTACTACTGTAAAGAAATGGTTATTGGTATGAATAATGGTATAATATTAGCATCCAATCTATGTTTCACTTTTAAAATGATAGTACTTATTACCAGCCTATTAAATGGGGAAATTTAAATAAGATATCAAACATAGTTTCCTAACATTTGTTGGCTTATATTGACCAAACAACATGATCATGGTTTGAACCCAAGCAAATAAAAATTTGAAGTTTTTGCTTGCAATGCCAAACTAGGCTTATGACTACAATGCTATGCATCTTAATATCGAATGAGAATGAGCTATGGTTCATGACTTTGATTTGTATCTATATATGTACAATCATAGTGAAAATGATTAAATGAGATGATATATATGTGTAGTTTTTATTTTGTATTTTTCATGTGCTATAGGTGTCCATATTTCACAACAGATTAGACTTTAAGTCTCAAAATAAAGAATTAGAATTTAAATATATCAATTTTCCTATGTAAATCAAGAATAAAAATTAAAATTATCTTTATTCACTTAATTCAATTTCCATTTATAGAACAAATTTTTTTTACTTTAATATTTTTTTAACCAAAAGTTCTATCCATAGGACAGGTATGGAACTAGTTAAATATAAAGTACACTTCATTTAGCACTTGAGTCAAATTAATAAAAAAGGAATTACTTTTATTTTACAATTTTTTACCCAAAATAATATTATTTGAAAGCTAATACTATATATGTAAAAAAATTAGCTACATTATATTAAGCAAGGTTATCAAGATCGCAGTTAGAATCGTAAGGTTGCACAATCCTATGATCTTGATCCATAAGGTCTTGTTAAAATGATCGAATGTATGGTAGGATTGTGGTAAGATTACAAGTATGATCTTAGGATCCTAGGATCCAAGGATACTACCTATCCTACTCGGGTATTGATTTTTGTTGGAAGTAAATTACATGAATAGTCATAACCTTTAATTATTATTCTCTTTTAGTCCCTAATCTATTAAATGTTCTGTTTTGGTCCTAAAACTATTAAAAATGTTCCATTTTGGTCCCAAATTTAGTACAAACATTTCATTCTAGTCTCCAATTCGAAGAAATTTGTTAACTCAAGATAACTATTTGATAGAAACTTTTTACATCACAATTTAAATTATTTAGTAGCTATCTTATGTTGAGTTTAGTCTATATAACAATTTATGTACAGTTGATGTACAATTAAAATTACTGGATTTTCCTCTTTATAAGTTGAACTCATTTCATTCAAGAAGAAAAAGCTACCAATTAAAATTATCTATTGGATGTAAAAAAATTAATATACAGTTTAAATTTACTAAAAGATAATTACTGAATATTTAAATCTAAAATTCAAAAGCTTGTGCTAGATAGTTATTTTGAGATAGTGGATTTAATTTGATTATGACCCAAATAAAATAACTTTAATAGATTTAGGACAACAAAGCATTCAATAACTTTAATAGATTAGGAAATAAAATAGAATAATAAATAAATGTTTGGGACACTATACTCTTTTTTATTTGTCAATGATATGTTTGTTTATTAATTTCTTTTGGGCTTGTTTTGATTATTGTGTTAATTATGTTTATGTATACTTTGTTAATGTTTAAACATGTTTGAACTTTACTTGTGTTGTATTAATAATTGTGTTGTACCATTACTATGAAACTTAAACTTTATTTGAATTGGTATTTTACAAGAATTATATTGTTTAGATAAGAAATTTTAGGCTTTTGGTTGGATCTTATAATTTACGATCTAATCTTATGATCTCAATCTTACATGATGAAAAATTATCCTGGATAAGATCTTGATCTTGACAACCTTAATATAAACATATAGTGGATTGTTACATATATGGTATTTGCTATTAATAAACTTTAGTTCCAAACAAATAAAATAGGGTAGTACTATAGTAGGGAGAAGATTCATGAAAAAAAAAAAGACATAGGACTTACAGGTTTTGTTAGACAATTTTTCATGAAATGGACCAAACTACTAACTTTCAACAATTCATATCTTCAATGACAACCAAGTCAACATATCCAACACTAAAGTTGTGTTTAACCCAATATACAAAACTTAAATACTTTATTTCTCCCATTCTTTCCTACCTTCCACGTAAGTCCACACTAATATATGAAATCTATGTAAATTTTACATATTAGAATACAACCAACAATTCCAATAAACTTGTCTACATATTACAACATTGTAACATTCTATAAAACAAGAAAAAAATGGTAACAACAAATCACAAATCAACTTTTAGCAAAAATGGATGTAGTGAAACTTCTCATACATCAGGTTTCTAAATAACTCAGACTCACATTCCTAGAACTATCGCTATTACCACTAAAGCTGGACCTCTGTCACCAATCCAAACTAATAGCCAAAGGGCTATCGCCTCTATCTGACCCGAACTCGGAGCGTCAGGAAACGCGAGGAAGCTATTAGCCCCCCCGAGGTACTAAACAGACCGCCTTCGGAAACAGAGAATCAGCTATTGCAAGCTGAAGAGGATCTCCCCGAAGGCGGAACCCTGAATCAGGGAACTCCCCGAACTACGGGTACATTTCCCGAAGGGGCACCGTCCTCGTCAGAGGACGACCTCGTCCAGGGACCTCGGGAGTACGGTATGAACATTTAAGGAGCCTCTGACATGCCGCCCACAGACGCTACATGTCACCTCAAACGGCGATTTGACACACCGACGCCGTCCAGGTCTTGTCACGACCTGTCTCGGTCCAAGGCTCAAGGAGCCTGCCACCGGCTACTTGTCCCCTACGCCCAGAAATTCAGAGAACATCCGACCGAACACGTGTCACGATCTGAACGGGCTGGACATTCCTATAAATACCAGGAAGCAAGCCCTGGAAAACGGCTGGCAAACAGTGGGCAAACAATCTAGCTCTCCCCCTCGGAGAAAATACAAACAGGCAAGCCCACCAAGCCTCTTAGTGCTATTTCTCCATTTTCTCTCAGCACCACTGACTTGGGCGTTGGAGGTTCCTCCCCGGAAACATACCCCGGGGACCTCCTAACCCTCATTTCCTAAGCTTTTTAGGTACGCCCTCCTGGGCAATCTGGCGTCCCGGCGGTCTCCCTCTCCAGAGGTCCCTCCACAAGTCTCAATGTCACCCTACGAAGATGCCGCTGCGCATCACAAACAATACTAACTTGACACATATCAAATGTCATGGTTCCTTACATCACAAATAAAAAACCTAAAGGACCTAAAATGGCATTTTCCCACCACCCCCATGCCACTTGTTACTTCCTCCTCACTTCCTTGTCCTTCCACGTATATATAGATCATTACATCTTTGCTAATAAAATAAAACATAATGCTAAACAAACTTCACTATGATTTTCAATGCGTATATAAGATAGAATTAGAATAAAAGACTAGTTGAGGCCATTGTACTTATTAGGAAGATTCCATACATCTATATATATATATATATATATATATATATATATAATTCATTTTAACTTAAGTCAACTTAATCCAAAATGATTTATTTTTATTTTTACATCTTATTTGTATGGAACCAATTCCATTTAAAGACCAATATTATGAAGGTGTAATAATCCATTTAAAATATAAGTTTGGAATCATATTAAATTTTTATAAATTTTTTTAATACCTGAAAAAAGAAAAATTCATAAAAATTTAATAATTTCATGAAAATTTACTTTCAAATTGATTATTACATATACTTAATATTAAATTTCAAATGAAATTGGTTTTGAGCAAAAAAGATGTCAAAATAAAAATAAGTCATTTTAAATTAAGTTGACTTAATTTAAAATGTATTGACCTTTAGTAATTGCAGAATTAATTGATAGGCTAATTAAGTGTGATAGGTGTATAATGTGTTGGTCAAGTAGTTGATTTTTGTCAACTTCGACTATCAATTTCGATCATTTTAAGCCACATTTCTTAGTGTTTCTCGCTTTGTTCCTTCTTTGTGCAGGTTGGAGAGTTTCATGGATGTGGCGGAACAAAGTGGGGATCAAGTGAGGCAAAATTTGGTCTTGAATGAGTCAACTCCTCTTTAAGCCTGTGGTGATGCATCACCAATGTCGAGGACACATCACCAACGTTCTGGATCCTTGGGAAAAATGAAGCACCTTGGTATGGCAAAGCGTTACCAAGGGCAATGATGAGGTGCCGTTGTTCAATGTCTCGGCGATGCAACTATGGCACCGCGGTGCCACATTTTCCTCTATTTTGGCTCTACAGCACCACTACTACTGGATTTTTGGTCCCCCACCCCCATATTTGAATTTTAGCTTACTATTGGCTAAGCAATTTTGTCCAAAATGTTAGGTAGGAAAAACGCAAGTTTTGTGGCATACTTTGTGCTAGAAATTTTGTAACAAGTGCTAAGTTTATCATTATATACACCACACTCTTCTTCTTTTTCCTCTCTTGGAACCATTATTGAAGACTTTTTACCTAGAACTTGCTTGAAGGTGCCAAAAAAATTCTTGGAGGCTAAGGAAACTTGAGCTTCTAGGGGTTTTTATTTGTTCCTTGTTCCCATTTTTTCCTTGTGTTTCTTTATGTTTAGCTTGAACTATAGCAAGATGTTTATGGGTAGTTTGGACATGGAGTAGAATCTTGTATCTTACTAAGATGAATCTCTTGATACTTACTATTTAATGTTGATTTGTAGTTTTCTTTGGGTTTTGATTGTCTTATGTTGCCTATTCTTATGCATGATATATGTGTGTTGATTGACCACTTCACATAACTCACAATCTCAACTTTATTCTTAAGAGAAAAAGAAGGAAGATGGAAATGAAGAATAGAATATGATGGGTAATCACTTAACCTATTAGGTGTTTGAATGAGGTTAGGTCATAATCCATCTTAAATTAATGTATAAGCTTGAGAGATGCCATAGCTAATCCTAGGTGAGCAAAAATTGGCATTAAGAAAAAGAGTTTTGAAGTTTGAATCCTCAAACCATATAAGAAGTTAGTACCCTTAGTGCTTCGATTGACTTAGGTAGCAAGTTAAAGGGTGAAATCCTAGGGAGATAGTTTTTCAATCAAGTTACCTCAATCTTAGTTAGAGTTAGTTAGTTTTAGCTTGCATTTCTTCTCTTTTGCATATCGATCTTTATCAGTGGTACTTGATCTCCATCACTACCTTAGAACTCATTTAGTTTAGTTTTGAATTTTGCATTAGTTTCTATTTAATCTAGCTTTAGTTAATGAGTATCTAGGGCTTGAATTTTAATTGGAATCTCATCTATCTCTTAGGATGACATCCGTGCTCACCACTTGTCCGCAACACATCATTCACTTGCAGGTGACTAGGGGTTTATAAATTTATAAATTTTGTCTTCACAACAAAGTCTCTGGCGCCATTTTCGGGGATAGTTGTTGATTTTACTTTGGATATGAAGTGCTTAACTTCTTTTGTTGTTTATTTGTTTTCATTTTTTTTATTTGTGATCTTGTTATCCTTTATAGGTTCCTTTAGTGCATGACCCAAATCTCTTGCTCTCACCTAGTTCTTTTTAATCCAAAAATTGAATGTAGTTTGAAGGAGTTAATGTTAAGAAGCAAGTTGGTCAAAGATGAAGGCATTAGTTCATCATAATACATCAATATAGTATGTGACTTAGGAGATAATTCAAGGAGTATCAGTAGAAAAAGGAATGCTCCTCACATAGAACTTAATGGTGATGATGAAATTATAGACAATGGACAATGCGAGGTCAACCAGAATTATACAAGGCATAGATGAATGCCGGTACTTGATTACTTCCTTCCTCAAATATTGAAGGACCATGATAATATGATTAGGTTGGTTTTAATTTAAGGTCTGGCATTCATGATTTTAAGCCATGTTCTCCAATTAATGGAAGCTTATCCTTTTAGTAGGACTATCGATGAGGACCTAAATAATCACATCAAAAGGTTTGTTCGATTGTGTGACACTTTTCACTTAGAAGAGCTGAGCAAAGATAAAAAAAGGATGAGACTTTTTCCATTGTCACTTATGGATGAAGCTTCGGAATAGTTTGAGAATTTAGAGCCAACTTTTATTCATGCATGGCAAGATTTATAGGATGCGTTCATCTAAAGGTTCTTTCCATCTCAAAAAACATTTGAGCTTAAGAATGAATTGTTGGCTTTCTAACAAAATGAATAGGAATCTTTGGTGTAAGCTTTGGTTTAGTTCAAGAGAATGGTGAAAAATATGCCTACCCAAGACATTGATCAAGCTCACTAATTACATTTCTTCTATAATGGATTGAGCTTGAATACTAAATTGTAAGTGGATACCATCGTCGGTGGCTTTATTTTCTTGAAAGATGTGAAGGAATGTTTTAAGTTGTTGAACAATATGGCTAAAATATTAGAGCTAAATGGCAAAAGGGTTCCAAGGAAAGGAAGTGAATTATATGAAGTGGACAATGGTACTTCTCTTCAAGCTTAACTTTCAGTTCTTATAAGCATAGTGTCAAAGTTAGGTACCGTTAACTCAAGTTGAACTTGTTTATCCAAAAAGATTCAAGGCTAAGAAGAATGACTCCCAATTCAAAAAATTTCTCAATGTATTCCAGAAGCTTGAAATTAACAAGCCATTCTTTGAGTCAATCAACCAAGAGCCAACACATGCCAAATTTCTCAAAGAGTTAATCACTAAGAAGAGAAGGTTTCTTGATAATAAGTTCATCATGATCAAGGAGGAAGTAATCAAGGAGGAAGGTAGTACTATAATCCAATGGAAAATGCCCCAAAAATTGAAAAACGTGGGGAGTTTCACTTTTCCTTTAGATATTTTCTCATTTTATTATGATAGAGCTTTATGGGACTTAGGAGCTAGCATTAATTTGATGTCTTTATCTCTTTGTAGGAAGCTTGGACTTGGAGATTTCAAGCCTTCAACCATGTGTCTTGAATTGGCAAACCAATCACTTAGATTTCTAAAAGCCATTCTAGAAGATGTTTTGGTCAAGTTTGGAAAGTTCATATTCCTGGTTGATTTTGTTGTCTTAGATATGAAGGAGGTTCGAAATATGCCTATCATTCTTATAAGGCCTTTCCTAGCAACTGGTAAGACCCTCATTGATGTGGAGAAAGGTAAACTTACTTTAAGGGTAAATGAAGATGAGACTACATTTGACTTGGCTAGTGCTCTGAAGGCACATGATGATGATACTTCACATTGTTTTATTGTAGATCTGGTTGATTCTTGCATTGAAGAGATAAAAGATTTGTTGCTCATATAAGACTCACTTAGAATGGCACTTATTTATAGGAACCCGTGTGGTGAAGAAGACTATGAGGTAATGATTGCCTTGGAGACTTTTGACTCTTATGGGAAGTTGTAAGCTCAGAGAAAAGGTGTGGAGCAACTTTTATCTTGTGAGGCCATGGAAGAGCCCAAGTTGGAGTCTTTTTCGATGATTATCACCTCTACATTGACTAACTTCGAAGAAGAAAATTTGATTTGAGTTTTAAAGAAGCATAGAGGAGCAATAGCGTGGTCCATCTTCAACATCGAGTAAATTAGCCTGAAAATTTGTATGCACAAGATTCTCATGGAAAATGACTACAATTCATCCATTGTAGCTAAAAAAAGGTTAAACCACAAATGAATGAAGTAGTGAATGATGAGATTGTGAAGTTGCTTAATGTCGGGATTATCTATCCAATCTCAGATTCTCAATGAGTGAGCCCAGTGTAAGTGGTGCTTAAAAAAGTGGAACAACCATTGTGGGGAATGATAACAATGAACGGATCTCTACATGGTTAGCCACTGCATGGAGGGTTTGTTCTGACTATAGGAAGCTCAATAAGCTGACCAAAAAAAATCACCTACCTCTTCCTTTTATTGATCAAATCTTGGATAAATTGGATGAGCATGAGTTTTATTGTTTCTTGGATGGTTATTCGGGGTACCGGAGGACCAAGGGAAGACAACATTCACTAGTCCTTGGGGTACTTACGCTTTTTACTAGATGACATTTGGTATTTGCTATGCCCTTTCCACCTTCCAACATTGCATGATGTCTATCTTCTCTAATATGGCTGAGAAGATGATGGAGGTATTCATGGATGACCTTTCAGTGTGTTGGGAGCTCATTTGATGATTATTTAGAGAGTCTAGCTCAAGTGTTAAAGAGGTGCTAAGAAACCAACCTTACTTTGAATTGGGAAAAATGTCATTTTATGGTGGACTCTGATATTATCCTTGGTCATCGAATTTATAAATGGAGGTGGATAGAGCCAAAATTATGGCTATTAAGAAGTTATATCCTCTATCAAATGTCAGAGGAGGAAGAAGCTTCTTGGGATATACAGGGTTTAATAAGAGGTTCATTAAGGATTTTTCCAAGGTTGCCAAGCTTTTGTGCAAGTTGCTTGAGAAGGATGCGTCATTTCACTTTGATGAAAATTGCTTGGAAGCATTTAATATCTTAAAGGAAAAGTTGGTTAAGGCACCAGTAGTTGTAGTACCCATTTGGGATGAGCCATTTTAGATCATGTGTGATGCTAGCAATTTCACCGTGGGAGCAGTGCTTGGTTTGAGAAAGGACAAGATGTTTTGAGTTGTCTATTATGGTAGTAAGTCTTTGGATGAAGCTCAACAAAGTTACACTACCATAAAGAAGTACCTTTTGGCAATAGTCTTTATGGTTAACATTTTACTTTTACATTGTGGGTTCTAAAGTTATGGTTCACACTGACCATGCAACCATTAGATATTTGTTTACCAAGAAGGATGACAAGCCAAGACTTATAAGATGGATTCTCTTGCTATAAGAGTTTGACTTAAATGTGAGGAAAAAAAGGGATATGAGAATCATGTGGCCAATCATTTATCTAAACTTGAAGGCTAAGAGCAAGCCTTGAAGGGACCTATCTAAGAGCATTTCCTAGATGAGAAGCTTTTCAATGTGGAGAAGAAACTGCCTTGGTATGTAGATTATGTGAATTACCTTGCATGTGGTGTTCTTCCTCCCAATCTCTCAAGTCAACAAAGGAAAATTTTTTTTGCCGATGTCAATTATTACATTTAGGATGTTCCATTCTTGTTTAGAATGTGTGCCAACCAAGTGGTGAAGAGATGTGTCACAAGTAAATAGGTTAAAGAAATTGTGCACCATTGTCATGCCTCTCCTTGTGGTGGTCATTTTGGATTAACCAATACGGCAAGCAAGGCCCTCTAAACTGGGTACTATTGGCCAACTTTCTTTAAGGATTCTTGTACGTTTTTCTTACTTGTGAAGGATGCCAAAAGTTAGGAAATATATCTAGGAAGAATGAGATGCCTTCAAAAAATATTTTAAAGGTGGAAGTCTTTGATGTGTAGGGCATTGATTTCATGGGGCTCTTCCCTCATTTCTTTAGTTATCATTATATTCTACTGGCCATGGATTATGCTTCCAAGTGGGTGGAGGCAATCCCCACTTCTTCTTGTGATGCTTCGGTTGTGGTGAAATTGTTGCAAAATAATATTTTCTCAAGGTTTAGTGCGCCAAGGGCAATCATTATTGATGACCGAACTCACTTCATCAACAAGGTGGTCGCACAAACACTTACTATGTATGGTGTGAGACACATGGTTGCTCTTGGCTGCCATCCTCAAACTAATGGCCAAGTGGAGATTTCTAATCGGGAAGTGAAGAAAATCTTGGAAAGGACCGTCAATGTCAAATGTAGGGATTGGACTTTGAAGCTAGATGAAGCTTTGTGGGCTTATTAGATGGCACACAAAAATCCCATCGATATGTCTCATTTCTGACTCTTGTTTGGAAAGGCTTGTCATTTTCTGGTTAAACTTAAGCACAAGTCCTTTTGGGCTATCAAGAAATTGAATTATGACTTAAAGGAGTCTCAAGAAAAAAGGATGTTACACTTGAATAAGCTTGAATAGCTCCAGTTAGAGGCTTATGAGAATTCAAGAATTTACAAGGAAAAGACAAAGCTATGGTACGACAAATAACTTATGGAAAAAAATCTCAAGCCCGTGCAGCTTGTTCTTATATTCAACTCAAGGTTGAAACTATTTCCCAAAAAATTAAGGTCCAAGTGGTTGGATCCATTTAAAGTTGTAAAGGTGGTTCCATATGGAGCGGTTGAGTTGAAGGCTAAGGATGGTTCCACCTTTCAAGTCAATGGACAAAGAGTGAAGGCTTATTATGGTGACAAACTCTGGTAACTTGGACAAGTCATCTTGCCCAAGCCATTTTCTTGAGTAATGGTCAAAGGTGCCTAGCTAAAGGCATTAAATCTAGCGCTTGTCTGGAGGCAACCTGACTTTCTTCTTTTCCTTTCCCTGTCTAGTTCTTCGATTACGTGTTTTTCTGTGTGTTTCTTATGTTTATTTTGTGTTCATCATGTCTTTGTTATAGCTATGGAAGAGCCAAGGTGGGGGAAGGTTTAGAATTGAAGGTGCATGAACAACATTAGGAAATTATATTTCATGTAGGATTTAAGCAAATTTCAAGGTTTGGGGTAATAATGAAAAAAAAATGAAAAATTGCCAAAGAGTTGCCTTTGTTGGCAACGCGTCTCTAGCTAGCAATGCCGCATTGCCAATGGAAGACCTGTAGGTTAAAAACAAGGTTAATATTTATTTTTATCCATTTTATTCACTCTTAGCTTCATCCTCAATCTCAAAACTACCCAAATCCCAAACATTAGCCATCCTATGCACCTCATGGATCAATTTACTTGTTGATTTCCTTGCTAATTCAGATCAAGTAAGTGATTCTCCTCCATCTCTTCTTAATTTTGATGCTTTAAAGTGTTGAAACCATGAGGGATTGGAGTTACATGAATTTGGACAATGGGTTGTGGGTTTGGTGTTGTTTATGCTTGTTTTTGCTTGTTCTTCAGTATATAGTTGATGGGGAAGGGAATTGATGCTTGCATTGTTGATTTGAATGCCAAAACCATGCTTGAAATTTGACCCTATGGAGAACCACGAAATTTTCATAGCAATTCTTGTTTGATGCTTGTTCTTGGTGTTTTGATTGTTGTATATGATTCATTCTTCCTTAATATGAATGGGTTTAACAAGAAATCACATCAATTGGAGCTATATTGCAAGAATTGAGCTTTTCAGTTTTCCAAAAAACTAAAGAATAGGAACAAAAGAAATGTTGCCATAGGGGGTTTTGGGAGTTAATATGGCTTCATGCGGATGTTATTTGCATGATTTCTTTACTTTCCTTGTATCTTGGTGTTGCATACTCCATGTAGCAACCATTAGTTACCACCCAGATACATATTTTCTATATGAACGACCATCAAACTTATGCTATGTCAAAATGAGCAAATTTCTTACTAGCATGTTCATGGGCTTGAATCTCTTAGTGTCGACATTGTTAACTTGTTTTGATAGTTTGAGTTGCAAGTATGTGATGCATAGATCATGTCTTAGCCCTTTTCTTGCACTCATATGCACAATTATCAATGTTGATTAAAATGTGAAAATGGTATGCCATAATATGAACATGATATTTTTAGCATAGTTGTGGAGTGATTAAATCTTTGCTCAGTTCTTAATGTTCATGTTCCCAATGTTGTTCCTTGAAGTTTCTAATCATGCTTGCATATTGTGGGGTTTGCTTGTAAGGAGGATTATGTATAATCTTAATTAAGTTGGTGGGTGATATTTTTGAAATATGTTAGTGTTGATTGTGTTCAAGCTAATCCTTATTCTTGCTTTATAGGAATCATGCCTCGTAAGTCAGTTCCAAAGGATCCCCTCAAGGAAAAGGAAGGGGGAAAACAAATTCAGAAATAGGTGCCAAGTGGACCAAATTACGACAAGCTCTAGTTTGTCTTAAGCTAAAGTCATTGACTACTTTGAAGATTTCATAAGAAGAAAGCTAACACCAAAAAGAGGATTTAACTTCTCTAAGAAAGAGAATAAGAGCAACTTGAGAATGGTAGAGAAAAGAGGTTGGTAGTAGTGGTGTGCTCCTCTTAAGGTTGAGGTGCCTAAAACATTAATCATGGACTTTTTTGCCAATATAGTAGGAGATAGCAAGATTCGTTAGCAAAACAAATGGCTTAAGGTAAAGACCAAGATCATTAGGTATGATCTGACTTCAATTATTGGGACTAAGATCATTGGGTATGACCCAGGATTATAAGTATTACTTTATGGATTATTCTGTAGCCTCGATGCATTCCCAACAAAGTATACTCACTCGATTTTGCTCAACCAACTGGACATCTGACATTTATTACTCGAATGACCATCTTCACAAACTTCGCATTGTAACAACTCTTCCTTCTGAATAGCCAAAAAATTTTCAAATTCTCTCATTAAAGCTTCAACTTGCCTTGCTAAAGCTGCATCAGCATCAGAATTTTGAATCACAGTTGTTCTATTGGGCTTAATCCTAGATAATGATTGTCATTGATAATTGTTCATCACCATCTATTAAATCAAATCCTGAGTTGCATCTAGTGTCTGGTTGTTCAAAGTACCACCAGCTGCTGCATTGATCAACTTCTTGGAAGCGTAACTTAGATCATTATAGAATGTTTGTACTTGCATCCACGTAGGTACTTCTTGATGCGAACACCTTTTTGATCAGTCCTAGAACCTTTTCCAATATTTATACAATGTTTCTAAGTTCATTTGACTAAAAGCAAAAATATCATTATGGGACTTCATAGTCTTGGCTTGAGGAAAATACTTCAATAAAAACATCTTGGCAATAGCATTCCAAGTGATAATAGAACCTTTTGGAAGTAAAGTCAACTATTGCTTAACTCTTTATTTCAATGAGAACTTGAATAGTCTTAATCGAATGCTATCCTCACTAGCTCCATTAATTATGAACGTATTGCATATTTCTAAGATTAGGATCCTCATCCACCAAGCCATCGAACTGAACACAATTTTGCACCATCTGAATAATATTCGGCTTGATCTCAAAATTGTTGGCATTGACAGAAGGTCTAACGATACTCGATTCCATTCTTTCAAAAGAAGATTTAGCATATTCCGGCATAGTCTTCGCTTGATTGCAGTTTTCCATGACTTAATGTTCCTAACTTTCTCCTTACTGATGCACTTCAGAACGTAACAAATGTGATTTAGGACCTCTCGAAGATAAGAGTGTTCTCAAGGTTCTTTCAATTTTTTGATCTACTTCAATCAGTTCATTAAGATGGTTATGAGTCATACACCAAAATTCTTGCAATAAAAGAAGAAGAAATAAAAAAACCTAAAAATAATTTAAAATTGAAAGAAAAATTCTACAATAAAATAAATGGCTAGATTAATAAAGATTAATTTTTCAAGTAGCAAACTCAACAAATGTTCCCCGGCAACGATGCCAGAAAATTTGGTGTGTTCATAGTTCAAAATAAACCCTTTCCACTACACTAGTAATAATGTGGATGTGTTAACTCTCTTTATAGTTAAACAAACATGTGAACTCACAAAGCAAGTGCACATATCATCAAATTATAGTAGTGGCAAGTACCAAAATCATTTTTCCTAATGAACAGAGGTCGTATAATGTACTCAATATCTCATTGTTATCTAACCGACAATTATGAGGAATTGTTTAACTAACTACTATGAACTAACTAAATTAAACTAATACAATAAAATAAACTACTAATTATCGACTGGTAGTGAAAAAAAAAACAATTAAAGCAATTAACGATAAGAAACCTCATACTTAGAATCAAATCCCCCTAGACTTTTCTTTGTGTTGCTTTTACTCTAGTTTAATAGGATTGTGATTAACTTGTACCTAGAGTGCTACTTAATGTAGATTAGCTCCCTAGAGAGGGATTTGTTGGGATGTGTGGGCTATTCACAAGAACAAGTTTTGGGGGTTTGGGTCAATTTGGGGTAGCTTGCACTTTAAGTTATATGTGGTTCTTGTGTGTGGAATATGAAGTTGAGCATGCACGGTTAAACTTTAAAAGAAAAAAGGTTGGTTCTTGAGCCTTAAGTAAGTTTCCTGTGTTTTAAGAAAGAGGCTTAAAGTGAATTCATTAAAAAGAAGCCTTCACCGAACAAAACTAAAAAACTTTTTTTCTAAATGTTCAAATAAAGGCTTAAGAATTGACAAACCATTGTGACATACCATGCATGATGTTGGTTTTTAGGAGTTTCTAAAGCTTTTGTGCTCTTACTTGTGGATTTGGGTGTTGTACTTATGATGCATATTTTAGGTGCCAATAGCCTATGCTTAGCTTGCCTTCCTAGCTCCATTTATATAGCCTCCACCTGATACCATTTCCATAGCAAAACCGGCCCCTGTATAACCTTGGAAAAACCATTTAACCTTTTGGTTTCTTGCAACTCCCCTACGATAATTTAGTGGGGAAGGTTTAATCCCCTTGCAAGCCTATGGTTAAAAAGCATAATATAGGTCACTTGCACCATACATCAAAACTCCACCCCAGATCCGAGTGCAAATAGTAAGAGTGTGACCCTTCTAAAGTTCTGCCATTAGTAAAAAAGCCTATTTTTTCTTTAATCATCATCACTTCTTTTGAGTTGAGATTGTGAATTGAATATGTTCATATGTAGCAATTGGTTAACATTGTAGCTTCTTTGATGTTTGTTTGGGTTTTCTAGGATAAGTATGCTAAGGACTAGAATTTGTTTAAGTTTAAGGGAGTTTGATAGGTGCACAGTGGTTGGTCAAGTAGTTGACTTGTTGTCAACTTTGACCATTGATTTCTATCATTCTAAGCCATATTTCTTAGTATTTCTCACTTTTTCCTTTTTTTTTCAACTTGGAGAGTTTCATGGATGTGTCAAAGCAAAGCAGGATCAAGTGGAGCAAAATTTGGTCATGAACGAGTCAACTTTTCTTGAAGCTTGTGGCAACATATCACCAATGATGAACACATGTTTCCAACATTGTGGATCCTCGAGCAGAATGAAGCAACTTGGTGATGCATCGCCAAGGGTGATGACGCAACACCGCAGTTCGATGTGCTGGCGACTAGGCACCACATTTTCCCCTATTTTCGTGATGCAGTACCAATGCTCCCTAATTTTATAGTTCTCTACCCCTACATTTGAATTTTAGCTTACTATTGGCTGGGGGATTTTATCTAAAGCTTTAGGTGAGACAAAGACAAGATTTTTGGTAGACTTTGGGCTAGAACTTCTAGAACAAGTGCTAGGTTTTTCATTGCATACACCATACTATTCTTTTCTTCCTCTCTTGGAACCATCATTGAAGACTTTTGCATGGAACTTGCTTGAAGGTGCCACAAAGATTCTTGGAGGCTAAAAAGACTTTAGCTTCTAGAGGTTTTTATTGGTTCCTTCTTCCTTTTTCTTCATTGTATTTCTTTATGTTTAGCTTGAACTCTAGCAAGATGTTTATGGGTAGTTTGGACATGGATTAGAATCTTGTATCTTTCTATGATAAATCTCTTGATACTTACTTTTTAATGTTGATTTAAAGTTTCATTTGGATTTTGATTCTCTTGTTTTACCTATTCTTACGCTTGATGTATATGTGTTGATTGGCCACTTCACACAAGGTCACAATCTCACCTTTATTCTTGACTGAAAAATAGGGGAGGTGGAAATAAAGAATAGAGTATGGTGTGCTTGGGCGATTAGAGGTAATTATTCAACCCTTTAGGTGTTTGGAATGAGGTTTGGTCCTAATCCATCTTAGATTAATATATAAGCTCAAGATATGACATAGTTAATCCTAGGTGAGCAAAACTTGGTCTTGAGAAAAAGAGTTTTGAAGCTTGAATCCTCACACCACATAGGAAGTTAATACCCTTAGTGACTCAGTTGACTTATGTAGCAAGTTAAAGAGTGAAATCTTAGAGAGGTAGTCTTCTTAATTAAGTTACCTCAATCTTAGTTAGAGTTAGTTAGTTCTAGTTTGCATTTATACACTTTTTCATATCAATCTTTATTAGTCGTACGTGAGCTCCATCATTACCTTAGAACTCACCTAGTTTAGTTTTGAATTTAACACTAGTTTATATTTAATCTAGCTTTAGTTAGTTAGTAGCTCGGACTTGAATTTCAATTGGAATCTCATCTATCTCTTGGGATAACATCCATACTCATCACTTGTCCATAACACGCTATACACTTGCAAGTGAATAAAGATTTATAAATTTAAAACTCTTGTCTTCATAATAAAGTGCCAACTCAAATTTTTTTATATAAAACCCCAAATTTACCCCTTAATTTATTGAATCAATTTTGATCATACAATACTTACTAGGCCACTAAGTTTTGGCAACATATCTTCCTACATAAGTTTTGGCTGGATTTATCTCATCCCATGGTTGAAATCTTGGCAAATTAGCCTCAATTGCTTTTGATGTAAAAGTGTTGTCATTTCATCCAAGCCCTTGAGCTTTAAAATTGAGGAAAAAACTTTCCTAAGTTGAGAATTTGAGACACCATGCCTTATACATGTTGACCACAAAACAAATAACACTATAGCCAAAGACAAAATTTTAGGTTCTCCATTTTTTTTTTTGACAATTGGTTCCTCAATCTTAAAAATATTTCCAATATAACAACTATCTGGTTGATATTGTATATAAAAAATTTAACTCATACTATAATATAAATAAATTGTATTATTAACTGTAAACTTCACTTAATATATTGGTGATCTATTAACTTTTTAACCAATAAAAATATCTATTTTCATTTACATTATTAAATTTACATTATTACCCAAAAAAAAATCCATAATGTTATCTCAATTTCATTTGATAATTTTGAAAATATAATTTTATTTATTCTTTCCTTTTATGTTTTATTATCTTTTTTTTTTTGTAGAAAAATGGACAAAAATATTTATTTGTAATCAGAGTCAACTCAAGCTTATTATGCAACCATTTGAAAATAGAAAATAAATAAAAAATTATTTAAAAAGTCTACATATGCATAACAAGTGCAGTGTTGATATTATAAAAATAAATAGAAGTCAAGTAATTAGGATAATGATGATAATTGCATTATCAAAATTGCATGACTCCAGTTACAATAAATTATATTTTTTAAGTTAAAGGAACTGAATATATCTGAATGATTTTTTTTACATAATATTAAAATAAGAAACTTATAAATTTTAACATATGTTGTGAAAATTTCTATACTTAAAAAATATTTAATAATATTTTTATCAAGTAAAAGTACAATAAAATTTTTTTATTACTTTTTGTGTGTGAGAAATTAAAAATGTAATTATATGTTACACACAAGTATGTTTATGTCTTGGTTTGGCATTGTAGTGTATGTAACAAAATAATGGTCAAACATAGTATTTCATATACAAGCACTATTTGAAAAAATTCCAAAAGAAAAGATCTGGTTGGTTGCATGAGGTGATATATATGTATAATTTTTCTCTTTTGTATTATTCCTGTGTTATAGGTATCAATATTTCACTAATGGATTAGACTTTAAATCTATGAATAAAGAATTAAAATTTAAATATATCAATTTTCATGTATAAATAAAGAATAGAAATTGAAAATAATTTTATTTACGTTAATTTGATTCCCATTTGTCGAACAATCTTTTTTACTTTAATATTTTTTAACAAAAAAATTTATTTACCAACTAAAATTATTGGTGTGAATTTTAATTGTTCATGTCTAATCAATTGACTTGTCAAATCTATAATAGTGTTTACGATTTCAGAGTAAGGATGTCAATTTGTACCCTTACCCAATGGGCACCACACCCAACCCTATCCAATGGATAAAGTCTTTTTTTTTTTTCAACTAGAAGGATTTAATCCGAGTTCAAGTATTTTTTGTTTTTGTACCTGTCAAGTACGGGGAGGGTATGAGTTTAGGGATCTACCCTCCCAGAACCTAGCCTATACCTTACCCACATATTATACATAGCATATAAGTATCTAAAATATCACATATGTTATATATATATACATGCCAAATTCTTATCCTATACAACCCAAATATATAATATAATTCTAACCTAATAAACCATAAAATTTACCATTGCGTGACTAGGCTACTTTGTTTCTTATTATGTTGTATATTCAAGCATATTATGCTTTCTTTAGTTTCAATTTTATAATATGTGATCACTTGTACGGGTTTTGCGGATACAATACTAGACGCTACCCGCCTTAATGCAGGAAGGGTATGGATGAAAAAATCCTATCCACTGCAGATTGTGGGGAGGGTTTAGGTAGAGTTTTTATATTATGAGTAGAGTTTGGGAATCGCTCTACCCTCCCCAAACCAAGCCCGTTAACATCGTTAGCTAAAGTTTCCTAATATCAGTTTATATGTAACA